>JARHVA010002186.1:477500-985000 GCA_037957365.1 Torreya grandis
CACAATTTCAAACAACATGATGATGAATAACTTCAACATTATACAATAAAAGTGCATAACATGAGCTAGCATTTAGACCTTCAGATTTGGAATTATAATTTATTTTAAGTAGAGGTTTTCTTTCTCCATTGAAATAAAGATAATTTCATAAGAAATATGAGTCATTTACCCATTTATATGTGGATGTAAATAGATATGATTCATTCATACTTACTCATCAAAAATATCTTAACATATCCCCTTCTAAATACAAAACTTTTATTCCTCACACAAAGGAGGGAGATGAATTAACAAATGAACATTATGAACAAAAATGTGGATTCCTAATCTTTATATGAGATATATACAAAAATAATCAATATGGGACCAATATGAGGTCCACATCCTATACAAACATGGCAAAGGTGAACAATCTAGAAAAACATCCATGTCAATAAGATTTAATAATGACATTATTCACGGGTGGTGCTTACTTTTGGCATAGCCATATTGATCCTACACAAACAAAAAGTACTTGAAATATAAGACATTTACAACAACTTAGTTTTCACCTAAAAGATTTAAAAAAAATATGAGGCTAGAAAGACTCCTTGGGAAACATAACAGTACCAATTTCTTGTGGTCATAAAGTGATTTAACCATGGGTTTGGGTTATGCCACAAAAATACACATTTGTATGTACATTGGGAACTTTTTGATTATATCATATCAAATGGAAGAAAAAATTGACCAAAATTAACAATATCTTAATTTTTCTCATGAATATAAATTGATCCATATCCCAACTGATATCTTTGCTTACTCTACCAAAAATGTAAAATATGAGGAACATGATATATACCATTTACACTTATCCATTCATGACCCAAATTATGTAAACGATACAACTTAAGGTTGCAAGATTTTGCATATTCCAATAATACACAAAACATAGAATTAAAATTAAAAATGCAAAAATATTTTCATTGTATACATATCCTATTAGCTCCTTGGCATAGATGTTATTGGTTACATGTTGGTAGATGGAATATTAGTATTTCCTATATACAGATGTTTCACACATATTTTGAGTGTGATACAGGCATAAACAGATACATTATCTATGCACTTTTATATGTTTAACCTTCCCTCTACTCATGTCATGTGGATATTGGGGGAATTTGCTTCTTTGATCATGATACACCTAATTTATATCATTTTATGGGCACTTTACATTATCATGTTTGAGCTCATATATTTACTTATGCATGCATTTATTCATACTTATATCTTTTGTAGTATAATTGATATGATATGTACTTAGCATTTTTGGAAAACACATATATCTAGAGACTAATGTGATATGTTAATGTTGGTTTATTATGATTTCATTTAATAAATTATTTGAGTGTCTTTCCTTGCTATTATCTTTCTTATTTGAATATTTGAATATTCTCCATTGTTTATGGTCCCCATGCCTCTGTTTTCCTCTTTGAAATTTGTATATGTCATTGTTTATTGTATATTGGCATATGAATATGACAACCTTACATTTTTGGACATTTGACTAAGTCATCTCCCTTCAATTATGAGGCATTTAAACATTCCCCTTGTTTAAGATCTCCTTGGATAATTTTCCTTTGATTTACTTTTGAATTCTCTTGTGTGTGTGCTTGATTGTTTTTTAATATTTTACTATTAATATATATACATTGTCATAATATACATCATGCATTTTAGGACTTGGTATGATCACATTATTTGTACTTAACTTATATATTTACCTATACACATTTCCTTTATATGTTACATGAGACATTCATAGTTTACATGATTATCTTATCATTTTGAGGTTAGTTAGGTAGCTACCATTTTCTACTTTTCCATACCTTAAAATGGGGGAATATTAGTGGGGGAATAACATAAAGGCATGAATTCCACATTTTATTCACAAATTCAAATTGTAATTGGGGCATGTTATGAAAACATGTTTTCCACATTTGTCACAATTTTAGATTAAATGGGGATATGTTTTGGAAACATGTTATCCACACTTATTTAGTATTAAACATACCCAAATTATAATGAGTAAATATTTTAGAAACATGTGCTCCATACTTACACCAGCTCTTAGATTTAGATTATAGTGGGGGAATGTTTTGGAAACATATACGCGACACTTACACCAATTCTTAGGCTCAAATTATAATGAGGACATATTTTAAAAATGTGTATTTCACACTTATATTAGTTTCCATATTTATCCATATATAGTGGGGGAATGTTATATAAACATGTTCTCCACACTTAAAAAGTTTTAAATTAGCCAAATTCATAGTTATATAATTCATATACACATTTGTGATAGAATTTTATGCATTGGTACAATTGTTATACACAATTTCAACATAAGACATAACTAAGGTGAATATTTGATGCAATTTTTGCCTAATATTAAAATATAAAATCAATTTCAAACTCTAAACACTTTCAAGGACTATCATCATCTACTAGGTTAGAATTTTAAAAACTATATTTAGCCAATATACTATAGTAGTTGGTTCACTTTTTGGTATGGTTGAGGTGATTAAATCACTCAATATTTATAATTTTATATTGATTACATCATCTAACCTTACCATTTTTATAGTGTGAGTTGAATTGGTTCACTCACACTTACTAGGTTATAAGTATGATTAGGTTACATAGTTGAGCTAATCTCAACTACTGAGTGACAACTCATCTTTTTTCCAAGGTTAAGGGCATGTTTCCTCCAATCTCTCTCTATCTATTTATATATTTACACTTTCTATATTATATATTTGTCTTAATCTCAATTCTAATGATTCATAATGATATATCTTTTCAAATCAATTTGTCAAAAGGAAATAAAATTGCATTGATACACATGTATTCCTAAACCTTACTTTCTTTTAGTTTCAATTGATACACATGTGTACTCTTAAACCTTGCATCGATATATCTCTTAAGCACTCAAGTGAGTAAATATTCATTATTTTTTGTTATTTCCTTATTAGTGATAGGGAAAACATACTAAAGGTATTAAGTATTGAAAGAGCACTCTATGAGCCACATTTTCTAAGTTACAAGCTAGGTCCTTATTATACTTGATTATCATACATTACATGATTCACACATAAGACACCACCTAGGGGAAAAATAAATAAGTTTGAGGCCCTATTTAGAGTAGTGGCTATGTAGGTAGCACTCATTTATAAAGGGGTCTTTGGGGAATCTCAACACCATGTGCCCACTAACCCATTTTTCTCCTAGCCACTATAAAGATGAAAACTAGGATTTTTCTATTTAACAAGGAGAGATAGTACATGACCCCGATCTAAATGCACTAGAGTGAAGTAGACATAAAACCTATAAGCATCTAAATAATCACATATAATTTTAGAAAGTATTTTATCATAAAAACTTATGTCTGATTTAGAGAGTAGAATCAATGTAACTATCACAGGTCAATATAAATGTTCTCTGCTACAAAGGTATAATTTATAAAATTAGGTGACTAATCTAGAATCTAGATCTAGTCTGTTGTCTACCAATTTTATATCTAGATTTGTATTAACATTATAATTAGCTAAGAATATTTTTTGCATTATCATTGCAATATCTAGCATAGTTTTACTTTAGATTTTTAGCATGTCTCATCATAATAAATTTAGTATATTTTTTATTTGAGTTTTATAAATAATTATCCTATTTTGGAGATAGTCTACCATATTTTTTCCCTAGGATATCTTTATCCCTTTAACCATAGATTCCCCATACATATATTTTAGTTTTAAACACCAAAAATCCCTTATGTTACTTTTTTATAGCCCCAACCAGCCTAGAAAAGCAACATTGTGCCATTTTATACTCCAAAAAATCATAGAAATCCTTTTGTATGTTGATGTGACTAATTATGTGGCTTTAAAATCATTTTAAAATGTTAAAAAAATAGTTACACAGATTGTACAACATTTGAATATGAAATATGGTGATTTAAATTTTTAGGGTTATGGAGTTTAATTCCTAGGTTGTTAAAGGGTCTAAGTATAGTAAATTAAGGTAGAAATATATAATAAATATAACCATTTATTTTTAAAATAATTCACCTAGTTTGAACTTTTTAAAAATAGAAATAAATTATGTAAACAAACACTTATTTAGAAATTAACTAAGATGAGAGATCTAGAGGTTAAAATTTGGGATAGGGGCTGATCTGAGTGTTTTGGATAGGATCCAAGTGTCAAAACCCTTCCTAGATAGTAGTGCTAGTGATGCTAGTGTCATTATTTTATGCTAGTTTCCTCTATATAGAATCGTTTAAAGCTTCTAGGTGCACCTATGCCTAAATCTTCCAAGCTTTTTCTTATGTGCACGAGTTTTGATTCCCTGTATGTGACCTATTTTTACTAATTCTATATGAAAAACCTAAACCTCCATATTGTTAGGGAATATGGTTGGTAAAAGTATAAAAGTGTGATGTTAATGGGTTAAGATGGACATATTCAACACCCTGCTATGATGAGATTTGCCTACATACCAATAACCCATTGAGGGATCAAGCTTGATGTAGTTCTCCCCACCTATGTATTAGTGTAAGTGCAAGTGAAGCTAGTATAAATGTTAACCTGAATGATTTGAGTGTGTTTGAGACTAGAAATATAAGTGATCTGAGCTTAATAATGTTCTACATAGTTGTATGTAGAATTAGGTCAAGATACAGATTGATAACCTTGATTATGAACAACTTGTTTTGAGTTTGTTTCTATAATTTGAATATGATTTCCATTTAGTGAATAATGGGCTAAAAGTCATGTGTGTGTGTGTGTGTGTGTGTGTGTGTGTGTGTGTGTGTGTGTGTGTGTGTGTGTGTGTGTGTGTGTGTGTGTGTGTGTGTGTGTGTGTATTGTTTTAGTGTTTGTGTAGGTCTTAAAATAGGTCTAGGCCAACCCTAGGTGGTTTTTGAATTTAAAAGATATATTTTGGTAACAAAAGATAGGATAAAGATAATAACACCTAAAATGGGACACTAGGACTATTAATGTTATTGTCCAAATTATGGTGTTAGTGTTTAGGTGGTATAACCTAAGGAATTAGGATCCATGATTATAAATTGAAGGTTTGGGACTAATTTAGGGATGTGTGTGGCTTAAACAAAGGCTATATAAGTGTCTAAATAGGCCCAAAAATAGATATAAGGATAAGCTAAAGATGGGTGGTCTCAAGTAACACACTTAAAACTCAAGTGAAATTTTGAGATGATTACAATTTCCCCCCATTATTATATAAATGTAGTAAACTAAAATAGATTAGATAAAGGAAAAGTAAATATACTTGGACTTACCTAAGAGATGAAGCCCATGATCTAGATTTGAGTATTTGAAGCATGCTCCATTACATGTCATGTAAATGAAATGTGCATAGATCAATCCTTACTTAATAGATATCAACATCAAAAGAAAAAATTGACTAAATAGATAAGATAGAGGAAGGAAAATAATACACCTCACTAGCTATGTGAACCAAAGCATAAACCCAGTGACAACCTATATGCGTTCGTGTAGATAGTGATCAATCAATAAATAACATAGAGTGATATGATATCTTGCCCAATCCCCATATGTGGTTAGTTTAATAAGTTAATCTAATTTTTGACTCCATCATTATACACCCTTACTTGGTGGATCATTACCTTTGAATAGCTAAGATTGGACTGATGGTGTGTCAAACCCTCTCATGTAGGTGGCTCAAAAACTCAAGTAGACTATGAATCCATTATTGACTACCCATGTGTAGTAGATGCATCTAAAATTAAAATTACATGATGTAATTAAAGATGTTTAATTATAATTATAACTATATATGTTGGCTTTATGGCCACTCTAGAAATCTAGAATATAAAATGGTTTTAGGCCACTGGGAAATATTAGGTAGTTCTAGGCCACTCAAGAATGCCAACCATTATAGATGGAGTAATGCATAAATATAGTGTGTAACTTAGAACATGGTGTTTGGTGTGTAAAACATAGAGAATGACATGGAGTTTATCATTCCATCTGATCAACCAGTGCATAAGTGATCATATATAAATAATGTGTCATGTACCTACCCCAATTTGATATCAGAGTATATGGATTCTGGATTGAGTTGTAATAATCTATATTTAAGCATCTAAACTAAAATAGGAATGATCATGTCATGCATGATGGCCCGAATATGAGTAAATTAGTATGAATCTAAGCTAAATTAATCCAAATTTTGTAATTTATAATTGAACATGTGCAAACCTAGACTATACCTATTTTACTTTTCTTACCAATCTATAATTTATTGAAACTAAGGCTATTGGACAACAACACCATATCTTGGATAGTAGAGCTAGTGGAACTAGTGTCCTAATTCAGGTGATAATGTCCACCTATTCTAATTTTTTTGAAACTAAAACTAGTCTTTGTGTCAATTTTTTATAATGTATTTTCCTAAAATTGATTTTTTTATTCTATGCCTATGTGCTGAAAACCATACTCTGAGTGAATTCAAATACCCTAGTCTTTGTTACAAACCTCTATGAATTCCCCATATTTTGAGGGAAGTTGTTGAACCTATGTAAGAACTATCATCAAAAGAAAAATCTTTAAAAAATGTGTGTTAACTAGAGAATATATGATATCTATGTAATAAACTAATATAATGTGCATACATAACATCAGAATGTAAGATAGTCTGAGCATAAGTTTGTAATGCATGATGTATGTTAGATCTAGTATTCACAAGGATATCAAGATAGATATAATAATGTATATGAATATAAATTCTAAGTAATAATTAAGTAGTTACCTATGCATATGGGGCATGATGTCCATCATGACACCCAAGTAGGAAGGGGAGATGTATGAGGTCCCTCATGGCATCTAAAACTGGAGTGTGTAACAAGTAAGAGACAAGTGTCATGGCCATGACCCATATAAGAGAGCATACATACAAAACACATGAGGCACATAAAATATGCCAGGGGGCCACAATATAATGGACATGGGAATATGTCACTAACTCTAAGAAAGCAAGACATACAAAGACATGTTTAAATGTTTGTATTCACAATCAAGAAGGCACACATAAGAAATGGGTACATGTTTAAATAATACATACAATGAAAATAAGTGGCTAGAGTTTCATAAAAATGGAAAATTCAAATTACCTAAAATATAAGAACCATAGAGACACAATCAATTCTAAACAAGGAAAGCAAGAAATGAAACTATGCATTAGTATGTGGTACAAATATTTATATGAGCTAAGATGTACATAAGTTGAGTCTAGAGTATTATTAGTCAGTAATGAATCTAAATAGGTGTAGGATGATCAATATAAATATATAATAATGCTAATTTTGTGATGTAGGTTTTATAAAGATGTAACTTGGTAATTGAAACTATGTATAGGATACCCCCAAATGGGTGAATTTATCAAATGAGGAACCTGTGCATCTATGTGTATGCCTCCATTGGGTAGATGGTAACAACTCTAAATCTCTTTAGTGGACCTAACAAGTTATTATCTTCAAAAACTTGACAAGAACAAGTGAATCATGTATGTATGATAAAAATAGACTACAGTGAGATAGCTAGCATATGTAGTAACTAGAAAATATAAGAAATGTAAACATGGTAATGCATACAATCTATAATTTATATTTTCTAAGTAAATACTTGAATGTTTTTATGTTTTTTCTTATTCTATTATTTTTGTATTTTTTATATATATGCTATGTATAAGCAACATGAAAATGAAACTATATAAAAGGATCAAGAAATAAGGAAACTATGTACAAAAAGGGAGGAACATACTAACCGATGAGTGTCATGAGAGACTCGATATCAATGTGGCCTATGTAAAAAATAGGATTGATGACCTCTCATGTAGTATAATTGATATGTTGTAGTTTAATTGAGTTTTATTGTAAATCTAAGTATTGTTCATTGGCAGCATCATAATAACCTAGAATGCTAGTGTTGACTTCTGTTGTATATAGATGAGCATAGAGAATTGCCTCATACTATGAAGTTTACCTTTTTGAATTATGGTTTAAAATATTAACTATGACTTTGCTCTTTGAAATTATGCTTATTTTAGGCATGTGGTGCTTTGGAGGCTCTTTTTATAGAAATCCTCTTTTGAGAATGATTTTGAATTTACAACTTAAGCTCTTGCTCTTTTTGTAACATTTCCTAGTATCTAGATATTTTTACTTCATAAACTATATTTATGAATGATTTACCTTAGGATGTTCAATAAATACCAAGCTTTATTGATTGACATTATCAATTAGCATAATAGGAGTTTTGATGGCTTGGGCATGTTTACCCAACTAGTGACCTTGATAATCAAACTATTATAAATACTTTTGATCAAACCCATATTATTTTAAAAGTGGAAAATCATTTTGTAGAGATATATTTGTATCATTTACTTGTCTTACCTATGTTTTTTATACTGTGTTTTGCTCTGATTTCACTTTGTGAACCTTTTATTGTTTTGAGTTATGCTTTGGTAGCCAATTTTGTACTATTTCTAAATTTGACCTTTTTTGAATATGTTCCTGTATAATTGTGGATTTTTTAACTATTTTATCTTGTTTAGGTTACTAATTAGAAATGATGTGTTGTATATGATGTGACAATGTAAAACATGAATTTATGTGATGACCATGCATTCTATGGTATGCACAATAATATTTGGATCTTCTCACTGGATATAGAGGAGGTAGGTTGATCAACGTATCTTTAATAATTTGCCTCAAAATCTCACTTCAAATTATGTTTCATATTTGAATAATTTTCTAACCACTAGTTGTAGATGCACTTTTTTGTGATTTCTTACTTTTATATGTAATATTGCTTGCCATAAATTGACTATGTGAAGATGCATATACATGATTTACACTAGTGTGCCCTAAAATATTTTGTCTTGTAATCTAATTTTCCAATATTGTAATATTTTCATGTAATATTTGATTCTAATTTTTTAATTATAAAATTAACTTGATCATACTAATAATTTGATCCCTTAGAGTCTCATAAGTGAAAACCCTAGTTGGTTTTGATTAAACATGTAGGCACACACCTTGTAGAGAATATATGGTAAGGGAAGGGTTTGAAGGATGGATAAGATTAGTATAAAAAAATTGAATAGTAGTATAGGCTACCTCACCTCTTAGAGGAGTGATAACATGGACCAAGTTAGAGGAAAAATAGCTATCACCCTCTTGTAGATGATGAGGAGAAAAATAATCTTCTTTGTCGATGAAATTTAGTATGCACTTTCAAAGAAGGATGATAGGGTAGAATATATAAAGTATTAAAACCCTAACACAACCACTAAAAATAGGAAACAAAAGGATATAAACTCTAATAGCATCTAGGGCTAGGGTTTGAGTGGTATTTAAATTAAGTTGATTTCACCAAATAATTTAACTTTTTAGGGTTATGGAGTTTAAACCCTAGGTTGTTAAAAGGTCTGTGTATAGTAAATCAAGGTAGAAATATATAATAAATACAATCACTAATTTGTAATAGAATTGACCTAGTTTTACCTTTCTAAAAATAGTGATAAATGATGTAAATAAATACTTAGTTAGAAATATACTGAGTTGGGAGATATAGAGGTTGTAAACTAGGATAGGGGTTGATATGAGTGTTATAGATAGGATTCAAGTGTCAAAACCCTTTTTAGATAGTATCCCCTAATTGGATGGTAGTTATAATGGCACTAGTGTCCTTATTTTGTTTCTAATATCCATTGTGTAAAACCATTTTGATATTTTAAGTACATATATGTTTGAGTATACCAAGCCTATTCCCATGCACATGAGATCTGATTCCTATAGGTGACCTATTTATGCCATTTTGTATGAAAACCCTAAACCTCCATGTTTATAGGGAATTCAATTGGTACAAATAATAAAGTGTGATGTTATTGGGGTTGCTTGGACATCCTCAACACCCTATTGTGATGAGAGTTTTTTACATACCAATACTATAAGGAGGGATCAAGCCTGATGTAGTTCTTCCCACCTAAGTTATGGTACAGGTACAAGTGAAGCTAGTATGAATGCAATATTGAGTGATTTGAGTGTGTTTGAGATTGGAAATCTAAGTAATCTAAGTTTGTGAATGTTATAGATGGTTGTATGTAGAAGTAGGGTATAATAAGGATTGTTAACATTGATTGTGCACAAGTTGTTATTAGTTTGTTTATGTAATTTTCATCTAATTTCCATCTAAATAATAATGGGCTAAAAGTCACATAGATATAATATTCTTGTACTTTTATGGGTCTTAAAATAGGTGTAAGCCAACCCTTAGTGGTTTTTGATCTGAAAAGATATATGTTGGTAACAAAAGGTAGGAAAAGGATAATAACACCCAAACTAGGACACTAACACCATTAACACTATTATCCAAATTATGGTGTTAGTGTCCACATGGTAGAACCTAAGGCACTAGGGGCCAAGATGCTGAAGTGAAGGCCTAGGGATACTTTATGGATGTTTAAGGATGTATGTGGCTCATAATAAGGTTAGAAAATAGGCCCTAAGATAGGTCTAAGGCTAATCTAAGAATGAGCAGTCTCAAGTAACACTCTTATCACTTAAGTGTCATTTTTAGCTGATTACATGTGAAATTCCAAAAAGAAGTATGACATAGTAAATAAATTTTTCTATATTATATTTGATTTTTTAAATATTATTGTGTTAATGTAGGCCCCATAGAGGAAAGAGAAAACTACATTCTTCACTTCACATGAATAGTAAAGCGAAATATTTTTACATGTATAATGTATTTTTTTCACAACTATGAAAGTATGGTTCAAATATCATATTCTCTATTTATGTTTTAAAAATTATTCTAGAGGATTTAGTTGAGGATATTTTATAAGACACTTGCATTTGGGAGGTCTAAGGTTCAAAATCCAATAAAGAATATTTTTGGTCAGACCTTCTTTTTGACCCAAATTAGTTATAAAGAATATTTTTAAAATTATTTTGTTTTAAAAATAGTTTTTTAAAAATAAAATATGAGTCAAGGCGTAATTTTAGTGATATAAGGGTATAAAGGGTTTAATTTTTGTGACTTGTGACTTTTTGTGACATTTGTGTGTAAAGACAACAAATTTTTGAGATATATTTTTTCTTGAAAATGTATTAAAATTAAAGGCAAAATAATGTTTTTTGTGTAAATAGGTGCATTTTCAATGGAAAATAATTTATAATATCATCTCATG
The DNA here is from genome assembly GCA_037957365.1 of Torreya grandis. NCBI lineage: Eukaryota > Viridiplantae > Streptophyta > Pinopsida > Cupressales > Taxaceae > Torreya > Torreya grandis. The sequence goes on from JARHVA010002186.1 coordinate 488,784, forward strand.
TTTGTGCTATCAGAGTTATCACCAAATCATTCATATAAAAATATGTCATATATTATGGGTCTATCAGGATCCTTCTAATTGAAAAAGTATAAAGATCAAAATGGAGGATGGAGAATCCATCAGAGAATGGAGAATAATTCCCCTTCTCTAATTAGTTATTCACTTAGAGTTTGTGTAAAATGCTTGAATAACATTTTTGGTAGTAGTAGTATGTGATTCTTTGTTTTGGTGTTGTAATTTGGTTTTGGTTTTTCATTTTATTGATATTCCTAATGAGGATCATACAAAGTAGTTTTGATTTGGTTTTTTTATTGTAGGGAATTCTCACCTCCCACATTATGGGGTAAATATAATGCATGACTTTTGATTGGTCATTGGAGATTTTATGAGTTAGAAGGTGAGTTTCTAACACTTTTAGTATTGATATAAGTTTTGTCAACATCATTAGACATTAAGGATATGTGTCATACATAGTATGAGATATTTAATTGATGGGTTTATGTGTGATACATTATGTGGATCAATTTATTTTAGTAGTCCTTGATTGTGTTATACTATACTATAATACAAAATGATCAAAGGGAATAACCAAGTATTTATCGTGTTCATAATTCATGAAAAAAGTGTAGGGTAATGGGATTCTTATAAGAGGCATCAATTTATGATAACCACAATGTACAATGTTCCATTTTTAGGTGTGACATGTACTTTTGATGACTTCATAGTCATAGCTCTAAATCATCTTCTATACCTATTTTTTGATCAAGGGGGATTTGTTAGATCATGTGATCCAAATTTATTTATTTTATTTATGTTAGAGTGTTACTTAGTATTAATGAGGAACATACACCCATTTATTATCTAATAATGTTAATAGGTTAATTAATAAATAGTGTGGGTAGTTAGCTGGTTGAACCATTGGGGTCACATAGAATAACTACCAAGAAATATTTTGTAAGCTTTACATTTGTAAATATTAAATGATAATGATATTTTACCTTTATACAAAATATTATCATATTATACAATGTAGTTTGTTAAATTTACCTCATGTGCATGATCCTAACATGAATCATGCCTTTCATAGTTTATATAAGGTGATATAGAATTACATGAATCTATATGCTCAAGTATAACTATATTTTCAATGTGTCACATTGATTTTGTAACTCTTTTACATATGTCTATTAATATGCATTCAAGTGTGTATAAATTTCTTATTTTATTTTTTGAAAACTGAGTACATGTGCATGTTATATGCCCCAAGCATTTATATCAATGTGTCCCTATTTGTAATATAATAGATTTATGAATTACTTTGAATCTTTGAGAACCTATATTTTACTATAGAATCTAATTTTCTATTACTTTAAATGTTTGAAAACTTTAACTTTGTATGTTTGAATCTTGTATTATGTCCCAAATTTAAATTTTTTCTATTCATGGAGGCTTGGATCTCTAATATGAGATCACAATGATGCCCCCACATTGAGATGATGGATGTACCATAAAAGTCACCCATATTAAAATAAGAGTTAACTATATCATATGATAAAGATATAATCATGTGTAAGCATATCATCATGTGGAGAGTATGTCGTCATAATAATGCAATTGTCATTGAAGCATGTGTGTAATATAATGAATGTGAGTCATAAAATGTCATATCTAAATATATTTATAAATGAAAAATTATAGTAAAGGTAAACATCTATGAAGAAGAGTACATATAAAATTACAAGATATGTATCATGGTACCATTAATCAAGAATAAAAATCACAACATACAATGTCATGTAATGTCATACAATGTTATATAATAATTCCAAAGTCTACATAAAATGGGCATGAATATTTCATAACAAAAATGGCAAAGGATTGCATATAAAAGACATTGATAACGTCACAGATAAGGGACATGTTCAAAAGTCACACAAAACACAAGGCCAAGGGCCACAAGCAATGGACATGTTTAAATATCACACATACCAAGAAAAAATCTCATAAATATGTTCATGAAATTTTGCATATAGGGGCCAAGGGACACACAATAAATAAGCAATTGCTAACCTATTATGCAAGAAATTAAACAACTTATAAGGAGTATCTAACAAGTGAAAACTAGTATATTTTATCCATATGTATTAATTTTATATCATAGACAAGTAACATATTCATGTACAATAATTTAAAATATTAGTGATTAGCAAAATAATTTTAATATATGTATCTCATCATGGTAGATATGTCATAGAAATATATAACATGTTATAATCTAACCTATAGAGTTAGATATCCCCCCAGATAGGCAAGGCCACTGGGTAGAAGGGAATCCAACATCTAATAATCCATGTATAATATATCCTATAACACACACATATACCTCATGAAATACATGTGTACTTGAAAAAGTATTATTATATTTACCAACATTTAATAAATGATATATGTGCAAAATTAAAATAGCAAATTATGTCATGCTCAGGTCCTAATTTTTTAGAATATTTTTATATTTTTGTAATATTTCATTTTCTTAAAAAAATTGATTTTTTTAGATATATTTAAAATACATGTAGCAAGGATTTGAAAATAGAAGAGAGGGAGGGATATTAATAGCTTTTATGTGTCAAGGAATAGTATGCTCTAGATGTGATTCATGACAATGTGGATAAAATGAATGCAAAAAATATGCCACCATTGTATATATATGTCACAATAGTGTAAATCAATATCATCTATGGAGACAATAATCAATGTGCCCCTAGTGGGAAAGAATAAATGTATGATCATGTAGTATGTAAGACTATGTAATCTTGTAAGCTCAAATTATATGTGAATAATTAATATTTTAGTGTTAAATTAGCTTTCCACAAAAGATGTGCACTGTAGGATTAATTTTGGGGATGTTCACATCAGGATAAACCATCAATTTTTTAAAAAAATTATAAGATATAAATCCAAGGGGTAAATGAATAGAATAAGCTAAAATGATAAGTAGATATGATGAAGCTATCTATGGTAAATATTATGGTGGGATTAACCAATAACTTACTCCATAAGATGTTCCTATCGAATTCCTATATGGCATATGTAATCAACAACTGAATGATGTGTTAAATAATTGATTAGGATGGGGTGATGCTATGTAGATCTTGTGTTTTCCTATACTATCATACCAATATTCCATGTAATCATAATTAGGATAATAATGATCTTCTTGGTCCTGTGATTTTATAAATATGCTTTGGTCATTGTTTATATATATATATATATATATATATATATATATATATATATATATATATATATATATATATATGTATGTATAAGTAAATCCAACTTCACCATAGTGTGTTTTTGAATTTTCTAATGCTTTTTAAATTTATAAATGTGCCATATCACTTGCTTGTGTTGTGATTATAATATTTTTCTTTGTTAGAGTGATAGATAAAGAAATAATGTCTTTTGTCTACTCTTGTTTGATGGATTCATATTCTCTTAAGATTATAATTAGTTCAAATTCATGCTCGAATGTGACAACATCATGTTCTTTACCCTATGTTTCCTCTATTCCTCTCATCCATGATTTTATAATTTTGAATTATTTTGATCTAAGATAGGTTCAATGTGAAATCTAAGAGAACATTTTTTTAACCCAAGTATTATTGGGAAATCAATGGATTAAATGCAACATTTATGCCTAATAATATTACCCAAATATTATTTTTTGTACGCCAAATATTGAAAAAGTGGCATGCTACATATATTTACCTCATGAAATGACACAATATTAGCATTTATACATTTCTTGAATTCAATGTGGTCTTGGGGTGATTGTGTTCACGCTACCTAGTGGTTTTGGTTATTTTTTAACTAGTCACATTTGGGACCTATTCACACTCACATGAGAAGCAAGTTTGATTTGGGAGTTTTTTGATATATTATTTAGAGATAAACTAATTCTTCACATATAATTTGTAGAGTGTACAAATAGAATGGATTCTCTTATAATTGAGATGATCATAAAAACCACTTAATTATTGTAAAACAAACTCATAAACTTATTAAAACTTAATTATTGTTAAACAAACTCATAATCTTATTTAACAGGCACTTCCTATGTAATGTCCTAGAGAGGACAATACAAATTGTAAGTATGAGAATTTGATAATATGGAGATATTTGATCCATTGTTCTATGTATTGTGTCTAATTAAATCTAGGGTAATGGTTTTTCAAAGTTGATCCTAGATGTATGGAAATATTTCTCTTCTCTGATATGGTATTAAAACAACTCCAAACAACCATTACTCATCTTGGTTCATCCATTAATTAGATCACAGTTTTTTAGAGTAGAGTTGGGGTACTTGGGTTTTGATATTATTTATGATACCTCTATAAGTGTGTGATCCTCCTAAACTATACTCAACCTAATTCCTTACACTTGTAATTACTATCTATACTTTAACATTGGCCTTATTCACATTGTTGTCAATATTCAACATCATAAACTAGGTGACAGAGCATTCTCAAAAGAGATTGGTGAGTTAATACTACCTAAAATAATGATGAGTCTGTATCTTACATCACTCCTTTCCTAAAGTATAGTATTGCTAGTTTTTACTTTTTCAACTACCACTTATATTACTACCATTGACTACATCATAAAATTTACTTTGAATGGATGTCGACTGATGTTGCTTGTCTCCTACCATCTTTCAACTAAATTAAATTAACACCACCATCTTACCAACTATGTTGAACACACAACATAATTTAGTCGAATCCTTTCTATAGTCATCAAAGTGCTAAAACAACATCCATGTCTTATCGATATTCTTGTATTATTGTCATCCCTACCCTACAAAGCCTCCAACCTAGCTCCCAATCTCCTAACTCTTGGATACTATGTGGCAACAAATAAAATTGACACTCAAAACCCTAAATTGAGGAAGGATTAATTTTTTTAATCCAAATTTCAATGTTTTAAACTTTGAATAACATTTCCCTCATAACATCATATGCCTAAGATGCTATTAAACTCTGGGATAACATTATAATGTGGAGAGATCTAGTTTTCAACTCCCCCAACACCACTAAAATATTTTTCTATTAAATTTTATTTTAAATAAAAATTTAATAGTGATTTTTTTTAAAAAGGGGGTTTATAATTATGGTTGTTTTAAATTTTAAAGAGGGGATAAAATTAAATAAAGGAGGGAAAATAAATTGATGAGTGATTGGAGTTCATTTTATAATAAGGTGGGGATTCATTATTTTTTATGGGAGTAGGCATATTTAAATTTTGGAAGCATTTTAGGGCCATTGATATTTTTTTGGAAATATTTGTATGAAGATTAATTTATTAGTTATTTATTCCTCTTTTCTTGGGTGAAAAATATCAGATGATGAGGTTCAAATTGATAGGTGGTCAGATCCCTTCATAATAATATTTTATTTTATATGATTTGTATGTGCACACATTGTTGGTGGTACCTAATGTCTATAGGAGACATCATTTATCCCAAGATGGATCTTTTGTAATATTTGGTACCTTTTTAATCTTCTTTCAACTTGTGGCATTTTTATTCATTGCAAACTATTTATTTTTAAGGAAAATTTATTATGTTGGGTAAATTATTGTAAAATCATGGGTGCATTATCAATAAAACTAAAATTTACCCCTTGGGTGTTTATTTCCTTTTCATATGTTTATTTCTTCCATCATGGCTATTTTCACCAATTATCACACATTTAAGATGGAAAACAACATGTTATTTTATGAGATCTTTTCACTTCAAGAGGACTTGATTAAATTCATGGAAGATAATAAAAAAATAAGGAGACACAACTCTTTTTTATGCTCCCTCACTTTTTACAAGGATACACTCATAATTTTACTATAAAATAATATTACACATTTATAACATCATTTTGATACATCGCACTACCTTGAGCCTAGTTCACCTACAATAAAAATTATTACTCCTATTTACCTTGATTTTTTAGTATGTGAACCACATATTGTGTTTGATGTTATTTTCCCTAACTCTAGTATACATCCACTTGATGTGATTTTACAAAGCGACCTACCAAATTTTGAGCAACCCATTTTTCTTGTTGATCATATCATAGAAGCTTTTAATTTTATGCCTATAAAAGCTATAAATTCTTTTTATCCCACTTCGTATTCACCTAAATATATACATGCCTATTTTGAGAGGCATACCAATGCCTTTGGCTCATACATGCTTCGTTACATGGGTCACACTACTAAACTTTTAGGCATTGGGAAGCATATATAGGGCATCAATACCCTATCTAGCCTTTTAATTAGATTACTCGATATGCAATTGGTTATTCAATAGGTGTTTCATCTTCACTAGTATCATTTGATGATAGAGATCTATTTTTTCACTCCATTATTTTTTAGAATAATGAGCTAAATATTGGATTGTAACACCATGACTCAAGTCTAAAAACCATGATATTATAGTTGTTAGACATGATCAGTGTGACACTTTTTTGGATGTTTCCTCATATTCTTCTATTGTGCACTTTGTACCAAATTATATGCAAGAATATTTGTCCACCATCCATATTTATTTAGGATTGATTTTTTATCACTTGTGGTGGCATGAGAAACATTCTTGGTAAGGAAACTACAAATGTGGCACATTCACTATTCATATTCTAAGTCCACGTGCCGCTCCTTTTTGATGTTCCTTAGTTGCATGAGCTCTTTTTTAGGTAGATGTTGTTTTAGTGCATCTCTCATTTTATAGATGTGATATTCAACATACTAACAACATTCTATAGTTTCATGTGTCACTTGGTGAGGTTATTTGTTTTATGGGACCATTTTTTAGTCACATTGACAACCATGGATTTTTTTATTCATGTTTGTGTGCTTCATGATGAACACTTTTTTAATTCTTCAGTTACATGATTGCCCCATCACCATTAGAGCTAGCTTATTGAGATATATTATATCTATATTATCAACACCTCTTATTGGGCATGATTTATAATCTCCTTCATCTTTGTAGTGTAGTTTGTTCTCCTTCTGAAGAGTAGCTATTGTAGTAAGTCCAATGTCATATATTTTGTGTTTTAGTAGTTGGATTCATCTGCTCCTACAGATTATTAGTTTCACCACTAATTAAGCAATATGAGGGATAATGGTGTTGATCTTACTTATTTAGGTGTCATCTCTCTTTGTAAGCCTTAGTGCACTTCATTTTCTAATGTTATATTAAATTGAGTTTGTTGAACTCTTGCACTATTGACACCATTGATAATCTCCTTGAATGGACCTATTTTATGTAAATTATTTCATTTTTTTGTGACTGAACAATAGATCTAGATCACTAATGAATAATGAGTTTTTAAAGAGATTTTTCATCTTCTAAACATCTACTTCAGGATTTTTTTGAGCTTTGAGTTGTGCATCTTGGGATGCCTTGTAACATAAGTTATCTCTCTACTTTCATTATTGTTTAACTAGTATTTGAGTACCTTATGGTGATATATTTCATATTTGGAAACTATTTTTTTCAAATTATTTATACATGGGTACCTTAGTAGGCCTAGTTGTAGGGACCCATGTTTTAGGATATGTCTCCTAGATTTCCTCCTTTCTTGCTCCCCATTCTACACTTAAGGGAGGGTGTTGGATTGATTGTGTTCACACTATCTAGTGGTTTTGTATATTTTTTATTTAGCTATGTTTGGAACCTATTCACACTCATATAAGAGGTAAGCTTGATTTAAGAGTTTATTGATTTATTATTTAAAGATAAAATAATTATGCACATATAGTTTTGGAGTGCACAAATATAATGTATTCTCCTATATTTGAGGTTATCACAACAAACAATTAGTTGCTTTGAAACAAAATAACAAGACTTTTTAATAGGAGCTTCCTTTTTAATGTTTGGTATAGGACAATACATATTATGATTATAAGCCTTAAATAATATGGAGACATTTGATCCATTTTTATGTGTGTTGTGTCTAACTAAATCTATGGTAATGGTTTGCTAGAGTTAATCTTAGATGTATGAGAAGGTTTCTATTCTCTGAATATGGAGAATAAGAAATAAAGGCTCCAGATATGATGAGTGATTTTTAAATACCTCAATCATATCCATATTCTCCTTATTTGATGTATATTTCTTTTTATTGTTCTCTGTAAGAAACACTGATTTTAATATGTTGTCTTACTTAATTTGAGTTTATTTTTGAAAATTATCTTTTACACTTGATCTTGTAATGACTACTCTTTTTTATTGGTTCCCTTTTTATTTTCTCTTTATGTAACCTTTCTTAGTCTATGTATTCTCTTCATAATATTTCTTATTATAATTTTTTTGCTTAAAATTGGTCTCTTTTGATCAAGTTGTTTAATAACTTATATTGTTCGCACTATGTCATTTATTTGCCTCATAATTATTCTTGGGTATATGTGACATTAACTATAGCATTTCAAAGCTTGAGAGTATTTAAAATATTGTCTTCATGTGATGCAACCCTTAGAAATAAAGTGTGAATTTTTTATTGGTGTTTTTTTAAAATATTATTAAAAGTATTAGAACTATGATCATAGTGATTATCTTGAACTATAACTTTTCCTTTGTCCTTGGAAGATTGTGTCCATAGAGTAGTTTTTGATTTATCATTTTTATTGTATATGAATCATCTCAATATGTTACAAATATCACAAGTGTGGAGAGCGTATGGGATAAGTATTCATTTGGATCAAAATTATTGATATTTAACTTAAGGAACTTAGCATTTGCTATATATTTCATATAATCATCATCACTATTATAATAGTTTGTAATTATGTAATTAGGATCTTTAGAATTTGGCAATAGAAGGAGATGGGGTTGTTCCTCCTCTTGTTGTGTAGTGATTGGTAATTATTTCCATGTATATTATCTATTGTTTATTATTGGTGCTTTATCATGTATAAACTTCAATACCTACCTCATGTGTATATATTTGATAAATTTCAATGGGTTGTGTAGGAGGTATAATATAAGGTTCCTATAATTAATTTATTGGGTCATTTAATAGTATCTAAAAGGTGCATCATATGATATAAGAATATATTCATATCTATCATTTATAAATAACATACATCTATAGAATTTAGATGGTATAGCTTCTGTGGCATGAATCCAACATCTTACCAAAAGTAAATTCTAGTGCAATTGGTTGAGTATGACTTTTGGGGCATACAAGTACATCCAATGTGATATATTCAATTTTTAAAGGAGTGTCATCAAAGCCATAATATTTTTTTATAATTTTCAATGCTGTTCATACTGATACCCAATTACTTTAAGATAATAGAGCTAAAAAATTTTATTCCTAAACCATTGTGAACTAAATCATGCTTGATGACATTTACATGTATTTGACCTTGAATGAATAGTGGAATATTTTACTTTATGATGTGTTTAGGAGGTAAGTCTTTAGTATTGAATGTGATGACCTTGTTGACATCCTTATTTGTATTCATAATAGACACAAATGAATTTGGTTGTGTATCACTAGGGAGAGTTATATTGCACAAAACATCACTTAAGATGTATTTTTAAATTGTTGACCTTTTTAATATCTCCAAAATAGAATTTTTTGCTTGGGTGTTCCTGAGTTAATTGATAATATAAGCACCCTTAGATTATTTTCCTTATGGGAAGTGGAGAAGGTTTAGAATGAACATGTTGACCACCTTCATTATTCTTTGGTAGATGAGGTATCCTCCCTCGTATAGTGTTGACAACATGAACATTAAAATCTAATATGAACCTTGTGTGAATAATAGGAACATAATGGTGATAAATATAAAATCAATGCCTATGATTATGAGGAGAAAAATAAGTCATGAATGCCCTTTTAATATTATTTGTGACATGTAATAACTTAGATTTTATATTTCAATAATAAGAATTAAGGAAGGCTTGAGTCTGCACATTATCCATTTTAGACTTATTATGACATTTGGTTTTTAGAAATACACATATTTTTAACCCTTTTATGAAATATTTATGGTGGAGAATAACCTAATAAAAAAAATGGCTAAAATATTCTAAAAGCATGCCAATTAAATAATTTGATATAATGTTGAATTATAAAAGAATGATAGATATATATAGTATAATGCAAAATAATATTATGAAAGTTGTAATATGAAGGATAAAAAATCTTATCTTATTGAATGATGTGCAGTTAGATCTAATAAGTGTAGGTCTATGATAAGATAGTTTGATGTTACATTATGATTCATCATATTTTGAAAAATATATCTTTGTCAACCTAGACACTACCATTTGAATATAGACACTATAATCAATGCTTTTTTCCTAGTTTTAATGTTTCTAACCTATAAATAATATTGATCCTTTTCTATAATGAACATCTACACTTGTTAGGGTTCATTGTCACCTTATAAATTTTCTATTTATATCTTGTGCATAGGTTATGGATATTAGTATATAGCTCAAAACCCTAGGTCCTATGATTAAGACATGCCACCTTAAAAAATAGGGGTTAATGGTCTCAATTAAAGTTGAGTTGATTTTAAACACGCTTCTATTAGTGAGGGTTGCCTACATAGCCAATAATTTGAAGAGGACCTCAAAATAATATAGTTCTCCCCTTATGTGGGCTTGTGTGTAAATAATTGTGCAATATGTTATATATGAGTTCATGTAGTGATATAGCTTATAAATTGATAAATAATGCTCAGGGGTTACTCTTTTAATGTTTCAAACCTATAAGAAGATTTATCCTATGACTAATTTGGAACTAGGGAAGAATAGGGAAACTTTACAATATTGAGAGGTGATTTTGATTGGTATATGATAGATGTGTGCTTGATTTTTAATTTGTTAGCTCTAATTAAGTTTAATAATAATAAAATGAGAATACTAACTAGATTAACGAGTTATTATAGATAAATGATGGGAACCTAATGAAGAAGAAGATCAATACAAAATTCCATGAGACTAAAAAATATATTTTTTATTCACATAAATTGTATGTACTGCTTCTTCCCATAAATGTGCTTATAAAGGCTTTTAAATGAATCTATGACTCTTTACTCCTTATGACTTTTTGAATTCTTTTTAATAGATCATATATCCATTTTTTCCTATATTACAATTAATGTAAAATAATACTAAATATCATTGCCCCTTACCCACGCTAACACTCACCTAAACCAAATAAGTGTCTCACCTTGAGACACACAAAAACATAAAAAATTATTTTTTTACAATTTTTATCCATTATAAATGAATTTGAGTAAATCTAAGTTAATCCTACTCCTACTCTCCACAACCTCGCATGTCAGGGCTTCCTACATATCTACTCTACCTACTCTAAAACCCCCAAAAACATTTATAATATTATAAAATATAAAAAAATTGCTTTTTTCAAGCCTTTTTAATTTATAACACCTATTACATAAGAAAATATTTATTTTCAATCTACATCTAGGTTAAACACTACTATCAAAGAATATAAATTCATATGAATGGAATAAGGAAAAAGAGTCTCAAAGATACTATGTCAAACCTATATAAATATAGAATTATGCCAAATCACCAAGGTAGTTAAACTCCCCTTCAAATGACATACATATAACACCCCCCCCCCCCCCCCCCCCGCCCCCCCCCCCCCCCCATAAAAAAAAAAAAAAGCTAAACACATTTATAATCAATCCAATATTGAATAGTATGAATGCCATGTCATTTCTAGTTGACATATTATCTTCAAGTCTAAGATTAATATAAATCTCAAGCACCTGGTTTACAATGGAAACAACAAGATCTCCCAAAATAGTATCATTATCATACTCACTCAAAAATAAAGAGTTGCATACACCTCTATAAACTGCCCACTCTAGTATTATTGTTTGAGTTCCTCATTATTGTGTGCCTCTTATATGCCTCACATATATTATATTATATTTTATATAACCTCCGTGGTACACTTACATATTTTAGTATAAAATTGATCCAGGAAACAATTCAGGCAATAATTTGGGTGACGGTTCGACTTCAATTGATGACAGAACTTCTAGGAGCCATAACTTTTGCACCGTAGCTCCAATTGACCCACTGTTTGAACCATTAGAAAGATAAGAATGAGGATAACATGGTGAAATGAAATGGATCTCTAATAAAAGGATTTTTACCCCCCGAAAAACCTAATGTAAGTGCCCTAAAATTCAATTTTATTAGTGTAATTTAAAAATAGTAAGCTTCTAAAAATAGTAATTCCTTAAATTTTGTATTGTTTTAAATTATGAAAGTTGAACCAATTTAAATCCCTAAATATTGGTGACCTTAAACATCCTACCCTTACTTTTTAAATGTGTATAAATGAAGATGTAACCTGAAATGGAAATCAGACATCTCTTCCTAGAGATAGCATATAGTTGTATTGTGATCTTGAGTAATAAAACGTCTCTTCTCAGAGTCATTGTTATTGTGTTATTTTTGTGTTCTTGAAATATTTGTCAACCAAGACCAAAATGGAGCCATACATGACTAAAATATAGTTGAGCAGTTTCTTTAGTAGATATATTTTCTTTACAAGCAATCATGATAGCCATTTTTGAAAAATGATCAACTACAACAAAACTATAGTCCTTGACATGTTTTAAAGTTGGAAAACCTGAGAGAAAATCCATTGAGATAGATTATAAAGGCCTGAATGGTTCTGGCAATGGCGTGTATAATCCTTGCTTCTTATTTGTTGGCTTGGCTATCACATATGGGGTGAAAGATTTGAGATACCTTTCCATATCCTTTCATATATCGGGAAAGTAAAAATGTTTTTGAAGAAATACCAATGTCTTTTATACACCAAAGTGTCCAGATATCCCACTAAAATGTGATTCCCATATCATTTTTTGTTGCTCTACAGCTAAAACATAGATGTGCCCCATATGATAGAGAACATTATCTTGTAAATAGAAATAAAAAACATGTTTACCTATTTTAAGCACCTAATATGTATCAAAAAAGGTAGGATATAATTTATACAGAGCACCCCAAGTGGTAGTCTCATATCTACATAGGTCAATAACTATTGCGAGTGTCATAATTAATGGGCAACTCAGACAATTTGTAGCTATATTTAAGCTCCCCTTTTTGTGTTTGATTATTAAATGGAATTTATACAGATATGTGGCCCACTTTTGTGCCTCTCATTTTGTAGTTTTTTCTATGTCTAGATGAATTCCAATGGTCTATGGTTAGCGTGGATGATCGTCTCTTTCTCCAAGGTGTAGTGTTTCCATTATTTGCAAGTTTGCACAATGGCATAGAACTCCTTATCATATGTCAAATATTTATTGATTGTATCAGTGAAAGTTTCACTATGATATGCAATAGGGTGGCAATGTTGCATGATGAAAACTCCCATGGCATATTCAGATGCATCTGTCATCAAATCAAAAGGTTGATGCAAATATGGCAAGGAAAGAATAAGGGTTGAACAAAGTCTATTCATCAAATTATCAAATTCCCTTTGTTGTATTTCACCCCACTAAAATGTAGCTTTAGCTTCTCCTATAGTCACTTGGGTTAGTGACCAAGCAACATGTGAAAATCCAAGAACAAACCATGTGATAGAAATTTGTAAGACCTAAGAAGCTATGAAGTTCTATGAGGGTCCTTAGTGTAGACCATTATTGAATAACCTAAATATTTTCTAGCTCAACATGGACCCATTCCTCATTCACAATGTACCAAAGGTACTAAATTATTGTCATCTTGAATGTGTATTTATCAATATTTTTATACAACTTATGCTCCTGAAGGGTTTGAAGCACCTTATGAACATGTTATAGATGTTCCTCTCATGTTCTACTATAGATGAGTATGTCATCTAGGTGTACATCCTTGAATGAGTTGGTGAAGGGTTGTAGTATGTCATCCATCATCATCATGAAGGTTACAAGTGTGTTACTTAAGCCAAAAGGCATAACTAACCATTTGAAGAGCCCCTCCTTAGATTTGAATTTAGTCTTCTAGACATCAATGGGATCAATGGGAATTTGGTGATAGTTAGATTTGAGATCAGTTTTGGTGAAGAAATTTGCACTATGGAGTTGGTCTAGTAGGTCATCAATCTTGGGAAGAGGGTAGCAATTCTTCATAGTGATTTTATTTAGGGCTCAATAGTCAATGCAAAGCCTCCATGTTCCATCTTTCTTTGGTGCTAAGATAATTAGGCTACCACAGGGTGAAGATCCTATCCTAATGCAACCCTTTTAGATCAATTATTGAATTTATCTTTTTATCTCATCATTCTCCAAAACTGATCTATGATACATAGGACTATTAGGCAAAGGTGACCCTGGGATCAAATCGATAGAATGTTTTACCTAGCAATGCAATGAAACTCCTATGGGTGACTTGAATAAGTCATCATATTCTCTTTTGATTTGTCCCATCTACTTTTGTTATTATGTTGATTTTGTAGTTAGGATTTAAACATCAACCTTCTTAGATTTTTGTGGTTTGACCACCATGAGAATGAATTTCTTTATCTTTTCCACTAATCTCTTACATTGCTTGGCACTGATCAGGGAGACAGATGTTAGAGGTGGTACCTTTGGTACCCTGTAGCACCATGTTCTAAGAGTGAGGGTGATTATTTGGGTTCATGATTCAGATATGCCATGTTGATCATACATGAATGACTAACCAAGGATTACATCACAGATATCTAGATTGACCACATCACATAAGAATTCATCTTGGAAAGGTTTTATTGCATATGAAATAAGACATTTATGGGTGACATGGAGGTCTCTCCCTAGGATCAACCATCTAATATTATATGGCTTTGGGTGAGGCTTCATGGATAGATTCAGATTTTTCACAACTTTAACAAAGATAAAATTATTTTGACTCCCACTATCAAGAATGAAATGCATAGGCTTACCTTTTACCCATTATTTGGAGTGGAACAATCTTTCCTTATCAACTAGCCTTTCCTTAGGGGTCTATGATGAAGTGATGATGGTGTTAGGCTCAACATCTACAATTTCTTCTTTATCCTCTTTGATTGTAGGTTGTGTATGAGATAGAGTAGTAGATGTTGAGTATTATGACTTAGAAAGTAGTGATATGATGGCTCGACATTCTTCTTTGGAATGAGTTCTAGTTTTGTGGTAATCACACCATTTTCCATCCTTCCCCTTCTGGGGTTTATTATCTTGAAACTCCTTTTGCTTCTAATTTTGGCCTCATGTTTGACCTTCCTTGTCACTTTTCCATTTTGAGGGTTGACTCTTCGTATTCTTTCTACCATGCTTCTACTCAATCTTCACTATGAACTTGTATGCCTCACTGAGGGTTTCCAAATTGAAGAGTTTTATTTCCCCCTATATGTAACATTATAGTCCACCATCATATTTGAGAGTCTTATGTTTCTCACTTTCTTGGATGCCCAATCTTACAGATAAGGAATGAAAAATTTCTGTGTAATCTTGAATAGATGTGTCCTTACCTTGGCAAAGTTATTGCCATTGTAGGTACAAATCATCATATGCTCCAATGGGATAGTATTATTCCTTTACCACTTCCATTAAATCATCCTAGGTAGGTTCCACCTCAAGGCCAATGTCATCTATATTGAACCTCTTTTTTTACACTTCCCACAAATTTTTCATGGGCAATGATGCTTTCAAAAGAACCAAAGTGTTCTTTTATCCAATGGTGAAGTTATTTATAGAGAAGTAAGAAGATAATTGATCCAACCAATTTTATATTACATCAGTATTGATTTTGCCTTCAAATGTAAGAATATAAAAATTTACCTGAATCTTAAAGGGTGTTGGGGCACTAAAAGGATGGTCCATGGATGAGGATCCAAGAAGTGCTGATGAGGAGCTAAAATTTACCATCAAGAGTTATTGGAGAATTTGGGAAAATTTTTGTAGCATTTATGCTTGTTTTTATTGGAGGGATTCATTCACCATTTCCTTGAAAGGATTAGATGTCTCAATGTTGTCTATAATTTGAAGTCATTTGGAGTGAATAGGTGGATAGTTTCAAAACTCTATTGTTTTTCACCCAAGCTTCTTATAGCCTAACCTCATCCTTGAGATCATACACTCTCAAGACAAACCACTCTATTAACACTGATCCAAAACTTGGAGGTTTTGGTTGAAAATATTTCAAGAAAAAAATAACATAGTAATAATGAATTCTTTGAGAAGAGATGTTTTATTACTCAAGATCATAATACAACTATATGCTTATCTCAGGGAAGAGATGTCTGATTTCCATTTTAGGTTACATCTTCATTTATACACATTTTAAAAGAAAGGGAGAGGATGTGTAAGGTCACCAATATTGAGGGAGATCAAGTGGTTTAACTTTTATGATTTAAAACAATGCATAATTTTAAGAATTACTATTTTTAGAAAATTACTATTTTTGGAATGCACTACTAAAATTAAATTTTGGGGAAATTATATTGGATTTTTGGGGGTAAAAATCCATTGATAAAATCTTAATTACATCACACCATGTTATCCTCATTATTATCTTTCCAACGGTTCAAACGGTGAGTCAATTGGAGCTACGGTGCAAAAGTTATGGCTCCCAGAAGTTTCATCATCAATTGAGGTGGAACCGTCACCTGAATTGTCACCGAATTGTTGCTTGGATCAAAAATGACATGGAGAGAAGGTATTTAACTATCTTTAAATCCTATAGGACTCCTAGATTGAATAATTTATTTACAGAAAGTGAAAAATAAATCATTTAAATCATCATCATCCCCAAATATACATCTCCAAATACAAAGAAGCCTATACTTTATATTTTTAACCAAATGGAATGACAACTCATCTATGTAAAAAATAATGGTACCTATATAGCTATAAATTCTTGATCAAAAAAGTGCATATGTACCCTAAGACTATGCCCTTACATGTTATGATAACACATTCACCCATATAGAAGATTACAATAATGGAAACAAGAAGTTTATCAATTGAATAATTTGTTGAATTGACCCTATTAAATATAAAATATAGAATGAATTCATTGTGTGATTTCAACTCTGTCACCATGGGGATTTTGAGAAGTCATCCTCATTTGAAACTTGTTTCTTCCTTAAATTACATATTATTCAAGTTATTGGATAAGACAATACCTTATTGAAATATTTTCAATTAGATAGAATGAGGCTTTATATACATATAGAGGCATGGTGCCTTCCACATAAGAAAGTTTATAAATTAATGATAGATAAATGACCAAATCTGGTGCAAAACAAATCTGATATAAACACTTTCCAAACAAAATTAGACCCACTTAAATACCACATTTATGAAAAAAAAATCCCGAAAAAACACTAGGATTTTTGCATGTCCCATGGAGAACCAAAAAAAACCAGTGGGATTAGGAGGACTCAATACCATAATCTTTGTGTCAGCATATCAACTCTCCTCAGATTGAATAATAATGCACCCACACAATTTTTAATGAATAGTTTATTATAAGAATAAAACACAACAAATTTGTACCTATGAATAATAAATGATGGAAAGCAAATGAGAGAATAAGAACAAATATGAGACTATAAAATATATTTCTTTATTCACACAAATGGCTTGAAATGTTTCTTCCCATACATTTTCCTATAAAGTATTTCAAATTACTCTTCAAATTCATCTATGACTCTTCACTCCTTATGAATTTTTGACTTCATTTTTATATCTCATACATCCATTTTCTCCTATATTATAATTAATGCAAAATAAGATTAAATATCATTGCCCCTTACCCACGCTAACATACTTAATGATAATAAATGGTATTTAACTTATATTTATACAACACATATTAAAAATATCTCACATGAAATATAATTAAGACAAATAAACTAACCCATACATGTTTAAATATTTTTAAATTTTATTGTTTGTAAGGTTTGGACACTGGCATTAACATCAGTGTCCTAATATAGATGGTAGTGTATGGGAGTATAGATTTTTTTTTAATATATGTATCTACTAGATTAGGCTAATAATAATTAGGTTTAATGTATACTATGGGTTATAGGTGATTTGGGTAATCATAATATCAGGTTTAGACAATAGGATAAGCATTTCGGCATATTGAGATGGCAAACATGAGCTGTTAAATAGTAGGAAGGTCATAAAGTAAAGGTTTGATCCAAGAGTAATATTTTTTAAGTGTAAAAGACTACTTTATCTCATATAATTATATTTTAGTAACTACAATATACCTCCAACCCCCAATCTAGTAATGCATAAGAATGAAAATACTAGTTTAAAGGAAATAAATGTGTATCTTGGTGTGTATGAAACCCATTAATTTAACTTGAACCCTATTTGAATTTGTTTTTTTTATGTTACCTAAAACCAATATAGTTTTACAATTTAATTGGTGCATATAATCTAAAAAATTAATAATTTAAACACTTAAAAGAAAAGAGATCAAGGAAGGAGTACACATGTGTGTTGATGCAACCACATTTCCCCTCGGTAGTTTTATTTAGTAATGATGGTTCTTTACTAAATAATTATATAAATAGGTTCATAACAAAACCTTGGAGATGTGAAGAAGATAATTGAAGGGTAATCATGCCCTGAATCTAGTGCAAGGGTGAATTGTGCCAAGGCCATCGAGTCCACTGAATGTCAATCACAAAACTCAAGTGTATACATCATTTATCGAATCTTACCTAGGTCAAATGGTATAATCATATCAACCTAAAAAATATAATTAGTTCCAAATACATCAAGGGCATTGAATCTTAATCATACTACTCAAGGAAGTTAGCTACTATAGACAAATGAATATCAATTAGTGCATCTTGGTAAGGTCAATGCATAAATGTGTATGTTATATGAATATGTATATATAATTTGGTGTATTTGAATGGCATATGAAATTTTGATGTGTCTTAAGATAAATTATTTGTCAAAATGTAACCTCTGCTCTATAAACTACATGTAATATTTTTTAAAGATCTAGAAAAAACTCTCATAAATCTATAAAATTGGTGCTAAAGGATTAAGATTCTAACCCAAGATTATATTTGAATCATGCAAATTGTACTAAATTCAGCCAATTTTTTAATTGTGCATGTGGACTCATGTATTTATGTGTAACAACCAAAAATTTATTTACATATATAACAATGAGATAAACAACTATGGTATAATTATTTAATCAAATTTTAGCAAAAAAACTAACGTGAGATCCATAACTGTGTCATAGCCAACACATGAACTAGACCAAGGACATAAATTAAAAATGATTTCATTAGGAAAAATTTTAACCACTTAATATTCATATATAAGTGGGTCAATGTAGAAACACTCATGCATGCCTATCTGTGTACTTTAATGTGGCCTTCTTAATAAATCCATTACTAACTTATACACTTATCTGAGTACCTGCATAGGCTATAAAATAGTTGGTACCTCATTAGTTAAATAAAAAAATTTCAACAACTAATTTTAGGAAGTAAGACAAATTAAATAGAAGAATCATCATAGTAAGATTGCATAAGCAAAATCTAAAAAATTCACAAGCAATAGGAAATGATCATGAAAAAGGACTATTTTCAAAAGCAAAACAAAGCTTTGGAACACATTAAAAAGTTCAAAAAAAATCAAGGGATGAGGTGGATATCCCATAGTAGGTAAATTAATGAAATTATATCAAAGTATAAGTGTACCAAATAAGTTTCTTGATATGTTTTCAAAAACCATGCACTTATGTTCTAATTTAAAAAATCTATATTTTTATAAGATATGGTTAATCTTAAGGCATAGGTAAAAACATGTCTGCTTAATGTTCTTGTTAAGTTTATTCAACCCTAATAGGTTAGACAAACATACATAAAATAGCATTTTTTTAATACACATGAGTTAATAGAACTCAATTCACCTCTATTAGGTTTACCATTAACCTCATTCTAAAATGGATTAAACTTCATCTTAGATCAATGCCCTTTACACCAAGCATAACATTATTTTTTAATATTTAAGGTTATAACTTTCTCATTATTATATTCAAGGAAGATTTATTAATTCCAAATTAATGATTATTACCCAAATCATTAACATTTAACACATCCTTTTCATTATAATGAAATAGATTAACTTTTTATTATTCCAATGATTAACTCCAAGTGTGAAGCAAATGAGCCTCAATCATAACATGCCTTGATTGTAATAACCATTCAATTTTAAAGTATTTAATGACTTAACCATAAATAGGCTTATTTTTTAAATTATCTTTAACACATGTATAAGATTTGAATATCATTATTTGTATTCTAATTTCCAATTGAATATACAAGGTTGTCCAAAATATTCTTGTCACTTTAATAGTGATATACAATTTTCCATTTAAAGTGATTACCCTATAAAATCCATAGAATATATTTAACCTTAATCACTTTTTAAGTTCATTTAATTTGATCTTTAAAAAATATTCTACTAGCAATTACAACTCTATATAACTTAAGATAAGTCTTCGGTTTGTTGTAGTCCTAATAAGAAAAGATCTCATATTTGTGAAATATTACATTCTTAATAATTCTTAAAATATCTTATTAAATAGTCTATCTCCACAATGTAGATTTTGGATATATGAAGGTAATTTAAAACTATTTATATAGATTTAAGGTTAATATGTCACTTTTTTTGTGATTAGTAAATAAGTTAAATTGTATATAAAGTATATCAACATTGTGTGTGTGTTTGTGTTATATATATATATATATATATATATATATATATATATATATATATATATATATAATACTTTTCAACTTTTTGTATACTTTAAAAAACACAATGCATGCATATATATTGCATCGCAACTAAATATTATAACTATGATTCAAAATCAACCAATTACTATTTCAAGATCCAACTAACTCATTGCCATCTCCATGAGATTAGAAGACTGATAGTATTGATTAATCAAATGAACTTCATGAACATAGATTCTTAATATAAGATAATTAAATGAACTCCTACAACTATGCCAATAAATGCATCTATATTTTTAATCAATGCATAACACTTTGAGATTCCAAATAAGAGTCTCTATGTAGTAACATTAAATCCAAGTAATATAAAACTAATGTAGAAATTAGATTAACTCATGTAATTATAAGTTCATGTTATCCATACATCATAGATGTAAATGATAACTTAATAAATTATTTGATATTTTAAAATGATCAACTCAATCATAACCATAAGTTCACAATGAAAGTTTATAACCATATATGCAAATAACAACATAATAAATAAGTTTATATTTATAAAAACAACTCAAATCACATTATAAGTCAATTTTCATATACTAACCTAATTATGCAAACATAAAATTAACCTTGCATCACATAACTGATAAACATCAATATATTAGATGAAGTTAACTATACAATAATGAACCACCTAAAAATAATTCAACCAAAATAAGTAAAACAATAAATCTTCTACGCACAAATCCATTGATGTAAATTACCACCTCTCCAATCCCAATGAGCCCAACCATAAGTGGCCCTAGACCACCCCATCCATCAGTTGGTTGTGATTATGTCTAGACAAGAGAAGTGAGTAAGGTATAGTGTCAACTGAGACTGAATTAATAAAACTAAATGATGAAAACATTTAAACAAGACTATTTACATTCATGGTTAATAACCCTAATAGCTTTGCAGTTATTCTAACTACTCAAACTTGGTTAGAACATTATAATTTTGAATATTAAGAATGCAATCCATGACATTTCACTCACAATACCTAATCCAATGTTAGAGTATAACACTCAAAATAAATGCAATTATATTACTACTAAGAACCTCGAAGACAAATATTTTTCTTTAAATATTTCCTTCTAAGTAAAATGAACTTAAATGGATCAAATAAATTTTGGAAAATGAACCAAATTGTATAATCCAAAATAAAATTACAAAACACTCATATAAATATTATCAAACTTATCACAATCAAAATTACATCAAAGCTCAACTCAAAATCTCATGCAAGGCAACATATTCACATATCCATTGAAAAATAAAGTTAACTACACCAATAAAATGAAATAACAATGAATATCATTAAGGTGAAAAATAAATGTTGACTAATAGGGTCAAATTAAAAATCATGATGAAAAAATCCCAATCTCATTATCACTAATTGGTAATGATAATAATGACCAAAATCATTCATACGAATGTTTAAAGTAAAACCAAGTTTTAAAACTCATTATATAACCAAATAATCAAACTAATACTTTACCTAAAGTCAAACAAATCATGTAGATGATTGGCATTAAGTGGATAAGATAGACTTCCATCCTGAGTCAAAAACCAATAATGACCCAAATCAAATATCCTAATCATATGGCTAAAATTCAAAACCCAAATGATATTCAAACCCCATATGCAACTTAAGTATTCTTTTATATTCTTCTAAGGCTATGGTCTAAAATTCATAGGCTTATGTTTATTCAAAATTAAACAAGTTGAACAAAACTCAATGTATATGGTTAGGGTTCCAACTTGTAACCACGTTTTTCAAAAATAATAAGAACCTATAATACAATATGCACAATTGTAGCCTTAAATGGATTTTAAAAACAATAACAAACTTCCATAAAAATGAAAATGTATCTTCCCAACATACACACAAGAAAACTATTATCCGTATGCCATGGTTGAGGTTGTATGACTTTAAAAATATTTTTGTTAAAAGAACAACAATAACCTAGATTCAAACTCAAATCTTATAGGATGTTAATCATGCAAACAAGCCACTATAACACTAAATTTTTCATGCCATATAATAATACAATGAATATATCATTTTCAAACAAAAACCCAATCCATACTAGTAAGGCCAAATTATAAACCCACTCAAAAATTTAAATGCATTACATACTTGAAAAACTAGTCAAAAGAATGCTAAGGATGGTGAATTTAATTATTTTGCCTCGCCTCCACAAGTTTCCATCCTTTGCCATAATGAATGAAAAAGATCATTTGAACCCTTAAATCCAACTTGAACCACCTAAAAACTCCATAAAAACTCTTGCATGGATGATAAGACAAATGACTCACTATAGTTCAATCTCTAAGAAAAATTATGCAACTAATTGCATTCCTATTTCCCTTGGCTACCATGCCCAAATTGTGGTAAATTTTTCCTAAACACTGATCTTACAAATGACAAGCAAAATGAACATGCAAGAACCCTAAAAGGGTTGAAAAGAGTCTCAACCTTCTTGCATCGAATGGTGAAGTAATGTTAAAACCCAAAGTCATAACAACAAGAAAACACCTCAACTAATGCCATGTCCCAAGGTGATCTGTGGTCCCATAATTACCTATTCAAAGTAATGTGGATCCAAGACTTGGTCTCATAACCATTGAATGTAACAATAGTCTCAAATAAAAATGAATACCTTGACTTCAATTAAACAAATTTTCAAGACTAATAAAATGTTAACATCCCTTCAAAACATATAAATGATTAATGGTTTTATGCTAATAACCAACGTGACAGAGCCAATAACAAAGATTAAAGATGTTAAATTGAATTTGAATAGGACTATGACAATAACCAAATGCCATTCAAGACCAACACAAGTCACATTTTCAATAACCATTCAAATAGTATAAAAAACCAATGAAATGTTGATAAGTATTCAATTAGACTTAAGAATAAAAATAAAAAACTAAGTAAAGAAATGATAAAAAAAATCAAAACTAACTAACGATTAATTCAATAATGAAATCAAATCTAATAAATGATAAACATTCAGCAATATAAAATACACATATAAAAATGACTTAAATCATTCATAATAGTCAAAGCTTAGTTGCCATTTTAAGTTCAACATTTATTTTCATTCATTTTCTTGGCCCAACCTGACTGCTTAGAGTCACATCCAACCTAACTCATATCTATTACCTTCAGTCATAATAGACAATCAATAGTATATATACTATATAAGAGTAATAAATGTAATATTAGCATTAAATGTAATAATATAACTAAACTGAATAATGAATTAGTAATTCATTAAACATAAATATCCAATGATGTAAAGAAAAGTATATAAAATAACTATCTAAATAGTAATCAATAATGTATCAAACATAGATCACAAAATTGTATCATAACAACAATCCAAATAATTATGTCTTGAATAGTTTATAACTAAACCATAACCATAAGTGAAATAAATGTAGTCAAATAGGGTCATAAATTCCTCCCCCACATGGAAAAGAGCCATCCCAATGATAATAATAGCCAAGGATAGTGTTACTTGAAAATAATTATTTCTTCCCAAGTATCACTTCTTTCAGACAAAGGATCTCATTGAACCATAATTTGGTAAATCTCATGAATTCACAATCTAACATTGTGATAGTCAAGGATGTTCACTAGATCCAACTGCATCTTTTCCTCTTCTGAAACCTAAAGATGAGTCCAATACAAAACATGAAAAGGATCAAGTATATACTTTCTCAATAATGTAACATGAAAAACATCATGAATCTGGGATAGAAGAAGAGCTAGTCAATAGGAAACATGACTAATATTCTTCAAATTTTCAAAGGGTCCTATAAATGAAGGAGCTAATTTAGATGAATTTAAGAAATTAATAAAACTTTTATGTGGTCTAACATGTATAAATTTTTTATCACCAACTCTATATTCATGTGGTGATCTCTTTAAATCATAATTACTCTTCTACCTAATAGAGACAACCTTTATATTTTGCCTTATTATTTATATTTGCCTATCATACTCCTATAAAACATTAAGACCAATAATAGTTATGTTTTCAAAACTTTCCTAGCCAAGTAGTGTTCTACATTTATGTTCGTACAAAGCTTCAAAAAGAGCCATTTTAATAACATAATGGTATGTGTTATTGTAAGCAAAATACACTAAGTATAAATAATCTTCCCATTTACCTTATTGATCCATCACATATATTCCTAACATGTCTTCCACAACCTAATTTAGAATTTTCATTTGACCATCGAGTTCTAGGTGATAAGACAAATGAAAATTCAATCTTGTACTAAAATTAGTAGTCAAAATTTTCTAAAACCTTGAAGTAAAAAGCTTATCTCTATCAGATATAATAAATTCAGTTATACCATGCAGCCATATAATTTATTTTAAAAACTATTCAACAAATACATATGCATCATTAGTTAAATTTATAGCAATAAAATAACCAAATTTAGTAAGTTTATCTATTACCACCAGAATAATATCATGTTTGCTTCAAGATTTTGGTAAACTAGCTATGAAATCCAAAAAAATCATAGCCCACTCACCTCATAGAACATCATGAGGGCACAATAAGTATCTTAGATGAAAATGTTTAGCTTTCCCATGCTAAAATTATAAACATTTTGACATAAATTCAACAACTTTGTGTTTCAAACTAGGCTAATAATATAGTCTTTTCAACTCATGTGTGATCTATGTGACACTATGGTGAGCAAAATGAGGTGATTCATGCACTAATTTCATAAAAATGTTCCTTAAGTCACCAGACTCATGTACATAAACTATATTTTTGTGTTTGATTAATCCATCATAACCAACAAAAATGTTTGAAAAATTATTTTCTATAGGATCTTCAGCTAAATTTGCACTTACATCTTAGCAAAACTTAGGAAAAAACTATTATTCTAAAATTTTAGTTCTAAAATTGTTATACAAAATAGACAAGGTAGATAAATAGACAAATAAACTATAATGATTTAGCATGCTACCCAAGCCTTCTTTAGATGCATCAACTCATATTTTAAAAATACCATTAGGATCCAGTACAATAAGTATAGGTGTTATAGTTAACAATTCTTTAAGTTTCTAAAAAACTTGTTCACAAGCAAAATTTCAAATAAACTTCTTACCCTTGCATAGGAAGTTATTGTATTAAAAAACTTAGAAAAAAAATAAAAAAACCTTCTATAATATCCATCCAATCCCATAAAACTACATACTTCATGTATGTTTTTAGGAGTAAGCCACTCTTGGATAAATTTAACCTTTATCAAATTAACAAAAATGCTAGCATTAGATATTATGTGACCCAATTAATGGATCTCAATTTGAAATAAAGTACATTTATATAGCTTACCAAAAAAATTATGCTACCTTATCCTTTGTAACACTAATGCAAATTTTGTCCATGTTCAGTTATATACTTAGAATGGACTAGTATGCCATCAAACAAAGTTAGAACAAACTTGTCTATAAAATCCTTAAAAACACTATTCATTAAATTCATAAATACAGTAGGTGTATTAGTCAAACCAAATGGAATTACTATAAACTATTAATGTCTATACCAAGTTTTGAAAGTAGTCTTATGGATGTATTCATCTTTTATTCTCAACT
The DNA here is from genome assembly GCA_037957365.1 of Torreya grandis. Classification (NCBI taxonomy): domain Eukaryota; kingdom Viridiplantae; phylum Streptophyta; class Pinopsida; order Cupressales; family Taxaceae; genus Torreya; species Torreya grandis. Next base: position 515,253 of record JARHVA010002186.1, read on the forward strand.
GGTGATAGCCTAATCTCAAGTATATCTTAGAAAAAAAGATGTATCCTTAATTTGATCAAATAAATAATTTATCCTTGGCAAAGGATAATGATTATTGATATTAACCTTGTTAATAATATGATAGTCAACACACAATCACAAGGTTCCATCCTTATTTTTCACAAAGACCACAGGTGTACCCCAAGGTGACACACTTGGCCTAATATTACCATTTTCTAGCAATGTCTACAATTGAGCTTTCAATTCCTATAAATTTGTTACATTCATATGATAAGGTGCTTTAAATGTAGGGGATACCCCTAACATTACATCAATATAAAAATTAAACTCTCTTTTATAAGGTAAACCAGACATTTTTTCTAAAATGCATTAGATAATTCTTGTAAACATAGGTATTTTTGGAATGTTGTTTCTATTACAGGAGATGTTTCATGCATCTATACATCATATAATTTATAACCTTTATGCACTACTTTATTTAGCTTTAAAAATGATAATAACTTATGTACTTTAGGTTTCAACAAACATTTAAATACTACCAATTTTTACATGTCATTGTAGTATTTAATCACTTTATTACATCAATATAGATTGGATTTATGCTATTATAACCTATCCATGCCTAGAATGACATAAAAACAACCAAGAAGAGATAAAAATAGGTTAACTTTGATCTAAAAATTTCCTAAGTATAAGTTTATTTATTTAAGATACTTAGAGACTGACACCCTTTTACCTGAGCTAAACTCAACATCCCAACCTTCCTTCAATGTCATAGGATTCATTTTACATTTATTCACTAACTTTAGATTAATAAAACTATCTGTTACTCCTAAATAAAAATAAATAAAATAAAAATATCATTTAACTTACCTCTGAATTCGATAGGGGTAGCTTGAAACTTTGAATTTCTATTATCCACAACTGCATAGACCCTATGGTGAGGTGATTGACCTATTTTCAACTTTTGATAATCCTTATGATAGTGATTATCTCTACATTCCCAATATACTACAATCCTTTGAGGTGACACAAGAATTATATTTACCCCAATGGTAGGTATGTTTTGACTACCTTGGGTTTGATTTCTCTTAAAATTTGTAGACTTAGAATAATTTTGATTCTTAAAGTTTTTATTTTTCCGTTGAAATTTATTAAAGCCACTCGTACACTAGGAAAACCTATGGTTTTGATCAAATTTATTAAAATTCTTAGGTGAAGGGGACAAATTTTTGTTCTTAGACTATTATTTATTTTGTTTAAAATCTTGCCTCACCTTTTGAAAAGTTTTCTCTTTCTCTTCTACCCTATGAATAGGTTCAATAGTAGTATTTACAGTCTTAGGATTAGTCATGTTGACATCATGCATCAATATCTCCTTCAATCCCATTTTTAAATTGGTAACTTTAGTCTTTTCATCATGCATGCAATTAAAGTTATGAAATAGGTTTAAAAACTGATTTTCATACTTAGTTATAGACATATTCTCTTATTTTAATAGCTAAATATTAGTTATTTTTTATTCCTTAAAGTTTGAGTTGAGATACCTCTTCCTAAACTAGCTTTCAAAAATAGGTCAGGTAAGAGTTATTTATTGGTAACCCTCTAAGGCACAAAAATGATTCCACCAAAAATATATATCTCCTACTAACTAATAAAAAACCACTCTTGATTTCACATTAGAGGACATATTATGTAGATTGAAATACTTCTACAGGTGAACCAACCATGCACCAACTATATCACCTTATTCCTCACCTAAAAAGGTTGGTGGTGGCAACATTTTTAGTTTCTTAATGATAGGATCAACCACATCGATAGGGTTATCTTGAATTTATTTCTCACCAACTTGTCCTTCTTCTCTAAGAGGAATTTTTTTAGTTTGAATACTCTCCAAGTTATTTAATATTCATTCTTGGGTGTCTAATTTATTTTTTAGGGCATTCAATGTAGTATCCCATTCAAGACTAACTTTTGGTTAGCATTATGGTTATTTTCATCACATTTAGGGGATCCAATATTTATTCTATGATTTTTGAGAGGAGGTGCCTATTTTTTTATAATATTTTACCTATGAACTCTACCTCTACTAGGGTTAACATTCCTTGGGTTATTATTTTCCATTCCATATCTTGTTCTCACCATCTTGAGGTGAAAAAATAATAACTCAACAAGATAAATAAAAAGTAAACATTTTCTAAGTTCCCTAGAGAAGTATAACCTAGCTATGAAACCAATATGTAACAACAAATTCTTTTCAATATAACACCAAGATAAACAACTATAGTACAATTACTTAATCAAATTTTAGCATGTAAATTTAAGTGAGATCCATAAATGTGTCATAGCCAACACAAGAACTAGATGAAATCCATAATTTAACAATGATTTCATTAAGAAGCATTTTAACCATTTAATATTTATATAGAAGTGGGTTAGTGTATAAATACTAACACATGCCTATCCAGGTACTTCAATGTGGCCTTCTTAGTAAAGTTGTCACTAACTTATACACTTACTTAACTACCTTAATAGGCTATAAAATAATAATTACGTCATTGGGTACATTATAAAAATTTAGTAAACAATTATATAAAGTAAGATAGATTTAATAGATGAATCATCATACTAAGCTTTTATAATCAAGATCTAACAAATTCAAAAGAAATAGGTAGTGATCATGAAAATGGACTATTTCCAAAAGTAACAAAAAACTTTGGAACACATTACAAAGTTCACCAATAAGCAAGGGAAGAGCTGTATATCCCATTGTAGGTAACTTAAGGAGATTAGATCAAAGTTTAAGCATACTGAGTAAGCTTCTTAAGATGTTTTCAACAACCATGCTTATGTTTTGCTTTGGAACATCTTTCTTTTCAAAAGACAAGGTTAGTCTCAATGTGCAAGTCAAAACATGCCTACTTAATTATATTATTAAGTTTGTTCAACCCTAATAGGTTATACAAATATACATAAAATAACTCTATTTTAATATACATGATTTCATGAAACTTAATCCACTTTTATTAGGTTTACCATTAACCTCATTCTAAAATGGATTAAACTTCATCTTAGATCAATGTCTTTTAAACCAAGAATAACATTATAGTTTAATATTTTAGGTTGTAACTTTCTCATTCTTATCTTCAATGAATATTTATTAATTCTAAATTAACAATTATTACTCAAATCATTAACCTACACATCCTTTTCATTATAATGAAATAGATTAACTTTTTATTATTTCAATGATCAATTCCAAGTGTGAAGAAGATGATCCTCAATCACAACATGCCTAAGTTGGAATAACCATTCAAATTTAAAGTATTTACCGACTTAACTATTTACAAGATTATTTATTAAATTATCTTTAATACATGTATAAGATTTGAATATCATTATTTGTATCCTAATTTCCAAGTGAATCTACAAGGCTATCCAAAATAGTCATGTCACTCAAATAGTGATATAAAATTTTCAATTTAAAGTGATTTCCCACTAAAAATACTTAGAAGATATTGAACCTTAATCACCATTTAAGTTTTTTTAATTTGATCCTTAAAAAATAATCTACTAGCAATTACAACATTGTATAACTTAATATAATTCTTAGGTTTATTATAATCAAATTAAGACACCATCTCATAATTTTGAAATATTACACTCTTAATAATCCTTAAAATAATCTAATTAAATATTTTATTTTCATAATGTATATTTTGGGTATATGAAGGTAATTTCAAAGTCTTTGTATAGATTTAAGGTTAACATGTCACATTTTTTGTGAGTAAGAAATACGTTAAATTATATATGAAGTATATCAAAATTATATATATAATACTTTTTAAAATTTTTTATACTTTAACAAACACAATGCACATTTAGTGCCTCACAACTAAATCTGATGACAATGATTCAAAATTGACCAATTACTATTTTAACTTCCAACTAACTCAATCCCATCTCCATGATATTATAAGATTGATAGTATTGAATTATCATATTAACTTCAAGAACATATATTCATAATATAAGATAAATAAATGAAACTATACAATGATGCGAATAATGCATCTACATTTTTAGTCAATTCATAACACTTTGAGATTCTAAACAAGAGTCTGTATGTAGTAAAATTCAATCCAAGTAATATAAAACTAATCTAGTAATTATATTAACTCATGTAGTTGTAGGTTCATGTTATCCATACATCATAGATGTAAATGACAATTTAATGAATTATTTGATATTTAAAAAAGATCAACTCAATCATAACCATAAGTTCACAATGAAAGTTTATAAATATACATGTAAATAATAACATAATAAATAATTTGATATTTATAAAAACAAATCCAATCACATTATAAGTCAACTTGCATATACTAACATAATTATGAAAACATAACATTAACCTTGCATCACATAATTGATAAACACTAATATATTAGATGATGTTAATTATACAATAATGAACCACTTCAAAATAATTTAACCAAAAAAAATACAACAAATAATATTTTGCATGCAAATATATTAATGAAAATGCCCACCTCTCCAATTCCAATGAGCCCAATCATAAGTTTCCCTAGACCACCCCATCCATTAGTCGGATGTGATTCCAAATAGATGAGAGAAGTGAGTAAATTATAGTGTCAACTCAGCTTGACTTAACAAAACCAAATGATGAAAACATTAAAACACGACTATTTGCATTCATGGTTAATAATCCTAACACATTTTTAGTTATTCTAATTATTTAAGCTCATTTAGATCATTCTAAGATCATAAATTAAGAATGAAATCCATGGCATTATACCTGCAAACCCCAATCTAATGTTAGGGTATAACATTACCAAAATAAATGCAATTATAATACTACTAGTAACCCAAAATACAAATAGTATTTTTTAAATATTTTAATCTAATTAAAATGAACTTAAATGACTCTAATAACATTTGAGAAATGAACCAAACCATATACTCAAAAATAAAATTACAAAACTTTCATGGAAATATTATCAAACTTATCGTAATCAAAATAACACCAAAGCTCAACTCAAAATATCATGAAAGAAAACATATTCACACATCTAGTGATAAATAAAGTTAACCATACCAATAAAATGAAATAATAATGGATGTCATTAAAGTGCCACAACAATGTTTACCAAAAGTGTAAAATTAAAAATCATGATGAAAATATCAAAATATCATTTTCACTAACTGGTAATGATAATAATGATAGAAGTCATTTTCTCAAATGTTTAAAGTCAAACCATATTAAAAAAAATCATGATATAACCAAATCATCAAACTAATCCTTTAACCAAAATCAAATAATCATGAAGATAATTGACATCAAGTGGCTAAGACAGACTTCCACCCTAAGTCAAAAACACATAATGACCCAAAAAATATCTTGGCCATACAACTGAAAATGAAACACATTAAAATAATAAAAAAATAATATTATAATCAAAATCTAGATGGTATTTTAACCCCATATACAACTCAAGTATTCCTTTTTATTCTTCTAAGTCTGTGATTTAACAATTTTAGGAATATTGATGTATTATTCCTAATTTAGTTAAAGGGTCTGGATTGACATATCACTAAATAATATGCAATAAATAATATAATGATTTGTAAAATTTATTTTCAATTATAATGTTTCTAAAAATATTAATAAAAGGGAGAAAATAAGACTTAGCTTAAACTGTGTTGATCTGAATGAGACATGGTCTAATATTCACTATGCAGGATTGAGATACTATCACAAACATGATTTTGGATTTCATTTTTTGATTGGATAGGAGAACCAAAAGTGGACAAGAGTGGCACTAACATTGTATTCTTTTTCTAGTACTATTATCTTGAGATTCTAATCTTTTTGGGTTTTATTCAACAGGTCTATGTGAGCCTATGTACTAAATTTTAGAGGCTAGAAGTCAACAAAACTTGTTATAGAGAAAATTATTTATTTAAACCCTAACTTTCATTGTGCTTTGACCAATTTTTAGCAATAGGTGGGTTAGTGTGTGTAAGATGTACTAGACATGCTTCACACCCAGTGTGTGGACATGCTACCTACATACCAATACTTTGAAGAGGGATCAAGCCATATATAGTTCTCCCTTTGAAAGTGCTTGGTGCAATTATGGTATAATAATGAAAGGAAATTATAAAATATGTGTGCTAAATATGACTAGGGAATAATTTGGAGATTTAGATGTGCTTAGCATTGTATTGGATGGTTGTATGCATAGAATAAGGAAGATTGCCTGAGTGGTTTCACTTATATTCTTGTTTTCTTGATAATATTTTCCAACCCTTTCCAAATGATTTTTGAATGGGATTTTATAGGGATTTATTGTTCATTAATTGAGTTTACTCATATTAGGCTAACAAGGATAAGGATGGGAAATTAAAAATAATTGACCATTGGGGCTAGAAATGAGTTTGGACAATAGCATCGAAAGCAGACAATAATGGTACTAGTGCTTCTATCCTAGTTAAGTGCTATTATCTTAGGTAGATGGGACTTGGTGGGATGGATTGGTCATGAAAATAGGGTCTTGGATAAGCTAGGATCAGGTATGGAATGTTATAGATAATTGAGAATTAGTGAAAATAATCCTATGAGGATCATGAGAGCAATAAAGAGGGACCTATGGGTTGGGTGTCATTAGTCATGCTCAAGTTATCAATTTTTGCATTTTATATGACTATATTTTCCCCCACTTTATTATAGTGATACATTAAAGTGAAATATTAGGATAATGGAAAAAAATAAAGTGTACCTAAACTTACTTTTAAGGGTGAAGCTCATGAATCTCGTGTGATGTTGGGTGTGCATAGAGAGAGCACATTGTGAAGTATAAATATTAAAGAGAAAATAAATAGTAGATAAACTCTTATTAGATGTGTTATATCTAAAATAAGAACATAAAAATCTAGGTAAAAGAGAGGAAGAGAAAGGAATGAATACACCTCATCGGGTATATAAACCAATACAAAACCTGTTGTGATGCTAATTGATGCTGAGTAATGTTGGATGTGTGATGTACAAAGAGTAATATTGTAAATAGAGTTGAGTGCTCAATTCCTTGGAAAGTGGCTCAAGTATGTAAAATATAGCCCTTTAGCTCCATTATTTCCCACTAAGTGAAGTTAGATGGTCATGTGTGTGTTGATCAATGTTTGTATTGTATCTCCAATCCCTCTAAATAGGTGGCTTAAGAATGCAAAGGTTAGCTAGACCTTTGGATCCATCATTTCCTCATAATGAAGTTGTAAACTAATATAAATATGGAATGTGTATAATATTATATGTATCTTAAATCCCATGAATTTACTATGATCTAAAAATATTGGCATGGATAGCCAAATGTATGCTAGAAACTAGGCCACTCTTAGCCATTCTGAAAGATGGAGATTAGGCTTGTATGAAAGCCACTCCAAAACTGAGATTCTAGCTTATGTGAAATCCACTCAATAAATAAATAACTTGGAGGTTAGGATTTTATCAAATAAAAATGAAAAAAATGATGCCAACCACCTACAGATGGAGTAAGGCATGCAACTACTAAGAATGTCTAGATAATACTAAACTAGGAAAAAAAGAAAACAAATGTACCACACATATTGCCCCCAATCACTGGTGTTTGAAAAATGAATTATAATCTATAAGTTATACCAATTTCCATATTTTAAATTAGAAATGAGAGCCATCAGGTCATGCATGATGCCTCCTATATCTAGATTCTTTGAGAAAATTATATTGAAATTACTGATTCTAGTCTAAACTGTAGCTAACAAAATTGTAATTGAACTTACTTTTCTATCTGCTTCTAGAAATTTTGTTTTTTATTTGTTGTTTAGACAAGATCATTATTAATGGATAGTAACACCACCAGTGCTGTATTTTAGTCTCAACACTATTGTCTTGGGCCAAATATGATTACTATTCTAGATTCTTGACTTTCTGTCTAGTTTGTTTTGACTAGTTTGATGTCTTGTTGTTATTCTGAGTGTTTTTAAACTAGAATTTATTGATTTATAGGAGCTATGATCTCTATGAAAAAAACTTTTTTTATTTCCCCCTCTTGTAAGGGTATGAATGGAGACTATACAATGACTACCCTCAAAAGAAAGAGCCTTACAAGTGTGTTAATATGGAAAATATACTTGATATAGCAATGATAATCAATAAGATATCAAAATATATATCATGGTTTGAATTGAGATATTGTTATATCAATAGGGGTATGTCTAGATAGATATAACAATTTAATATTATGTGAAATGTATTAAACTAGAATTTAAAGTCTGGTTAATTGTTAGTTGTTAGTTATTAGTTGGAGGGATGGAGTATGATGTCTATCATGGCATCCAAGAAACATGAATAATGTATGATATGAATCATGGCATTGCATACAATTGAAATAAATTTAAAAAATTCACACAAGGCAAGAAGCAAAATTTTTAAAAAAAGTGGCTAAGGGACTAAACAAACAAGGAACATGGGAAAATGCCAATCAAACTAGAAAATAAGTATACAAGGAATGTTTAAATGCCACATACACATATAGTTGAAATAAGCAACTTGGTATGAAAGACATAATCACATAGAGGAGTACAAGCAAATGACATTGGAAAATGTCCTAAAGAACACACATGAATAAAAGCAAAGAACATTGGAAAATATCCTAAGGCACATACAAGAGACAAATAGGGACTAAGAAATGTAATCACATCAAGCTAATGCTAAGCAAGAAAATAAAGCATATAAGAAAATAGAATTATAAATGCATCTAACTAATCAAAGCAATAAGTGAATGTGTGCAAGACATATTAGTACAAGACTAGGTATATGAAAATAAATACATAAGTGTTAAATACTAGTGAGTGTCGATAGAGTAATCTATGTAATTTAGTAAATAATCTACATCAACATGATAACTAGAGTGTGTGGTGTAGGAATGGCATAACCTAGATGGTGTAGTCATTTAGAGGACACTCCTAGTGGTTATGCATATCAATGTGTGTCTCAAATGTAGAAGTAGGAATGCCCCCTCAATGGGTAGAGTGAAGCAATCAAGTAGTTGGATTTCACTACACACACTCAAAGAAGATCAAGTGAAGCATAGAAATGTAGATAAATCGACATACAATAGCATAGAACAATAAATGTAAGTCCTAGCATAGTAGTAGCAATGTAAAACATGGATGATGCATATAATTGAAATGTTTTTATTATTTTGATATATTTGAATGTTTTTGTATTTTTTGAAATGTTATATTGATTTTGTATTTTGAAATATTTGAATGATGTATAATCAAGCAGAATAAACTATGTATAAGTAAGCAAGGAAAGGATGATACTAACTGATGAGTCTCATGTGAGACTCCCTATCATGGTGTCCTATATTAAGGATTGAAATCATGCATGATCATGTAGCATGATGAAAATGCTAAGACTATGGCTTTAAAATATGTATATATTGTAGATGCTCTAAAAACTCTAATGTGGAAACCAATTTTGGAGTCCCTCTCTAACTCTAAGAATTGGATGCAACTGTAGGTTTCTTAGGGACCCATCTAGAAGTAGGATAAGCTCTCTAAACATATTCTCTATGTGTAGATACATGAGATCTAAATGAGACTGCCCTAGGTGTGAATACTATAGATGGAATCTATCTAGAATTATGAAGTTGTGGAGGTGTATGAACCCTCTATGCTAGAAATGGATGCCCCAACTATGTCTAAAACTAAATTGGAGTAGGAAATATAACTAGAGGAGAAAATAAAATTAGAGGAAAAATTGAAATTGGTGATTTTAATATAGAATATGGCTCTAAAGTGGGGATTGGGAACTCATATGGAACTCTACCAACTATAATAACCTGATTAGCATGAATGAATTTCATGTATCTATGAATTGTAGAAGGTATTGCTTAAAGTTTTTGAATCTATGGTCAACCAAGTAGAATATCGAAAACTCCTACACTAGGAACAATAGTGAATGGTGTGGTGACATGTATTAGACCAACCTATAAAGGAAGTACAATATCACCTAATGAACTCTATATATGCCCACTAAATCCATTACAAACTATCTCTATCAAAGTGATATATTTCTATAAATATCCTAAATGTTTTAGTAATGTCATAGTACACATGTTTACATTGGATCCATTATTGATAATAACATTATGAATAAGTCAATTATGAATGTAAGATCTGATAAAGTGTGCACGATAATCTAAATGATCCTTGATGATCTCCTACTCTAAGAAGGAGATGGAAGGTCTAGCTAGAACTTTGGAATTGTATACACCAATCATGTTGCTTAAAATATGTGTCTCAACTAAATGTGCTATGTATGTAACTGGTGGTGGATTTTCAAGATATGCATGGTGAACCATTGATGTGTCCCCTATCTCCTATTTAGAATACTGTGGAACAGGATCTCAAAACATTTTCAATGCTTTATCTTGTGTTTGCTTTGCTAAAGGAGTCTCAACTAAAGTTCCAAGATATATATCATTTACATCTATTAAATCCTATATATTATATCTCAAACTAATGCATCTATTTATTATAAGGCCTAGTGCCTATGAAACTCACAAAATGCACGTTGATCATATCCTCATGGAAGAGGCTTTGTTGGGTCAATTTCTTGAATAGGAAGGAGAGATATGATGTTATAATCCAATAGATACTATAAAAATCTAGATAGAAAAATTGGTAGATTGGTAAATATACATCGATGAGTTGTTGATAAAATCACTTGTTAAGGGGGCTCTGAAGCTGCATTAACTATAGGTTAATTATGAATCTTGTTATCTTGACCTTTACTTTGTATGGGACTTTTCTATTACTCTTGTTGGTTATTTTTGAGATACTTGTGTACTTCAATTTGCCCATTGAAATTAACTTGATTTCTCTTTATTTTAGTTTGTGACACAATTCAATGAAGGAAGATAATCTTTTGAATATAATTGATTCATGCAAAGCTAGTAGAAGACTCTGTTTAAAGAGATCTTGTAACTCTTGATCAGTCATGGGGTTAGTCATCTTATCCAAGATAGTCTTATATTGAATAACATATTCTATGAGATACTCATTTGACCTTTGTTTCTATTGTGAAACTTGAGCATATGAAACTTTATCACCAATGTTAATGTTGAAATGAGCTAGGAACATGTCAGCTAACAGATTGAATGCACTGACTGAATGATTTGATAAACTATAGAACCATTGTAAAGCATAATAATTTAAGATTTGTTGAAATAACTTGGTAAGTATCCAGTAATTTGGTATGTAGTCTAAGCATGCTACATGAAAAGCTCTCAAATATGTCTCTAGATTAGACTTGCCATCATATAGAGTAAGCTTGGGTTAAACAAAACCTTATGGTAAGGGTGTAGAAGCAATGTGACATGTCAATGGTGTATGTAGAAGAGCAAAAGAATCTAAGGCATGCTTAAGTCTAGTGTCACCTTTCTCAAGATGTATCACCTTGGATTGAATAGATCTTATCTCTTACACAAGAGTTGCCACATCAGGAGATAGGAATGTACTAGCTATAACTAGTGGCATAGGGGCAAGTTGGGCTACTATAGGGGTTTGTTGAGACATAGTTACCCCTGTAGTGTCATTTGAAACTAGATTCTCTATGGGAATGGAAAACTCAACTTATTTATCCTTTTTGATTTCCATGAGAGATTATAATATATGATTATGATCTTGAAGCTATTCCATGAGTCTTTCTCTAAAACTATGGAGGATCAAATCTTTGTTGAGTATAGCTTCATTATCAATGATCGATACAAGTAGATCAATAGTCCAATGTGGTGGAGCATGAGAATTGGTGTGTACATCATCATTGGTATTATAATATTTCTCATTATTTGAATCATTCTCACTGAAATTGGTGTAATCTAGAAGTGTAGAATCTATAGTTGTAATCTGAACAAGTTTTTAATCCATAGTATATGATCAATTTGAAGGGACCTGGGTGAATTTAGGAAGATTTCCACTAAGTCTTGAAATTCATCTCAAAGGAAGAGATGCAAGGAACTTAAGTGGAATAAGGAAAAGAAAGTAGATAATAGTAGAAAATATTAAATGGATATAATCTAAACAAGGAGCTAAAATGTGCATAAAAAAGGATACGAAGCTTACAGACATATAAGGTGATAGCTTAAGAAGCAATGGGACCTAGTATATGGAACTAGGGTTTGAAAGATGATTATTTCAAAATATTACTATGAAATGTTAAAAATAAAATTGAATTTCTAATTTAAATATACAATTACAATTTTATAAAATTATTGGAAAATACTTGATTGAATAGGACATAGTATGTATAACTAGGGTTTAAAGATTTTTTTTTTTTGAAATTACTATTCAATTTTTAAATTTGAATGGATTTTTTGATTTAAATATGCTAGTAAAAATTTAAAAAATTGTTGGAAAATTACTAGAAATATACTGGGACCTAGTATGGGCAACTAGGGTTTGAAAGAAAATTATTTTAAAATTTACTACTAAATTTTAAAATTTGAAGTGAATTTGTAATTTAAATATTAAATAAAAAATTAAAAATATTATAGGAAAAATTAGTAGGAATTTTACCCTAGGGTTTCTAGGGTTTTTGTGCACAAATGAAGTAAGTCAAGTTCACCAAATGATTTAATAATTTTGGGAATATTGGTGTATTATTCCTAATTTAGTTAAAGGGTTTGGATTGATAAATCAATAAATATTATTCAATAAATAATCTACTAATTTTTTAAATTTATTTTTAATTAGAGATTTCATAAAAATAGTAATATAAAGGAGAAATTAAGACTTAGCTTAAACTATGCTAATCTGATTGAGACAGGGTTTAATATTCACTGTGTAAGCTTGAGACACTGTTGCAAACAAGATTCTAGATTTAATTTTTTTATTGGATAGGAGCATTGAAAGTATACAAGAGTGACACTGGCACTGTAGTCCTTATTTGATGTTATTGCCCTAAGAGTTTAAGTTTTATGGGTTTTATTTGATAGGTTTGTGTGAGCCTATGTGCCAAATTTTGGATGTTGGAAGTCAACAGAGCTCATTATAGAGTATATTATTTTTTTAAATCCTATCTTTAATTATACTTTGACCAATTTTTAGCAAGAGGGGGTATTAGTGTGTGTAATATGTACTAGACATGCTTCACACCCTGTGTGTGGGCACGTTGCCTACATACCAATACTTCAAAGAGGGATCAAGCCATATATAGTTCTCCCTTTGAAAGAGTTTGGTGTAATTATGATATGATAATGTAAGAAAATGTTAAATTAGCTATGACTGAGATGAATATGGATTGGTGTAGATATTTAGAGGTGCTTAAGACTGTACTAGATGGTTGTATGTAAAGAATAGGGAAGATTGCCTGAGTGGTTTCACATGGATTCTTGTTTGCTTAATAATATTTGCCAAACCTTTCCAAATGATCTTTAAATGGGATTTTATAGGGATATATTTCTCATGTATTTATTTTTATCACATTAATATGACAAGGATAAGGATGGGAAACCAGAAGGAATTGATTATTGGGGCCAAAAATAAGCTTGGCTAATAACGTTGAAAGTGGACAATAGTGGCACTAACACTACTATCTTAGTTGGGTGATATTTTCCTAGGTAGATAGGACTTGGGGGTATGGATGGGTCATGAAAAGAGGGTTTTAACTTAGCTAGGATTATGTCTAGAAGGTTAAGGATGACTAGGAATTAGTGAAAACAAGCCTATGAGGTTCATGAGAGCAAGTAAGAGGGACCTATGGGTTGTGTGTCATTAGTCATGTTTAAGTTACTAATTTTTGAATTTTATATGAATAAAATCTACATTATAAAATTCATATGATTTTTTATATTCAAAATCAAACAACCCAAATAAAATTCAAGGTATATGGCTAGGGTCCCAACTCACAACTAGGCTTTTCAAAAACAACAACCACCTATAATACAATATGAAAATTTGTATCCCTAAACAAATTTTTAAAATAATAATGAACTTACATAAAAAAATTTATCTTTCTAATACAAACATAATAAAATTATTAGCTACATGCCATGACTGAGGTCGTATGGCTTTAAACATCTTGTAATAAAACAACAAAAACAACACACATTCAAACTCAAACCCTATAAGGTTTTAATCATGAAAAAATGCCACTATAACACTAAATTTTTCATGCCATATAATGAAACAATGATTGTATTCATTTTCAAATAAAAACCTAGTCCATACTAGTAAGGTCAAACTCTAAACCAACTCAAAAATTTAAATGCATTACTTACTTAAAAAACTAGTCAAAAGAATGGAAAATTTATTTCTTTTTACTTTCCTCCAAAAATTTACAACCTTTTCCATGATGAATTAAAAATATAATCAACCCCTTAAATCCCATTCAAACTACTATAAAACTCCACAATAACTCTTACATAGCTGAAAATATAAAGGACTCACTACAATTCGAGCTTAGAGAAAAAACATGCAAGTAACTACATTCTTAATTCCCTTATCTTCCATGCCCAAATTTTGATATCATTTATCCAAGTGTATATATTCCAAATGATAGTAAAAATGAACATGAAATAACCCTAAAATGGTTGAGAAGAGTCTTGACCTTCTTGCATCAAATGATGAGTTAATGTTAAAACCTAAAGTCAAAACAACAAGCAAACACCTCAACTAATGGCATGCCCCAAGGTGGTTTATGGTCCTCCATTTACCTATTTAAATAAATACCAGGACAATATTTGGTTTCATAACCATTCAATGTAACAAGAGTCCCACATAACAATGAATACCTTGAATGTAATTAAATGAAGTGTTAGGACCAATTCAATGTTAACATGCCTTCGAAACATATTAATGATTGATGAATTTAAGTAATAACCAACATCATAAAGCCAATAACAAAGATGAAATACATTAAATTAAATTTTAATAAGACTAAGATAATAAAAAATGACATTAAATACCAACACAAGTCACATATTTGATAAACAATCAAACAGTATAAAAAACTAATGAAATGATGTATCAAATTAGGCTTATGAATTGAAATCAAAAATTGAGTAAAGCAATGATCAAACAAAAAGTCTAAACTCACTAATGATTAATTCAATAATTAAATTAAATCTAATTAATGATAAACATTTAATAATATAAAACACACATATAAAATTGACTCAAAGCATTCATAATAGTCAAATCTAAGTTTGCCATTTTATGTTCACTATTTATTTTCATTCACTTTCTCAGCCTCACCTAGCTTCTCAAAATCACATCCAACCTAGGTCATATCTGGTACATGTAGCCATAATAGATTATCATCAATATACATACTACATAAGAGAAATACATTCAATATAAACATTATATGTAATAATATAACTAAAATAAACAATTAATTAGTAACTCAATAAGCATAAATATCCTATCATAATGAAAATGATATCAAATAACTATCTAAACAACAATCAATAATTTATCGAACATAGATCACAAAATTGTATCACAAAGGTAATCCAAATAATTATGTCCTAAATGGTTTATAACTAAACCATAATAGCGAGTGAAATAAATGTAGTCAAATAGGATCATGACACTATGACATTTTCCACCTTATATTCACCACTTTTGATGTGAGGGTAATGTAACCTGGGAGTCACCTTATCTCTAAAAGATAAGATAACCATGTCATAACTATATCAATCATGTATTATTGAATTAGATAGTGGTATCATGTTTAAATATATGTATTAATTAGTATCATAGTATGTAATCACAATAAGGCCTAAGATACATAATATATATTATGGTAAAGTATGTAAATAATAAGAACAAGATCAAAAAATAATAAAGCACACAAACAAGAGCATTCAGTTTCATGCAAAAGAGGTATAAGGATACCATAAACAAGGGGCATGTTTAAATTCCACATACTTAAGGGGAGGAAATGTTTAAATGTTTTCACACCAAATAAATAACACTTAAGGCACTATGGCCAATAATTAAGGAACATTTCAAAAATTTCCACAACCAAAACAGGGGATTGTTGGTGTTCTAAATTTGTACCCTAGTTAAGGAGGAAATTTTTTAGATCTTCCTACTCAAATCTAATCCAACATGGGACTGATCCTAAGTTGTGGGCATCTTAAAATAGGATTAGACCTCTAGATAAGACCGACTTACTTATGGATCTATCACCTAAATTAAACCTAAACTATCACCTACTTGGAAAAGGGAGAAAGAATTGACAAAAATTATAAAAGCATGTAAAAAATCAGTGATGCACCAATGATTATATCACTCCAACTCACATAAAACATAGTATGATACACTTTTTAGACCAAATAACATCAATCTCACATAAATATTTTAGAATAAGGCATTAATCATTTACTACATTAGTAAGAAATGGCAAATATCCACTTTCAAACTAGATAATAAACTATAGATTGCACTTATAATGACCTATGAGACTATTAAGCCCTTCTTGAAGGTGATAAAAACTTAGAAATAATCAAATAACATATATTCACTTGAAAATAGTGATTGAATTCATAGAACACATTTCAATCTGGCTTTAAAAATGATCGAATTCAATCTTTATTGCATCAAAAGGTGTTGCAGTACAAATTTTGGTAGGGTCTAGTCATACCGAAAAGAGGGATAAAAGATAGAGGGATCCATTTTAAGGATTATAATCCTATATTTATAGAAAAATAAGGAGAAAGAGAGAACTATGTGTTAGAAAAGTACCAATCACTTATGATGGATTAACACCAATTCAAGGATGCATCTAAGTCAGGATCTTATCAAGAAGGCACAATTTCAAAGGCCTTGCAAAATAATTGAATGCTTATTATTCTTATTCACCCACCCAGTCATTATCTCGAGACTCCATGCTACTTCCACATGATCTATTGATGAGGATCATATCTTATAACTGGCTAAAATCTTCCACATCTACATTAGGTGGCCAACTATACTTGCATTATCAAAAATGATCAATGATGATAGGTGAGACATAGATCTAATATATGTGAAAACTAATCTTATACCATTAGTTTTCACATAGTCATAATATCTGTGAAAGTCTGTAAACTACCTAACTTTGCTTCATAGTCATTGGTTTATCTTTACCTTTTGTATTAGACCCAAAAGATCCATTATATGGAGCATTAATGGTAATGCTTGGTCTCTGAACTGTGGCCCTAGTTAAACTCTTGTTTAACTCTGAGCTCAGTTCTTTGGCATTTGCTTTACCTAGAACCATTTAAAATTCTTTTAATTTCATCAAAAATGTGCCAAGATAACTATCACTTATTAGCTATCGATTTCCAACTTAGACTATTTCCATCATGCTCAACTTACTTTATGTTCATTATCTCCATAGATACACTGACTTATTGACTTTACTTCACTTTGTTGATCTATTTTTGCATGAATGCTCATGAGCCATTGATATTATACCAAGTGAATGTGCTTGTGCCACTTGTCCTTGACTCGTTAGCTCTTAAGATTCATTGACCATTTTGACTTTGTCTCACTCTATTTGATCTTGATAAGTGATTAAGCATGATCCCTTGATTTCCTACTAAAGATCCCTTTGACATGTTGAATTGATCGCACACTATCAGATCAAGATGTATGAGTTCACACACACCATATATCTCCCTAGTCCCACTTTTATATCAGTTATTAAGTTCCATCAAATCATTAGTATTATTGAATGTGATCCCTTGATTTATCTTAGACCCATCTTTTTGTTAGTGATTTTGCTCTATTGGATCTTGGATTCATTATCCCACACTGTTGGATTATGTCTAACTTGTAGATCTTTAAAGTATTTAACCTAGGGACCTTTTGACTTGGTTGTTTCTAGCACAAATCATTAAATATTATATGTCTATATGAGGGCTCCCATGGACTGTTAGATCTCAACCAAATTCAAGACTGTTAAGGACCTTTTGAAGCCAAATGGTTACTTACCTTGATTAAAATTAACATTCATGATAACATAATTTAACATTCATACGGACGTATTTAAAATTATGAAGACCATCAAATTTAAGCTCATATGGGTTTCTCTAGTGTCTTTATTTTGACTCTCACATGACTCTCATTATTTGATCAACTTTGGCAATTTATATCTTGAAGTGCAAGAATCATGGAGGGGCCAAATTTGTTGGAGATGTTTTTAAGGTCAAAAGGAACAAAACCAATTAATCTACTAGTCTCAAAAGCCTTCTAAGTAAAGATATAAAATTTATAAATTTATTAGTCCATATCTGGTTCACATGGCACCCTGGCAATGTTCTAGCTTATTTGTCTAAGTATGGGAAACCTAGTGAAAATGCTTGAGGAGGAAACTTTAGACCTCAATATCTTTCAATGTGCTTTGGTAGAGGTCTTGATATTTAGTGCATAGGATCTTGGAAAAAAGGGGAATAAACCCATATGACCAATTTTATTTGATTCATCTATATGTGCAAGATATGGCCTCAGAAAATTTCCTATTTAGACTTTCTGCTACTTCCACTTGATCTGTTGGACTAGGCAAAAATTTGGTATGTAGATCAAAATTGGTCAACATCTTTGGTGACTTGGATGGGAAACATTCCTTCTATGTTTGAGAACTCAGACCATATACATAACTCTTAGATCATTATAGATAATATATGGACCTTTACATGACTGTAAGATAGACTCTTGACTTGTAAAGATAGAAAAATCCCAACAGTAGGGAAAGAAAACAAACTAAAAGGGAAACTAACCTAAAAAACAAAGGTAACTAAACTACTGAATGATTGTGCAATAAATAAGAACTTATTTAGAACAAAATAGAAAGGAAACTAAATGATGTGTTAGAAAAAACTTGGAGAAAAACAAGAAAAAACTAACTATATACAGGGGACTTAGCTTTCCTTAATAGTAGTGTTTGATATGTATCCCATTGATTGGGATAGGAAGTTATTCACCATTCATCCTTATGAGTTGGAAAGTGTTGTGGGATTTGCTACTAGAAATTGTATATGGTCTACTCTAGAGAGAATCAAATTTTGTGTGTTTTATTGGCTTGGCTCTATCTTCATCCCATTTAAGGACTAAATCTCCTTCTTGAAAACTTCTTGAAGGAGTTCCTTTATCAAAATATCTCTTTGTCATTGATTGAATGGCCTCCATATCCAACATGGCTTGATGCTTTGTCTCCTCTAGCTCCATGAGCTTAGCATATCTTATTTCCATTGGCTTAGTATCCAAAATCTCAAGTTGATGCATTAATTCTAAAGTAGGGAATTTAAGAGAAATATGCATTCTTTATTGATTACCGTATACTAGTTTGTACAGAGAATTAGTAATTAATCTTTTATAGGTGATCTTATCAGCACATAGAGCTGACTTCAATTTGAGATGACATGATCTTTGATTGTCTTCTATAGTCCTCCTAATGATCTTCATCAAATTCTTGTTGGTAGACTCAACCTTGTGGATAATATTTTGATGAGGTACTGAGAAAAATACTATGTTGGACTACCCACTAGCTAGTCTTAGGTCTTACAAAATCCATATCATTATTAGAAATTATAGTTGAAAGGACCCCAAATTTGGTAAGTAAACCTTCATATAAGTCTAAAACACTATTTTCATTAGCTTCTTTTAATGCTACTATATCTATTCATCTGGTAAAATAATCTATGGCAGCTAGGATCCACTTGTGTCCTGAGCTTGATAGGGGATTGATAACACCAATAAATTCTAATTCCCTTTGTACAAAGGGTTGATTAACTAAAATTGGTTGGAGAGATAAGGATATGAGTCTCACTTTTCCAACAATCATGGCACATTATCTACATTCCCTTATCCATGCATAACAATCATCAAATAAACTTGGCTAATAATACCCACCTCTCATGATCCTGTGATCTATAATCATGGCTGAGTAATGTCTTCCACCATGTCCACCATAGAATTTCTCAAGTAACTTCTATGTTTGACCTGGTTCTATGCATCTTAGTAGTATACCATTGATATCTTTTTAAAATAATACATTATCAATAATGAGAAAAGGAATTAACTATAATCTAAAATATCTCCTCTTTGGAGTGAGATGAGAAGGATAAATACCATCTTGTAGATATCTTACCATATCTTGGAACCAGTTATAAGTTAAGGCTTGATTACTTGCAAGTTCTTGATCATTTGACACCATAACATGTTCATTAAACTCCTACAAGTCTTGGGATAGATGTTCACAGAGTCATTTGCCTCTAACCAACTTTGTGACTTTGATCTCAATGTCATATTTCATGACCTTGGTTATCCAACCAAATTTTTTATCACTTATATATTTATTTAGATAAAGTATTTGATACTTAGATGTACAACCATTAAATTTATTTTATTATTAGATAACAAATACCTAAACTTTTTAAGAGATCTTGTAACTAAAATAACATGCTTCTCAACAAAAGAATGCCTTGTTTCATATTCTTCTAAGCCTTGAATAAAAAAGGGTATTAGCTACTCTAAATTATCTTTATTATACTACATGATAATACATGATATTGTGTCAAGGTTAGCATAGATATATAAGAAGAAATCATTTTTGTAAAATTAAGGTTTAGGAGTGTAGGAGCACTGGCTATAAATTTCTTTATTTCTTCAAAACTTTTCACTCCTTTAACCAATTGAAACTCTGAAATTTATTTAACATGGTTGTAAGTGGCCTCGATAAAGTAACAAAATTTAAAATTTATATCTTTAATAAGTTAACCTTGCCTAAAAAAATTTACAAGGATTTCTTATGCTTAAGAAATGATAGTAAAATAATTGATTCTATCCTATCAGGTTTTATACATGTACCTTTCTTTAAAATGACACATCTAAGAATCCTAACTTCATGAACAAAGAAAGGACACTTTTTTGGGTTCAAAGACACTTAAAATTCTTTCCACCTTTTAAACACCTATCTGAGATGAATCATATGCTCGTTTGTGTTATTATATAATATTGTTATGTCATCTAGATAAACAAGAATAAACTTGTTGAGGAGACCATAAAATTCCATGTCTATGGCCTTCTAAAAAGTGGCTCTAGCATTAGATAAACCAAAAGTCATCTTTCTATATGTAAATGTCCCCCACTTTATGGTTAAGGTTATTTTGTACTAGTCTTCTTCTTTGACCAAAATTTGGTTATATCCACTATAACCATCCAATAAAGAGAACCATTCTAAACCTACAACTAGCTATAAAATTTATTCCATTGATGGCAATGGATAGAAATATTTTAGAGAGACCTTTTTTAAGTCATGGAAGTTGACACATAGCCTTATTTCACCATTATTTTTCCATATTGGAATAAGGTTTGATACCTAATTTGAGTGCTTAATTATAATTATTATGGCTAACTCAATGAGCTTATTCAGTTCAACTCTTATTAGAGGTTCAAACTTTGGATTGATTGGGTTTTGCCTTTGTCTGACTATCCTAGTCTCATCTCCTAACTTAATATTATGTTGAGCTAGACTTGGATCGAAACCTTTAAGGTCATATTTATATGAAAAGACATCTACAAAATTTAAACATAAAATAATAAAAGCTTCTTTCTCTAAATATGTGCAAACTTTAACTAGCTTTAAATTTTTGCCAATTACAATCTCTACATTTATGTAGTGTTCTTCCTTGGTTGATAAAGAAAATTTTTATTTTCTTAATTCATAATCTCTATTTAATATATTTTCTAGGGCGACCAATCCTTTAGGAAACTTTTTATCTTTAATTACACAATCTGATCATCATACAGCTATAAATGTTTGTCTTGGTTCCTTGAGGAGAATTCAACTTCGTATTGTAAGAATCTAGCAATCTAGCTATCATATTCAAATACTTGTCAATTGTTATGGTTGTATAGATAGAATGTCTCAAAACTACCTTGATGTGTGATTTGACTTTGTCCCTTTTTATATTATATAGGATATTGAATTGTGATCCAATAGTAGCCATCATGTCTACATACATGTTTTAATTTCTTAATATGGCCTGGATATTGAAGGCTTGAAAGGCTTCAAATAGGTCCCATACTCTATGATTATGAGACATAAGTAGTGCTTTATTTAATATATTAAGTCCCCTTACTTGGTGAACTACTAATTCACTATCTCTAAAGACTTGTAAGGAATTAACCTTCATCTTTCTTACCCATTGCAAACCATGCACTAGTGCTTCATATTTAGTGAAATTATTGGAAAAACCAAACTAAAACTTGAGAGAAGATAGAAACCTTTGATTATTTAGATAAATTGACATCATTATAGCTCTAGTGCCATATTTGTTCCTAGATCCATCAAAATATAGCTACCACAGTCCATCACTAGGCTACTCATCTTTCATCAATGTTGGAATTGGTACATCATTTTCATGAAGATAATAGATACCAAGTCCTTATTATTTAATTAAATTTTATGGATCATGATCATGTAAATCATAGTCCCATTCATCAGGGAAAAGTTCTAGGACTCCATCTAGAGGTGATTCAAATTCAACCTCACTATTTTATAACACCTCATCTAAGATAACATAATTAGTGTTCACCATGCTTGGCATATATGCCTCCATATGAAATCTTGAAATAGGTTCAAAATGTATGATCACTTTATTTCCATACCTAGTTTTGAACATTAGATAGGTATAATAAGATGATAAATATCCTCCAATTTTTGAAGTAAAATCTCTTGATAGACACATGACAAAATAGGGAGGTAGGTCCACTACAACTACATCTTGTTGAATAATAACATTGAGGCAAGTGTGTAATATTAGCTTTATGTATTTTATCATTCCTAATATTTTAATTGGTGATCCATATAATTTCAATATTATTTTGGTATTTGGCTCATAAACAAGACCAAGATTGTTTGCAATTTGTTTGGACATGACAATGTTGCTATCTCCACTATCTACCATATAATTATGGACTAAACAATCACCTTCTATCAAAGAGAGATAAAAGGGAGGGGCCTTGCTTGACTTGACATTGGATTTTTCCACCTTTATATTTTTATGTATATGTTGATCATGTTGCTTAATTTGTTGGTCTAAATTGGCCAAGATAGCTTCTTGTTTCTCAGTTAGTTCTTTAGATATCTTGAGATCCAAAAGTTATTAAATTAACATATATTTTTGCCCTAGAATGGCAAGGGAATCCCACATTATAATACTAACATTTTATTTATTCATTTGATCAATAATGTTCAAATATGTTCCATTAACCTTTGGCTATAAATTTTGAGCCACTAGTTATTCTCTATTTAGGGGCATTTGGGGAACTTTCATTGTCTCTATGTTCTAAATATTTTATGTTATAGGAACAACAACTTGATCTTTGACATTATTTGAAATAAAATTAGGAAAAATATCAATATTTTTCACATCTTGAGCTTCTTCAAATTCTCTTCTTTTAGTTTTAATTAGAACTACCACTTGACCATTTGTGTTGCTAGTTTCACCAACTTGGTTGAATGCAATGTGATCATCCAAATGCCAATTAATATTGATAGCATATAGCTTCCCTAAAATTATTAAGCTTCTTCTTGGATAACCATATTCATGTCTTGATATTGACCACCTTGAAGAGGTAAATCTTCTTGTGTCACTTGTGGCATGCTAATCTCTTGTGATACCAAATCTTGATTTTGAATGTGATTTAGATTGGAAGGCTACCAATCTAGATCTTGCATTAAGTTATTTTGGATAACAATAGATTTTGATCTAGAAGGAACATTTGGATCAAGGGTTACATATGGATTAGTTTAGGTTATATCTCCTTGATTTTCATAAGGTTACCTATTGTCCTTAAGACCCTAATAAGTTGGTCTTTGGTTATTGAAAGACTGATAGGTACTCTAATTTTGCTTCTGATAAGGTCTACCTTGGTATTATTGTCTCTTGAGTGTAATAATTTCATTTTTAAAATATTGTAACATGTTTTTCAAATCACCAATCTCACTAGATTTATTAGGAGGGGCTACAAATTGGAGTTTTAGAGATGGAATGGGTGATATAGATGGAGTGTGGGGAACTTAGGGGGGATGAATAGTTTGTAATTCTAGAAAAAGGGAATTAGAGGCTTTGGAGCAAGTTTACTAGCTTGAATCAATTTTTTCTCTACTCTAATAGAAATCTCATTGGCATTTGTAAAATTATTACCACCCATGGACTATATCATGACACTTATATCAAAATTAAGGGCCTTAAGGAAGTAAAACAGTGCATACTCTAGGGATGGTATAACTAATGCAAGGATCCTAATCTATGTCTTTTAGAATCTGAGGTTAAAGTATGACATGAATTCATGGGGGTACCTTTTTATGGTAGGAAATTGTACAACCAAAGACAAATGATTAAAATTTTCTTTAAATTGCTTAACTAAAGTTATACCTAACTCATCCCAAGTATAAATGGAGGTCAAAGGAAGATTCATATACCATTGCAATGATTTTCCCATGAAAGAGGCAACAAGTAATCTAATAGCCAAATTATTTTGAGTAACATTATGAATAGAACATAGATTGGTAATATCTTGGATATGCTCAATAGAAGTAGTTTTACCCCATTATCTAGAGAAAAAAGGGATACCTTTTAGATAATATATAGGAATGTCATCATATTGGGCCAAATTCAGGGGCCTACCCCTATTAAATGGGACAAACACTTGATTCATGATAATCATTTGGGAAAAAGGGATTTGGCTTATGGGGAAAAAAATCTAGACTAAAATAAGAGATTGGCCAAAATATAATTACTACTTTGGAGGATAAGGCCTCATTCTATCAAATCTTGATATTTTATAAGAAAAGGAGGTAGTTCAATATGTTTAAAAGAAGTACCTTTACTTGATGTTCTTGTTATAACCTTTGGTATGAAAGTATTCTCTGAGAGATGCTATGAGCTCTACAACCTAAAAGATCTTAAAATTTTGATGATGGTAGATCTCTCCTACTACTACAAATTTTTATTCTCAATATTCAAACTCAAATTATAAAAAATAAACTTAGTGTCCCATGTGTTGTGCCAAAACTATTAGGTTTCTAAATTTGCACCCTAGTTTAGTAGAGGATTATTCAGATCTTCCTACTCAAATCTAGTCTAACATGGGATTGATCCTAGGCTGTGGGTATTTTAAAATTTGATCAGACCTCTGGAGAAGGTTGGATTCCTTATGGATTTATCACCTATACTAAACCTAAACTAGCACCTACTTGTAAAAGGGAGAGAGAATTGATAAAACTTATAAAAGCATGTAAAAAAATGGTGACGCACTAATGATTTGATCACTCCAACTCAAACAAAAAACACTATGAGACACTTTTTAAATAAAATAACATCAATATCAAATAAATATTTTAGATCAAGGCATTAATCAGTTACCAAATTAGTAAGAGAGGGGAAATATCCACTTTTAAACTAGACAACAAACTGTAGATTATGTTTATAATAAACTCTGAGACTATTAAGCCCTTCGTAAAGGTGAGAAAAACTTAGACATAAACAAGGAACATATATTAACTTAACAATAGTGAATGAATTCATATAACACATTTCAATTTGGCTTAAAAAATGATGAAATTCAATCTTTATTATATCAAAAGGTGTTGTAGTACAAATTTTGGTAGAGTCTAGTCATACCAAAAAGAGGGATAGAAGATAGAGGAATACATTTTAAGGCTTAGAGAGAGAGAGAGAGAGAGAGAGAGAGAGAGAGAGAGAGAGAGAGAGAGAGAGAGAGAGAGAGAGAGAGAGAGAGAGAGAGAGAGAGAGAGAGAGAGAGCTGTGTGTTAGAAAAGGACCAATTGATAATGATGGATTAGTACTAATTCAAGTATGTGGCTGAGTTGGGATCTTCTCAATAAGGCATAATTTAAAAGGCCTTTCAAAATAATTAAATGATCACTATCCTTATTCATCCACCCAATCATTATCTTGAGACTCCATGTTATTTCCACTTCATCTATTGTCAAGGATTATGTCTTGGAACTAGTTAAAAAGTGCCAAATCTACATCAGGTGGCCAATTATACTTGAATTATCAAAAATGATCAATGATGATAGGTGAGACATAATTTTATTAATGTGAAAACCAATCTTAGACCATTGGTTTTCACATAGTCAAAATATCTATGAAAGTCTATAAACTACCTGATTTTGCTTCATGGTCACTATTTTATCTTTGTCTTTTATATTATACCCAAAGGACCTATTATATGGAGCATTAATGGCAATTGTTGGTCTCTAAAATGTGGCCCTAGTTCAACTCCAGTTTAACTTTGAGATCAAATCTTTGACATTTTCTTTACCTAGGTCCATTTAAACTTCTTCAACTTTCATCAAAAATGTCTCAAAATTGCTCTCACTTATTGGCTATCGATTACCAATTTGGATTGTGTTCATCATGATAAAATATATTTATATTAATTGGATCCATAAATACGCTAAATTATTGACTATACTTCACTCCATTGATCTATCTATACATGGATGCCCACAAGCCATTACTTTTTTGCCAACTAAACATGATTGTGCCACTTGCCCTTGGCTCATTAGCTCTTTGTATTTGTTGATCAATTTGACTCTATCTCACTTCATATGATCTTGGTGAGTGATTAATCATGATCCCTTGATTTCTTTCTAAAAAATACCTTTGACATGTTGACTTTATCACACACTTTTAGATCAAGATGTATGAGTTCATGCACACCATAGATCTCCCTTGTCCCACTTTTTTGTCATTTATTTTAATCTATCAGATCATTGGTAGGATTTAATTTGAGTCCTTGATTTAGCTTCAATCCATATTTTTGTTAATTATTTTTCTCAATTGGATCTTGGCTTGATTATCTCACATAGCTGGATTATGTCTAACTTGTAGATATTTAAAGGCTTTAACCTGGGGACCTTTTGACTTGGTTAACTCTAGTGCAGATCATTAGATATTATGTGTCAATATAAGGGCTCCCACAATCTATTATATCTCAACCAACTTGAAGCCTTTTAAAAACCTTTTGAAACCAAATAGTTACTTTCCTTGATTAAAATTGGCGTTCGTGCTAACATCATTTGATATTCATATGGACGTATTTGAAATTCCTAAAACCATAAAATTTATGCTCATATGGAATTTTTTAGTGTCTTTATTTTGACTCTTGCATGACTATCATTCATTATTTGATTATTTTTGAAAATTTATATCTTGAAGTGCAGGAATCATGGAGGGGCCAAATTTATTTGAGATGTTATTAAGGTCAAAAGGAACAAACCCAATTGATTTACTAGTCTCAAAATCCTTCTAAGTGATGATATAAAATGTTCAAATTGACTTTTCCATATCTAGTTTACATGATGTCTTGGTGATGTTCTAGCTTATTTGGCTAAGTATGGAAAACCTAGTAAAAATGCCTAAGGAGGAAACTTTATACCTCAATATCTTTCAATGTGCTTTGGCAGAGGTCTTGAGATTTGGCACATAGGATCTTGGGACAAAAGGGAAGAAAACTATATGACCAATTTTCTCTGATTCATCTACACGTGAGAGATATGGCCTCTATAAATTACCTATTTATATTTTGTATTACTTCCACTTGATATGTTAGACTAGGCAAAAATTTGATCAAACAAAAATGGTCAACAAGTATCAAACAATAATTACACATAAACAAACCATGTGATGATATAAATAGGTGAAATATACTCAACTACAATAACCATATCATACTAGTCCCCACATACATGTGTTAGAAAAGTGTATTGTAGCATAACATATCTAGCATAATGTTTAAGATGTAAGAATGAGTATATGAATGTGTAAGCATTAGTATATAAGCACAACATAATAATTTAAAGTTATCATAAAATAATAACACCTATATCACTCATGATTAATGAAAGTATATGCCCTAGTGTAATATGTCACATGGGTGGAGGAAAGGTCCAACATCTGCAAGCTCATGTATCATGAATCTAGTGTATGCCTATGTCACACTCAAGTATCCTTGAAACATGTGTGTATAGAAAGTAAAATTAAATGTTATCTACTAATATAAAATAAACAATGTATGTGTAAGATAGTAAACATGTCAATGCTAATTATTTTTGTATTTTTGATTTATTTTAATGATTTTATATTTTAAAGTGTTATAAAATGCACAATCTATCCAATGTGATAAAGATGAGGACAAAAATATATTAGTATTGGTAAATAAGTCACATTTATTGAACAAATTATACCATATGTGTGCATAGCAAAATTAGAAAGTGTATCATGTTCTTTTTCTAAGATTATACTTGTTATCATTTCTTGAAAGATACTTCCCTTTGTGTGATATTATTCTATAAATCTTATTTTTTTATAAAATGATGAAACCTAGCCTTCATTATCAAATTATATGCAACCTTTTTTTTAATCAATTATTGCTCCTATTGAGTGTAACCTAGATTTTCCAAGCACAACATTGTATGTATTTGGATTATAAAATAATATTAAAAGTAAGAGAATATTCTTTCAAATAAAATTAGACTTTTAATTCAATTTATCCCACACTTGTTGTGATTGCATTAATCTTATCTAGTTGTTGATACTTATTTTCAAGATAGATAAGAAATGACATAGAATAAAAACTTGTATCTTGATAGTCCATAACATTGATATTTGTAAATTAATTTCCATCTATGTGTGCATTGATAATGAAAGGGATAGAGGAAATACTTATAACTAACCCATTTTATCTACATGTTAAAACTTTATCATTTTCATGTGTATGTTGATTTTTTACCTCGTTTGTTTGAAATCCTTATTTAAGCATGTTTTTTGTCTTACCTTGAGTTTGATTTATAAATTTCTCTTTTTGTAATAGTGTCTTTGAAATACAATGGTTGTTTAATTGTTATTTTTCATGTTGTGCCTTTTGTAATTTTTATTTTTCATCTCGATCTTTTTGAAATATTTATTGTTCTAGATTTTCCTTTAGAATATTTTCTTGCTTTAATTTTTTCATTTGAAATTATTTTTTATTTGAATTATCCTTTGGTAACCATATTTATTTATTTTTGCTTTTTCACTAGTTCATTTAGAGATAAATTATGAGTGAATTTCTTGATTGATGTTTCTATGATAGGATCAACACTATCAATTTTATTATTTAGTTTATTCTTCAAAACCAAACAAAAATATGTATGATGCCCATGCATTCTATGATATGCATAATATTATTTGGATCTACTTAAGATATGTGTAGTAGGTAATTTAATCACTTTGTTTCTAAGCATCTCCCTTAGAATCTCACTTGAACTCTTATTATCCTTTTGTTCACTTCTTGAGTCACTAGTTGTAGATGAATTTTTTTGTGGTTTTTTTAAATCTACATTCTCACCCTGACCCACTCCCAATCCAGTAATGCATAATGATGAAATTACTAGTTTAAAAGAAATAAATGTGTACCTTGGTGTGTATAAAACACATTGCTTTGACTTGATCCCTCTTTGAATTTTTTTTGTATATTACTTGCAATAAAGAGCATGTTAAGTTTAATTATTGTATATAATCTAAAAAATAATTTAAATAATTGAAAGAAAAAAGAGCAAGGAAGGAGTACATGTGTATTGATGTAACCATATTTCCCCTTAGTAGTTTTATTTGTTAATGATTTTTTTTTTTTTTTTTTTGGAGATGTGAAGAGGAGAATCAGAGAGTGATCATTCCCTTTATTTTGTGTAAGGGTGAATTCTACCAAGGCCATTAATATAACTAAATCTTAATGACACAACTCAAGTGTATACATAATTTATCCAATCTTACCCAAGTCAAATGGTGTAATCATCTTAACCTTAAAAAGGGAAGTAGTTCCAAGGCAATAAATGTCATTGAGTCTGAATCACACTACTCAAAGGAGCTAATTACTAAAAATAAATAAATTTCAATCGATGCATCTTGATAAGATCAATACATAAATATGTATGTAATATGAATATGTGTTTATGATTTAGTTCATTTTAATTGACTATAAACTTATGATGTGTCTTAAGCTGAAGTATTTGTTAAAATATAACCTCTAATATATAAACCATGTATAATACTTATCACAAATTAGAAAAAAACTATCTCAAATCAATAAAATTGGTGCCAAATGCATAAGATTCTGACCCAAGTGTAAATTTGAATCACGAAAATTGTATCAAATTTTTGTATTTATGCCAATTATGTGCATGTTAACTTATTTATCTATGAAATTATCCCACTAATATTTCCCCCTTTGAGGTGAGGTTAATTTAACCTAGTAGTCACCTTATCTCAAAAGGACAAGATAATCATGCCATATGTGTATCAATAATGTAGTGAAACAAATAGTGGTATCATGTCTAAATAGATGTATCAATGAATAATATAGTATAAAAACATAAAAAGGCCTAAGATGCATGATATAGATCATGAAAAAGTATATAAGTAATAAAAATAAGTTCATAAAATAATCAAGCACATAAACAAGAGCACTCAATGTCATGTAAAATGGGTATAAGGAGACCATAAACAAGGGGAATGTTTAAATGCCATAGAGACCATAAACAAGGGGCATGCTTAAATTACACACATTCAAGGGGAGTACATGTTCAAATGTCCATACACTAAATAAACAAAATTCAAGGCACTATGGTAAAAAAAATAAAGAACATGTTCAAATGTTCTACAATCAATACAAGGTATCAAACAAGAATTAAACTTAAGAAAACCATGTGAGAATAAGTGAAATATAAGAAATTAATATAATCATATCATATTAATCCATTCATACATGTTTTATAGAAATTTCTTGTAGCATAGCAAATCTAGCATATTGTTTAAGATGTAATCATGAGTATATACATGTGTAAGCATTAATATATAAACACAACATGATAATGAAAATAATAACACTTTTAGAAATAATGATTAATATAATTATATGCCATAATGATGTAGATGGATTCTCAAATTTGTCTTGATTACATGAAAACAAGAAACAAATTCATTACCTTTTTCTCCTACCTCTACCAATCCAATTGGTTCTATAATTTACTTATATTATCTTGCTTGGATTTTTGTAGTAACACCTTTGACTCTTTTGATTTATGTCTTAGAAACCTTGATCCAAAATTCAGAAGTTTTGGTTGATAAATATTTCACTAACATAGAAATAACACAGTAACAATGAATTCTCTGAGAAGAGATGTAGTATTACTCAAGATCACAATACAAATATATGCTTATCTCTAGGAAGAGATGTTTGTCTTCACATTTCAGGTTACCTCTTCATTTATACACTTTTTTAAAGCATGGGGAGGATGTGGGAGGTCACTAATACTGAGGGATATTAATTGGTTTGACTTCCAAGATTTAAAACAATACAAAATTTGAGGAATTACTATTTGTAGAAACTTACTATTTTTAGACTGCACTACTAAAATTAAATTTTTGGGCACTTCCATTGGGTTTTAAGGGATAAAAATTAATTGAGTAGAGATCCATGCCATCTAAAAATGTTCTCATCATTATTATCTTTCCAACGGTTCAAACGGTGAGTCAATTGCAGCTACGGTGCAAAAGTTATGGCTCTCAAAAGTTTCATCATCAATTGGGGTGGAACTGTCACCCAAATTATTGCCTGGATCATTCCTCCTTCCTTGAAAATCAATGGTATCCATTGTGTCAATGTTCCCAATCAGGTGTGGTAGTTGTTTCTTAATTTTATTCTCTCTGAGCCACTCACCTTGATGTATAAGCTAGCCCCTTTTGACCACTCGATAAAGCGGAATAGAGTGTCCTCTTGTTGTCTTCATTTAGGTATCCACAATCTAATCCTCTTCCATTGGAGAAATTTTTTTTGGATCAAGATCATCAATGTCTAGTTGTTTTTATATAACTAAAGTGTCCAATAGAGGTGGGTTATATGGTTTGAGGAGCTCTACATTGAATATTGGATGTAGACCAAGGTAGGCTGGTAGGTTAAACTTAAAAGCATTTTCTCCAACTCTTCTGGTGATGGTGTAGGGACCATATCGTAGAGGCTGAATATTTCTATGTGGGCCTACAAGTCATTCCTTCTGAAGCCACAACCAAACCTTGTCACCCATATAAAAATGGTGTGCAATCTTATGTTTGTCATGGCATTGCTTATACTTCTATTTCATCTTCTCCAGGATGTCATGAACTTGTTATAGGATGTGTTGCATTTGTTCAATAAAATTTGTTGCTTTTGTTGCCTTAGATCTTCCATGAGGTGTGTATTCCATGTTTTAAAAAGGAATAACTATATCAATTGGTGCCATGGGTTGGAACCCAAAACATACTTGGAATGGACTGTGCTTGGTCAAGCTGTGCAGCACTAGATTATATCCATGTTGTATGAAAACAAGTTACTCATCCCAAGTGCATGGATGTTTGGAGTGATACATTAAAATCATGTGAACAATCAATCAATTTACCACCTTTGTTTGACCATTAGTCTGTGGATGGAAGGCTATGGACTTCATTAGCTTAGTATCCATCATCTTCCATAGCATGGACCAAAAGATGCTCAGGAACCTGCTATCTCGATCTGAGACAATGGACTTAGGGAGACCAAAATGGAGCCATACATGAATAAAATATAGTTGAGTAGTTTCCTCAGTAGATATATTTTTTTTGACAAGCAATCATGATATCCATTTTTGAAAAAAGATCAACTACCAAAAAAATACAATCCTTACCATGTTTTGAAGTGGGCAAACCTAAGAGAAAATCCATTGAGATGCATTCCCAAGGCCTGGTTGGTTCTAGCAATGGCATGTACAATCCTTGTTTCTTATTTTTTGGCTTGAATATCACACATGGGGTGTAATATTTGAGATATATTTCCACATCCTTTCACATATGGGGCCAATAGAAGTGTTTTTGAAGAACTGCCAATGTCTTTTCAATACCAAAGTGTCTAGCTATCCTACTGAAGTGTGTTTCCCATATCATCTTTTGTGCTTTAAAACTAGAACACAGATATGCCCCATATGATAGAGGACATTATCTTGAAAATAGAAATTAGAAACATTTTTACCCTTTTGAAGTGCTTGATATGTATCAGCAAAGGCAGGATCTACTTCATATAGAGCACCCCAAGTGGTAGTCTCGTGTCCGCACAGGTCAAGAACTATTATGAGTGTAGTAATTGGTGGGAAACTCATACAATCTATAGTTGTATTTGAGCTCCCATTTTTGTGTTTGATTATTAGGTGGAATTTTTGAAGATATGTGGCCCAGTTTTGGTTCCTCTCATTTTGTAGTTTGCTTTGCATCTAGATGAATTCCAATGGTCTGTGGTCAATGTGGATGACCATTTCTTTCCCCAAGATGTAGTGTTTCCATTATTTGTAGGCTTGCACAATGGCATAGAGCTCCTTATCATATGTTAGATATTTATTGACTGTATCAATGAAATTTTCACTGTGATATGCAACAGGATGGCCATGTTGCATGATGACAACTCCCATGCCATATTCAGATGCATCTATAATCAACTCAAAAGGTTAATGAAAATCTGGTAAGGTAAGAACAGGGGCTGAGTAGAGTCTATTCTTCAAATTCTCAAATGCCCTTTGTTGTATTTCACCCCACTAAAATATAGCTTTAGCTCCCCCTTTAGTCACTTGGGTTAGTGACCAAGCAACATGTGAAAATACAAGAACAAACCTGCGGTAGAAATTTTCAAGACCCAAAAAGCTATAAAGCTCTATGAGGGTCCTTGGTGTGGGCCATTATTGAATAAATTGAATCTTTTTTGGATCAACATGGACCCCTTCCTCATTCACAACGTCCCTGAGGTACTGAATTGTTGTCATCTTGAATGTGCATTTGTCAAGATTTGCATATAACTTGTGCTCCAAAAGAGTTTAAAGCACCTTACAAACATGTTGCAAATGTTATTCCCATGTTTTTCTATAGATGAGTATTTCATCTAAGTAGACAACAACAAATGAGTTGGTGAAGGGTCGTAGGATGTCATCCATCATCCTCATGAATGTTGCAGGTGCATTAGTTAAGCCAAAAGGCATAACCAACCATTCAAAGAGCCCTTCCTTAGATTTGAATGCAGTCTTCCAAACATCAATGGGATTAATGGGAATTTGGTGATAACCAAATTTGAGATCAATTTTGGTGAATAACTTTGCACCATAGAGCTGGTCCAACAGGTCATCAATCTTGGGGAGAGGATAGTGATTCTTCATAGAGATTTTATTCAGGGCTTGGTAGTCAATGCAAAGCCTCCATGTTCCATATTTATTTTGTGCCAAGATAATTGGGCTACCACAAAGTGAAGAGCTTGTCCTGATGTGACCCTTTTGGATAAATTCTTGAATTTGTCTTTTTATCTCATCATTCTCCAAAACTGATTTGTGATACACAAGACTGTTAGGCAAAGGTGATCCTGAGATCAAATCAATAGAATGTTTTACCTGGCAATGTAGTGGAACTCCTATGGGTGACTTGAATAAGTCATCATATTCTCTTGTGGTTCATCCTATCTACTTTTGTTATTATGTTGATTGTGTAGTCAGGACTGCAACATCAGCCTTCTTGGATTTTTGTGGTTTAACCACCATGAGAACAAATTACTTTATTTTCTCCACCAATCTCTTGCATTGCTTAGCATTGATCAAGGAGATAGATGTGGGAGGTGGCACCTCTAGTACCCTATAGCATCATGTTCCAAGAGTGAGGGTGATCCTTCAGGTTTGTGATTCATAGATACCATGTTGCTCATACATGAACCTCTGACCAAGGAGTACATCACAAACATCTAGATTGACCACATCACACAAGACCTCATCTTGGAATGGTTTTATATCATATGAAAGAAGACATTGATGGGTGACACAAAGGTCTCTCCCTAGGCTCAACCATCTAATACTATAGGGATTTAGATGAGGCTTCATGGATAGATTTAGAATTTTCACAACTTTAGCAAAGATTAAATTCTTTTAACTCCCACTATCAAGAATGAAATGTAGAGGCTTACCTTTTACCCATAATTTGGAGTGAAATAATTTTTCCTTGTCATCTAGTCTTTCCTCACGAGTCTGTGATGAAGTGATGATGGTGTCAGGCTCAACATCTATAATTTCTTCTTCATCCTCTTCGACTGTGGGTTGTGTATGAGGCAGATTAGTAGATGTCAAGTATTGTGACTCAAAAAGTAGTGACTTGATGGCTCAACATTCTTCTTTGGAGTGAGTTCCAGTTTTGTGGTAATCACACCATTTTCCAACCTTCCCCTTCTGGGATTTATTATCTTGAAACTCCTTTTTCTTCCAATTTTGGCCTCATTTTTGACCTTCCTTGTCACTTTTCCATTTTGAGGGTTGACTCTTTGTATTCTTTCTACCATGCTTCTATTCAATATTCATTGCAAATTTGTATGCCTCATCAAGGTTTCCAAATTGAAGAGTTACATTTCCCCCCCATATGTACCATTATAATCCACCACGATATTTGAGAGTCTTATGTTTCTCAGTTTCTTGAATTCCAAATCTTGCAGACAAAGAATGAAAAGTGTCTGTGTAGTCTTGAATAGATTGGTCCTTACCTTGGTGAAGTTGTTGCCACTGTATGTACAAATCATCATATGCTCTGATGGGATAGTATTCTTATTTCACTTCTTCCAAAAATCATCCTAGGTAGGTTCCACCTCAAGGCTAATGTCATCTATACTGAACCTCTTTTTGTACACTTCCCACTAGTTTTTCATAGGCAATGATGATTTCAAAAGAGCAAAAGTAATCTTTTCCCCATCGGTGAACTTATTTATAGAGAAGTAGGAAGACAGTTGATCCAACCAATTTTCTACTACATCAGCATTGATTTTGCCTTCAAATGTAGGAATATCAAAATTTACTTGAACCTTGAAGGGTGTTGGGGAACTAAAAGGACGTTCCCTAGATGAGGAGCTAGGAAGTGGATCCGCAGAGCCAAGATTTCCCATCGAAAGTGTTTGAAGAATTTGGGAAAATTATTTTAACATCTATGCTTATTTCCATTGGAGGGTTTCATTCACCATTTCCTTGAAATGATCAGATGTCTTGGTGTCATCCACCATTTGAAGTCATTTAGAGTGAATAGGTGGGAAATTTGGAAGTTCTGTTGTTTCTCACCCAAGATTTTTGTAGCCTGACCTCATCCTCAAGATCATACACTCTCAAGACAAACCTCTCTGATACCACTGATCCAAAATTTCAGAATTTTTGGTTGATAAATATTTTAATATCATAGAAATAACACAGTAATAATGAATTCTCTAAGAAGAGATGTAGTATTACTCTAGATTGCAATACAAATATATACTTATCTCTAGGAAGAGATGTCTGTCTTCTAATTTCAGGTTAGCTCTTCATTTATACACATTTTTAAATCATGGGGAGGATGTGGAAGGTCACCAATCTCAAGGGAGATTAAGTGGTTTGACTTCAAAGATTTAAAACAATACAAAATTTGAGGAATTACTATTTTTAGACTGCACTACTAATATTAAAATTTGGGGCACTTCCATTGGGTTTTTAGGGTTCAAACATCATTTATCAAAGATCTATGCCATCTCAAAATTTTCTCCTCATTCTTAGCTTTCTAATGGTTCAAACGGTGAGTCAATTGGAGCTACGATGCAAATGTTATGGCTCCTGGAAGTTTAGTCATCAATTGGGGTGGAACTGTCACCCGAATTATCACCTAAATTGTTTCCCAGATCAAACCTACATAAATTAACATTCACCACTGCATATCTCTCATCTCATTTATTTTCTACCATGCTCATGATGGTCTCATTAAACTCTCATTGAATTCATTCAATCTTTGTTATTTTGTGTCTCTTTACAATTTGAATCAAAGCATAGTATAGGATTACTATAGATTTAAGAGGTTTTTTAAAGTTAACTAACTTATAACTTGATCCAAAAATTCCTTGATGAACCCATTAAGACATTCACCATTTTCTAATTTGTCATAGAGTTCTATTAGTAGCCCTTTTTTGGTTTTCTACCTGGTACGGAGGTGTACGGAATCAAATAAACAAAATAGTCACCATTAGAGCTACCCTTTATCCTCCTATTCAATTCCATAAAGTTTCAGACCTTGAATCAGAGTTTTTTCCACCATTTTGAACCCTATATGTCTTTGATTAGGCCTTTTAGGTATTTTAGGCTCC
Source organism: Torreya grandis (assembly GCA_037957365.1). Classification (NCBI taxonomy): domain Eukaryota; kingdom Viridiplantae; phylum Streptophyta; class Pinopsida; order Cupressales; family Taxaceae; genus Torreya; species Torreya grandis. The sequence goes on from JARHVA010002186.1 coordinate 552,567, forward strand.
TACATACACTCTATTGGTTGTATTTGTACGAAACCATCCCCTTATGACACGAAAACACTTTAATCTCTTAATAAAATTATTTATCATCTACTCACCAAATTTTAGATTCTTTTTATGGTTTCAACTTTTTAAAATCTAATTTTTAAGAGGAAACCCTAACTCAGGGTTTTATGCAGACATAATGACCTAAGAAGGGTTAAAATTTAATTTCAATATTTATATAATGTTTCATATGAATATAATTATGGTTTTGGATTTTTCCTATTAGAATTAACTCTTCCAAGTTGTTTAATCCATTTAGGACTTATGTTCCCACTTTTTACACCATTCTATGTTCATCTATGCACACTAACACAATATTGTATGCACCAATAAGGGAAAATTGGTTGATTGAAACTTAAAATTTATTTTCATACCACTATGATCATTATTTTAGGTCTATGTATAAATTTTATACCTCCTTAAATCATTTAATCTTCTGAAGGTACCCTATTTCATCATTTCTCTCAAAATGTCACTTTAACTATGGACAAGCATACAAGATTTACATGTTCCAAATTGAAAGTTTCATGAAACACATTTACAACCTTATTTAGATGAATTTACACTAAATTTAAAGTTATAGACAATGTGATTTTTAATATAAATAAGTGTCCATGACAATATGACTCATCATCTTGTTTTACACCAATGAAAACTCAGTCAAACTATAAACATTAATCAAAATAGGGTCTGAATACAATGTTGGTTGAGATACCTTTCAAGATAGATTTAAGTTAAACATGAAACTTTAACAATTTACACATGTATACCTAACAACCCCAAGTGTGTTATAATCAACTTCCCAAATATTATTGGTTCTTTATGATGTTATTCAATCCTTGAAGTACAAAATACATAACACAAGGTTTGTCACTTGATTTATTTTAAATTAAAAAAATTGTTTATTCATTATTTTAGAAACAACATACCTTTCAGTCTCATTTTTTTCCATTTTCAATCATATTATGAAAAAAATTAGAAACATAAAAAAGCATGCTCATTAAATTTCCATCCATAATATCACATCATTTCAAGAATACAAAAAATAATGAAACATGTTTTACAACTCAGTCAGTTAACAAAATCAAAAACTTTTGATTTTTGTCTTCCTTGGGGTTATTTTACATCTCTCATGTGAATTAAACCCCTCATCCTTCTCTCACACATTTAATGACTCATTCCCAAATACACTATCTATTCAAAAAGGACTTCAAGAATCTATAACTAATTTTAAACTACCATTTTTGCATTGAGAAGTATAAAACTAAATAACTACAAGCCCCATCACCAATATGACTCGTTATATGAGTCAAGTGGGGATTAAAATACTATTAACTCTTTAATATAACCTAACCACTTTAAATTCAACATTGAGACCTCTTATAAAAGATTGAGACCTCCCAAACCACTCAAGAACACTTTGAAAATTCAAACCAAAGTTTTGGTGAGAAAATGCTAGTGCTCCCCTAATTCAAAATTGAAAAAGGCCTAAAACATAGAATTGATGCCTACAGACTCAATATGACTAAATTTTTTTCTAAAAGACTCCAAAACATGACATTGGAAAATATATTGATTGATGCTGTGATGCTCCTGCATTACCTATCATAGTATGTCACATGGGTGGAGGGAAGTTCCAACATTTACAAGCTCATGAATCATGGATCTAGTGTATGCCTATGTCACACTCAAGTATACTTGAAATATATGTGTTTATAAAAAATAAAATTATATGTTATCTACTAATATAAACTAAACAACATATGCAAAAGATAGTAAACATGTAAATGCTAAGTATATTTGTATTTTTTATTTATTTGAATGTTTTTTTATATTTTTAGAGTGTTATAATATGTAAAATATATATCATGAGATCAATATGAGGACAAAAATTTATGATAAGTGGTAAATGAGTAACATTTGTTGAATAAAATGTGCCATATATGTACATAGCAGGGTTAGAAAGTGTATCATGTTATTTTTATAAGATTATACTTTCTATATTTTATTGAAGGATACTTCCCTTTATGTGATCTTGTTCTAAAAATGTTCCTTCTTTATAAAATGATGTAACCTAGCCTTCATGATCAAATGATATGGAAGCTTTTTTTCAATCAATCATTATTCCTATTGACTATACTTTCAAAGCACAACATTGGATGCATTTGGATTATAAATAACATTAAAAGTAAGAGCACATTATTTTCAAGAAAATTAAACTTTTAATTAAATTAATCCCACACTTGTGATTTAATTATTTTTATCTAGTTATTGATACTTATTTCCAAGAGAATTAAAAAATGACATAGAATAAAAATTTATATCTTGATAGTCCATAATCTTGATGTCTATAAATTATTTTCCATCTGTGTGTTTAGTGATAATGAAAGGGTCAAAAAATGAGGAAATAATTGTAACTACCCCATTTTTATCCATATTTGAAACTTTATCCTTTTCAAATATCTCTTTATTTTTAACTCATTTTTTTGAAATCCTTCTTTAATCATGTTTATTTGCTTACCTTGAGTTTGATTTACCAATTTCTCTTTTTTTAATATTATTTTTGAAATAAATTGATTTTATAATTATTCCTTTTCATGTTGTGCCTTTTGTAATTTTTCTTTTTCATCTTGATTTTTTTGTAGCAATTCTTTCTCTAGCTTTTCCTATTCAATCTTTTCTTTCCCTAATATTTGCATTTGCAACTATTTTTTCTTTAAATTATCCTTTGGAGGACATATTTGTTGTTTTTTAAAAATTTTCACTAGTTCATTTGGAGATAAATTTTGAGTGGATTTCTTGATTGATGTATATATGATAGGATCACCACTATCAATTTTATTTTTTATTTTATTCTTAAAATCCAAATAAAAATCTATATGATTCCCATGAGTTATATGATATGCACAATATTATTTAGATCTACTTAAAATATGTATAGGAGATAATTTGATCACTTTGTTTCAAAGCAAATCCCTTAGAATATCACTTGAACTCTTATTGTACTTTTGTTAAATTTTTAAATCACTAGTTGTAGATGATTTTTTTGTGGCTTTTTGTGAGGCATAATATTGCTAGATGAAGATGAAAAAATATTATTAACACTAGCATATTCTGGATTCTTTGTATGTGTGCTATTATTTTAATATGATATTATATTTGAATCCAAATACTAATTTTTATTTTGTAATTATTCTATTAATTTTATCATAGTGATGATTTTATCCTTGAATTATTCATGAGCACAAATCCTAGTTACTTTAGATTGAATAATCTATTACATGCCTTTTAGATGAGATGTGGGAGGTGGAGGGGGTTGAGGAAGGATATGTTTATTAATTTAATTTGGAAAAATAGGATGGGATAACTTACCCATTAAATTATTGACAGCATGCACCTCATTAGAGGGAAAATAAATATCACCCTCTTGATGGTTAAGAGGATGGAAAAATTCATTTTTATCCATTTTAAATGTTTGAAATATGGTGATGAGAACAAGATAAGAGAGGCATATGGATGTTATCAAACACTCACTTTTTGAGTATGTGGGGTGACTATCATAATCATTAGAGCCATCATAAGTGATGTTATTAGTATCTATATTATCATTAATATTTATATTTTCATCTCTTGGATTTTTGGTCCATTCATTAGCATGTCTTATTATTAAAATTATTTTTACCCATGAGATTCTCATAAGTAATTTCTTTATCAGCGGAAATTTTGAATATTAAATCCAAAGGATGAGGTTATTTATGTTTTTTAATATGGGTATTCATTTTGAGGGTTATAAATATAAACACAACAAAAAATTTAAGAAAAAATTTAAGGTAAATAAGTATAAAAACATCACCTATACTATTCCCATAAAAATCAAATCTATAAAATAGATGCAACAATATTAAACTCTATAAAGTTTGAATCCTAGGGTAAGTTAGGGTTTTTCTCAAGAAGACTTAGAGGTCCTGTTCACCAAATGTTTAAACCTTTTTAGAAGTATTTATGGGAGAGAATATCCTAATAAAAAATGGCTGAGCTATTCTAAAATTAGGTTAATTAAATAATTCAAATTCATAATATTCTAATAAAGTATTGAATTATGAAATATTGCTAAATATAAAAAGTACAATGCCAAACAATATTATGAAAGGTGAAATATGAAGGAGAAACAATAATTATGTTATTTTATAGTGTGAATGTATATCTAATAATTAAATCTACATGATAATATATTTTATGATCCATTATGATTTGTCAGATTCGAAAAAATAACACTTTAGTAGCCTACACACTACCATCAAAATCTAGACACTAGCATCAACACTTATTTCTAATTTTTGATACTTTTGTAATGTATGTATTATTTATCACTTTTTAGAATGAACATTTATCCATGTTATGGTTCCCTTTCACTTTGAAGATTCTCTATTTGGATCTTGTACATAGGTTTTAGATATCATTATATAACTCAAAACCTTAGGTCCTCTGATTAAAGCATGCCAGTTTGAAAAATACGGGTTTTAGTTAGATAAATTGAAGTTGAACCAACCTCAAATAACCATTTATTAGTGATAATTTCTTAAATATTCAATACTATTAAGGTTGCCTTAGACCAATTTATTTATCCCCTTTATGTGGACTTGTGTGTGAATAATTGTATAATATGTTATATACGAGTGGATGCATTGATATAGGTTATAACATGATAAATAATATTCATGGGATAATATTTTAATTATTCATACCTTTAATAATACTAATCCTATTACTAATTTTGAAATATGGAAGAATAGTGTAGATTTTCAAGCTTTAGAGGCACCTTTGCTTGGTATAAGATAGATGTGTACTTGATTTGTACTAATGATAATGAAAGTTATTTAAGTTATATTTATACAATATATTTTTAATATATATCATGGGAATTCTAATTAAGACAAATATTCTATAAGGTTAAAACACTAGTGTCATACCTGGGACACTAGAGTCAATGTTACTTTCCTAATTTGGATGACAGCGTCTAGGAGGATAGAAAGTTACTAAAGGTATATAATTGATAGGGTAGGATATTAATTAGGGTTTATGAATATTATGGGTTAATTTAATTAGGATAATTTTAATATTAGTTTCAAACTATATGATAATCATTTAGGCATAGTGAGATGGCAAACATGAGCCTTTAAATAATGAGAAGTCTTAAATTGAATGGTTGAGCCATGAGTGATATTTGTTAAATTTAAAAGAATATTTTAACATATAAAATTATATTTTAGTATTTAAACATATATAAATAATTCAAATAATATTTTTTAAAATAAGACAAATTGTAATTCTAAACCTAAAAAATGTATTAAAAATTTAGTCATGATCACCATGATTCGAACTTGAAACTATTATATATAACAAGGAGTAGGGGTGTAAATATTCAAGGTGTTTTTGTTTTATAGGCTCTCAAATATACCCATACCAAACATAAAAGGTGAACATGTCTCAAAAATTCATTTACTAGAGATGATTCCACCAATTCTTAGCCACACGATCCCAACTCTAGGGTACATTGAGAGTAACTACCTATGGATAACTACTTATTACTACACAATCAGAATAAATGATCAAAGGATTTGTATGGATTAAAAAAACCTTATGAATTTCCTATATATCATGAAATACATGTAAAATAAAATCCATATATAGTGTTTTCTAATGTCTTGATTATTGGGGTAGTATCCCTCACACCATGGATCAAGTAAAATTGAAGACTTCTTACCCAAAATGATAGATCCCATGAGTTTTAAAACTATACGAACATATTTTATATAAAGAAAAAAATAAAAATAAACCAAAAAATATTTTTGTGAGAAAAAACAGTAATTCTAAAGCATCGAGGTCAAAGATAAAATCTCTTTAGTGTTTGGAAATCAAAAATTTAGCTAAAACCCTAGAACAAAACTTGAAAAGAAAATAATTATCAAAATAAATGTATGTGTTCACTAATATTTTTTTATAAAAATAATTTTTTATGCTAATAAATTTAAAACTAGAATATTTTAATGCTAAATATGTACAATAATTAACAATTTTGATTTTACAATTGTAAATATGGAAAACTTTTATTTTTGAAAACACTAAGAAGAAAATAACAGCTTGAATCAAGACTTTAATTGTTTTTTCTAAATGTATAATAGTGAAAACTAGTGAAAGAGGTGACTCTACATGCTCCAAATAAGTAAAATAATTATAAACCACTTCTAGATATGACTGATGTAAGTGGATGACAATGTAAGTCATTTGCATTCATCAACCACAAACTTGTCCCAATTTATTATGCTTAATGACTAATAGGAAAACAAAAAAATAATCATAAGTATGAAAATGATAGATCAATAATATAATCATAAAATAATTATAGATAGGACCACCATAAGATATAGGATTGAAATTCACTCGAGTCTATTGATTATGGATTTAGTTGACGATGATAAAAAAGGATAACTGAGCTTTATATACCTATGTTTTAAGTAGGCTTAGATATTGTGATTTGGATTATGCCACAAAAAATTAATTATTTTTATTATTTTATATTTAAAACATAAAATCACTTTAATAACTTGAAAACCTACAAAAAAGAGGGTATTGTAATGGCTTGAGTTGATTTCAATCACCCCCTTGACGATTGACCATTGCCTACATATCCAACACTCTAAGGATGTAAATTATGCCAACATAGTTCTCCCACCTAAAATGATTGTATAATTTTTCTCCTTTATTTTGTGTATGTGTCCATAAATAAGGCTTTGATACTTGACAATGATAGTTCTTGACTTACTTTAGAATGATCTTGACTTTGCTTATGGCTGATACTTGTGAGTGATCATGAATTTGGAAGGAATATGGTATATTTTTTAAATGTGTAATAGTTTAAAATATTGAACCAAGTGAATATAAATTTTGGGTAATGAATTATTTTTGACATATACTTATTGGTAAATCTTTTTATAATTTCCATTACCCAACCTTATGAAAAATATGGGAAGACCCAAAAGAATGATTTGAATATCAAAAATTAGCCATTATGTGAAACGGGATGCAGTCATTCTAATAAAATAGGATCACAATGGGACTCTTGTTTTCCTATGGTATACTTTTCCTAAATGATCAAAGACACCTATCCTAAATTAGAGACATTTTAAGGGTGATTTTAAGAAACTAAAGGATTTAAATTTGAAAGTTATATGCGTAGTAGTGACATCTAACAAAGGGTCAATGTTTCATAAAGATAAAAGGCTTATATGAATGGTTAATAAGAGTAATGTATTTTGGTGAAATTAATTTAATTTAGGATGTGTCAAGTCTTATTATTGTCAAGAACCTGTGACTAGATTTATGTGTCTACAATGTCAAATCATTCAAATGGAGTTAGAGGTGCATTTTATATAAAATGTGGTACGAATCATTTTGTGAAATACCAAAGGTAATTTTGATATTACTTTAGTTGTAAAATATAACCTTATATATCCTTATATATATATATATATATATATATATATATATATAAACAATAAACAATAATGATGTAAAAATTATCCAAAATATTTTAAATGGGATAGTAACTGGATGCAAAAAATATTTACCAATATGTATTTAGTTCATTTCTTTCCTACTACTTGAATATAGATAAATAATTTTTCAAAATAACATATCATGAAAAAATGCTTACTTGTATGAGGAGGTAAAAACTAGCTAACCTAGAAAAATATGCTTCAATATCACATATCTAAGAGTTAAAAAACTCATAACAAAAAAAAGGTTCCTTAAAATAGGCTTAAAATGAGTTTAGAATTAGTGAGTCTTTAACAACTCAATAGATTCAATTTTTTTTTGTTTAATGAAAAATATTTCAATATTTAAATTAAGCATTATCACCAAGCACATTCCAAAGACTAATACCAATCTCTTGATAGAGCTAATCCTAATCAATTGGTTAGCTAAATATTACGTAACCCAATGCCTCTTTAGAGGGATGATATATTTCTTCCATTCAAAAAACTAATTACTAAAATCATAAATGTAGAGTTTAAAAAAGAATTGTAGGATCTTGAGACTCATATCTAGATTATCTATGGACAACATAACATTGAATCTCTAAAACCTATCTTGGAAAATAGTAACTTTGCATTTGGTCATGATAGAATAAAATAAAGGTATTCTTTTATTCTACTAGGCAAGGCCACAACAATGTATCTAATTAGTATATATAAATAATATAGCATGATGAATAATATATGGTTTCACACAAAATTTATTGACCAACTATACAAATCATGGTCAACTTAGATCATAAAGAAAAGAACACAATGCCTTGGTACCGATCATGAAAAGACAAAAAACTACAAGGTAATTAAATTTCATATTCAATTGAATTATCAATAATAAATATAGTTTAATGTATGTCTAAATAAATAATTAAGAACCCATATTTTCATGTTGTGTTTGAGTCATTTAAAAAATAAATCTTGAATATTTTCAAAAAAATAAAAAAGAGACACCTTGAATGATATGTTGTCATTTCCCATCCTTATAGACAATATAAGGGGAAAATAGGAGCTTTGTTTTTATCTCTACACTAATGGTGGGGTTTTGTGTTGTATAAAAATGGACTATGGTCTATATTACAAGCCAAATTCACTTGATAGTTTAACATCCAAATTATTTAGAGGAACAAGGGGTGTGTTTATATAAGAGCTATCCATAATTTAATATAAATCTATAAATGAAAACATTTGGATAAGAACCACCATATAACTTGGTGTCAAAGATGAAATGTTAAATGCATATTTCAAAATAATAAAATAAGATTGTATTTTTAGGGCAAAATTTTTAGACTATCTCAAATCGTGAATGCTAGAAGTCATATCTTTGGTAGGATGTGCTACATCCAATGTTGTAAAAAAAATATATTCATGAAATGTACTTTGGTCAACTTTATCAAGATTTTGGATATGAGAAAGGAAAATTTAAAATAAAAACTATTGAAATAAGAAAGGGGAGGTAGAAAAAAATAAATCAATAAATAACATTGTCAAATGATGTTAAGACTCTCTTGGAAATGTATAAATCATATTTCATTACTAATACCCAAGTGATGGATAAAGATACATATGAGTTCGCATGCCAAAGTTATTTTCTGCTTCAATTAGGTATAGATTTGACATGATTAAAATTATATCTTCCTCTGCTTAGTCCAAAATTTGCTATTTTTGACTTCGATAGTGTTTTAATAAATATTAGAGAAAGTGATATTATTGATATGATCTCCCACATTAGTTTCAATAAAATTATTTTTATTTTCATTTGTATTGTCTCAGTGGTTGAAGCACACTTATTTTATAAATATTTTTTTATCTACATGATAAGATCTTAAAACATCAATGAAATCATTTTTGAATGGTGTTATAGAATTCTAAATGAGGAAGGTTAGTTTTAGGGACTATAAGTGATTTATGGCATATATGGTGTTCACAACACAAATAACATGGTTGATAAAGAGGTGGACATAGAAATTGATTGGTCAGACATAAAGACCATGGATATTATGTATCAAATAGATATTTGTATTTTTTATGAGATCACCCATTTAAGTTTGAAATATCAGTACATTTTTAGGAATACATGATTGATAGATGTAGTATAAACTCATAACCTATTTTAATACTTTATGATGGAAAAAATGTCATGTAAGTGGTGATAAAATTAAAAATAACTTCATTAATTTGCATGCTTTAAAATATAAATCAAGGGATGATGTTAAAAAATTACTAAAATATCTGAATACAAATCCAAGGTGTACTAGTCATTAAAACTAAAGGTAGATTTATCTTCCAAGATAATCTTGCATCTTCATAATAATATTATTATTTGTATCTTTTACTCTTGATATAATTGATCAAGGAATTACAATCAAGGATGATTAGAAATGAAGAACTAAATTTGGACATGACTTCAATTCAAGTAGAGACAAGTGTATTTATCAAACAATGTGACGACATGAATATAGTCCCAAATGATCATCAGGAGGCTAATAAATTAATGGTGATGGAAATAATAATTACATCAAATCAAACACTATCAATTTCCACTTTTGGCTTGTAAACAGGTATTAAAAACAAATTACCACTTGACAAATCTTCCTTACCTTTTTATCATATAGTTAGTTATGTTTTTATACATGTGCTTTTTTACCTATTCATATAAACTATAATTGGAGGTTTAAACATAAAATTGATTTATTATTATATTTTCAATTCACATTTATATTCTAAATTAAATGTATTCAATTGTTTAATTTTTATTAAAAGTGTATTTAATTATCTAATTGTTATTTTCATTTTTTTCAATTCACTATCAACTTCTAAAATAAATGTATTTCCATCTGAATATCATTATTATTTTTTATTTTAAATGTATTTAATTGTTTAATTTTTAATTTCAATTCACTATTATATTCCATAATAAATGTATTTCTATCTAAATTTCAATATTATTATTTTCTACATCACCTTAGAAAACACTTGCTTATTCTCTATTTAGATGGGTTGCTAGTATAGAAATTTATTTTAAAAAGGAATGAAACACTGTAAATAAACAAAGAGCACATCTAACCAAGAGGAATGGAGGATCATATTATATTTTATTTTGGTGTTGAGAATTATGACTTGAATTGCGGTCTTCATATGATATATCATATGAAGACCGCAATTCAAGTCATAATTCTCAACACCACAATAAAATATAAGATGATCCTCCATTCCTCTTGGTTAGATGTGCTCTTTGTTTATTTGCAGTGTTTCTTTCGTTTTTAAAATAAATTTCATATATATATATATATATATATATATATATATATATATATATATATATATATATATATATATATATATATATATATATATATATATATATATATATATATATGAAATTTATTTTAAAAAGGAAAGAAACACTGCAAATAAACAAAGAGCACATCTAACCAAGAGGAATGGAGGATCATCTTCTATTTTATTGTGGTGTTGAGAATTATGACTTGAATTTCGGTCTTCATATGATATATATCATATGAAGACCGAAATTCAAGTCATAATTCTCCATTCCTCTTGGTTAGATGTGCTCTTTGTTTATTTGCAGTGTTTCTTTCCTTTTTAAAATAAATTTCTATACTAGCAACCCATCTAAATAGAGAATAAGCAAGTGTTTTCTAAGGTGATGTAGAAAATAATAATACTGAAATTCAGATGGAAATACATTTATTATGGAATATAATAGTGAATTGAAAATAATTGGAATTAAAAATTAAACAATTAATAGTGTTTGTAATATTTTAAGCAAATTGAGCATCCCTCCAAATTATATCCAAATTATTAATACAAGTTTCTTATTTTTTATCATATATATATATATATATATATATATATATATATATATATATATATCATATGAAGACCAAAATTAAAGTCATAAAAGAATAAGAAACTTGTGTTAATAATTTGGATACAATTTGGAGGGATGCTCAGTTTCCTTAAAACACTACAAACAATATTATAGTCGATCCTATCAAGACTAAAATTCATATGAAAACCAAAATTCAAGTCATAATTCTCAACATCATAATAAAATAGATGTTGTTCCTCCATTCCTCTTGGTTAAATGTGCTCCTTGTTTATTTGCAATGTTTTTTTCCTTTCTAAAACAAATTTCTATACTAGCAATCCATTTAAATAGAGAATAAGCAAGTGTTTTTTGAGGTGTTGTAGAAAATAATAATATGAAATTTAGATGAAAATAAATTTATTATGGAATATAATAGTGAATTAGAATTAAATTTAAATATAATTTTGCAATATCCATAAAGGTCACTCAAGGTGAAGAATTCAAAAAGGACAAATGGATTATGGAGAAATTGTTTACACAACTAGAATTAATTAGGAATGAAGAGGATGTGAGAAAATTTATAAATAATGTTAGTCTATATGAAGATTTTTGTGCTTTTACAAGTAGTGATTAAGGTTTATCATATGGTAGATGGATTAAATTTCTAATATGTATATAAATATTCCATAAAAAAATTCAATTGCATTACCATCTATGACTAGAATGTTAATTAACAATTGATTATTTTTCCAAATCATTTACTATATTTGCTTACCATGTTAACTACCAATTTAATATTTCCATTTATAGATTTATGACTAGAATTTTAATTAATAATCAATTTTTAAAAAATTGCTTTAATATATTTTCCCAAAATGTTAACTACCAATTAGATATTTCCATTTATACATATGTTAATATTGAATATTTAATTGAAAATTAGATATTTTTATTTATATTGGTTTGAAATGACAATTCTAGATCATAGATTGAATTTTAAATGACAATGTGATAATAAATTAAATATTATTTTCCTGATTTAGAAAAATGATTGCCAACTAGAGGTTTCCATTCGTATTATTTTGAATACTCATTATAAATATAAATTATTATGACATTGATTTTGGATTGGAATGTTAATTAACTACATATTTCTAGGCATGATTGTTTGAATTTTTAATCTAAATAAAGATAATTTCATGTGGATCAAAATGTTGATTGACAACTATATATTTTTAATCATAATGGTTTTAATTTTTAGTCTAAATAAATTCAATAATGATGAAGCTATAGGATAAATTCAATATTATTTTCCTAATTCAAACTTTTTGATTGATAATTAGATACTTCCATTCAGATTTGTTTGATTTATTAGATATTTTGATTATTAAATCCAAATGCACATGATTATGACATATTTAGTGTCTTAAAATGTTAATTGATAGTTAGATAAATTATTTGCATTGCTAGGATCAGCATTTTAATTGGTAACTAGATATTTACATTTAATAATTGTTTATATTTTCAATTTAAACACATGTAATCACGAAATTGATTGAGGATGCATTCAATGTTACTTCTTGGTAGGATTATCTATTAGTCAAAGAACCAAACCATAGGTAATGTAGGATTGATTTCAATACTGCAATAATAGAACACTCTCTCAAGATGGCATAATAGAGGATTCAACCAACTAGGGATGTGGTGAGAAAGAAGGATTTGTGGAGACAATAGCCAACAAGATTAGATAAAGGGCATGCCTCACATAGACATTACTATTGATTGATGTTTTATTAACTTGGTATTTATACTGTATCATTATAAATAGGTATGAGACAAAGAAAATAAAGGTGAATATAGTGAGTTATAGAAAGGTTATTAAGAAAACTAACCTATGTAATTATATCATTGATATAGATTAAAGAGAATATAATCTATTTTATTCAATGATTTTATTAATATATATGAAAAGGAGTTATATTAATAAATCCATGTATTTTGTGTATTGTGTATAATTTATTAAAATTATAAGCACCAATTCTTTTTAAGTTAATAATTAGGATCTAACCTAATACTAACCCTTGAGATATGTTAGTCTATCTAAACATAGAACTATCTATAGCTAATCTCTCTAGATTTTATGTCAACATTTGGTGGTGCCACATGGGCATTAGTAGACTGATGTCCATGGGGAAGTATCGTTTAAATTTATAGAAGCCTACACTGACATAAATATAAAAGTAGTGGTATGAGACAATACAAATATTTTTCACATAGAATTCAAAAGAAAAATGGACACATTACCAGTAGTAAAGGAAGCATTTTTTCAAACATGGGAAGAATAATTTTGGGTTACTTTTCCACACTTATTGTGTCCTTAGAATCTACAACAAGTGAAACATACAAAGGTATACCACATTCATATTAAAATACCTATCTAATGGACCATGGATAAAATTGATTAGCTCCTAAACCTTGATACTCCACTCACCTGGATATTGATCAATGGTTCAAGACAACTCTCAATTCATCCATCATAGTCTGGTATATACATGATTAAACAAGTTTTGATGAAAATAAATTTGAATTTATTGAAGGATAAATGAAATAATTATTGAATAAAATAATGGTCTTCATCTACAAGCTATTTATGAAATAGGGACTAATAAGATAGGTAATATGTTCCTTTAGGGCTAGGCACCTAAGGGATAACAAGCAGAAAGAAGGGGGATCCTCAAAAGATGTGACTAATCAAAATATATGGTCTAAATGGTTGGGGGAGGTTAATTATGATATAGGGGACTAGATAAATTAGTATCAATTAAACATAAATTAATTATGAAGAAAATAGATAATTATATATAAGATAAATTAGATAACTAAGAGAAAGATGTTGGATGAATAGATATGGATTATGTTACAAAATGTGAATTTTCAATCATACAAGAAGAAATATATATATATATATATATATATATATATATATATATAGATTATGTTACAAAATGTGAAGTTTCAATCATACAAGAAGAAATATATATATATATATATATATATAATAAAGATAATATATAATAAGGAAAATAAATATAATATTAAAATAATGTGACATAGCCTCACCTAGCAAAGGTCCCATTACTGAAAATCTTGATACTCTCTCTCCGCTAGAAATGAACATGTTATTATTGACATTGTAAAAAGGCACAGATGAGGCAAGTGAAATAAATAGGATATAATACTAGTTATATCATACACCAGTGAAGGTGATTAATGACATGAAATATGGATTATCAAATTTAGTCACATTTTATTTAACACCTAAACTATTCCCCACCCTGGGTACCAAAGACCAGTAGGTTGTAAATAGTTTGCTCCATAGTGGATGAGGCATAGATAGTAATATAAGATGAAATTAAGAGATTAGGATTAAGATAGGAGATATCGATTATATATTAGAATCAATTATAAATATTTTACCCATTAAAGTAATATCAATAGTAAGTAGTAAGAATAGAAGTGTCGCAGATAACATATAAGTATTGATAGAGTAAGATAGGAAGGAAAATGAGGAGTTAGAGATTAGTAATGGTAGTCATAGTTGTGAAAGAAGGAATCAAGATGAGGAAAATGTGAATTTAAAAAAAATAGTATTAGTTAGTGAAAACATGGGACAAGAATTCCACTTAGAGATAGAAGATGAAGAAGATGAAAATCAAAGCAATACGACCCCTCAAACCCCAACCTCAATAAAACTTGAGAGGAGATGAATCCTTTGGACCAATCATCATCCCTCATGCCACTTCACAATATATGTGGACATACAATTCTTAATAATGATATATTTATCACCCAATAAGTAGAAGATAAATACAAATGTCATAAGCAAGAGATTGAGAGTAGATGATATTTTTTGAGAAATCAGGGGGGGAGCATTAGGGAGAAGATACTTTTAGATAGAATTAAAAAGAGACAAAGGATGTAACTAGAAGTTGGTTACACAACAAAAATATAAATATTACTATAATTTCAATAGTAGTACAAGCATAAATACTTTAGGAAATCTAACACATAGTAGTACCAACCCAAGTGGTAATACTCCTAAATTATTGAAACACCCTAAAATTGCATAAGATAGAATGAATTTTCCATTATTTGGAAAAAACATGAAGGACCTAGAATAACGTTTATTAATAATAGATTCATATTAGAGAAGCCACAACATTAATGATGAACATGTGATGATATTTGATTTTGTTGAGACACTAAGAGATGATGCCCTAAAGTGGTAAATTAAGACATACTCAATACAAGCCCCTATATGGGTTGATGTTCAAAAAACATTTAAAGGATACTTTTATTACATAATATATCAATGGAGAGAATTATTAATACATGATAATTGATTTATAAGGATAAGGAATCTATGAAGGATTATGATAATGATTTAATTCTATAGTAATAAAACTAGATGAACCTCTCAAAAAAAATGATGGAATGGTGTATATCTATCTTACTCCTATGCCTTGATCCCAACATAGATGAGAATATTTTTAATACATTTTTAGAAAAATTAGAGATGGCATCAATATTAGAAGTGTAATCCTAGAGAAGAGAAATAGATACCTCATTAAAGGATAATGTCAAATGATTATAGTTATAATTGGAACAACTATGACTAAAACATGAGATATAAATGAAGGGAGATAAGTTATTAATACCATATATTAAACATGCATACCATGCCCATTAATTTGGTATACTACTTATTGTGTGAAGGGCCATTCTCAGATAAAATTCCCCCATAGTGACATGGTGATAATAGCACTAGTAATAAGGTATATACAAACACCTTTGGGCATGACCCCACCTCTCCAACAAGTGATATATGGGGAAAGAGTCTATTGCCAAATATGTAGAGTATACAATCAACATCCCCAACATTTATGACCAATAATATAAGTATAACCTCTTACAAATCAAATTATATATTATACTAATTATGGCTCATTTAATATTATAACCATAACTAACATGTATTGATGCACTAGCATATGTCCAAGATACTATTTAGTGAAGAGCCATAACAACACAATAAATACCTCTAACATAGTTACCCATAACCAATTCTAGTATGCCAAATTTTGTTATGTCTATAAAATAAACTTTATAATTTAAAACACCCCACATAAATAATATAATAAAAACCAAGTTAGATACAAAGGGGGCAGTCAGGGTAGTTACAGAGGAAGATACCATGAAAGAGGAAACTATCGAGGAGATAGAGGATATAATAAAAACTATAACTAGGGATATAATCAAGAGATATCTCACCCAACATGATATAAATATGGTAATATTAGACATATCCCTAGTAATTTTCAATAAATTATGCATTTATCAGTGCTCCCATCAAAGAATTGTTAAAAAAGTGACATAATCAACCATTAGATTGGTCAAACAATACCAAGAATATTTTGATACACTCAAGGATAATATTATAGATGCTCAAATATTAGTATTTACATATTATAATATCCCACTTCATGTCCATGTTGATGCATCAAGGATTGTAATATGGGTAGTACTAGCACAACCATGAGGAAATACAAACCACCCAATTTCCTTTGCTAGCATAAAATTAGCCAAGCCAGAAAGAAATTATTCCACAATAGAGAGGGAAGCACTGTTTATGGTCTATGTGGTGAAAAAGTTTATAAATTATTTATATATCATAGGACACTTAAATATCTAATTAATACAAGGAATGATCTACCACTAACTCATGTTATCCTAGGAATTCAACTTCAAGATTATGGTGAAACTTGGGAAGGTTAATAATGGACCTACTTATTTATCTAGAATTATGACATGAGAAGATTTTGGACCAATTAGGGATTAATTTCTTGGAGATCATGTCTTATGAATAGCAATAGTACCTAAGTATATGAAAGGCATTGCACAATTTATATATAGTAGAAAGTTTACATAGGAATATAATACATTACAAAAGAAAAGACTGATGATTTAGGTGTTTCCCTTTATTTTGATTGAAAGGCTATTGTATAATAAATTCAAAGATGAATTGTTACAATGGGTAACATTACTATATGAAAGAGAATATCTTAAGTGAGGCACATGATGGGGTTACTGGAGGACACAACTCAAGAGAAGCCATAGGAAAGAAGATACTATTATCAAGCCTATGGTGTCCTTCACTAATCAAAGATGCACATAAGTATTCAAAAATTTGTGATATATGTGAAAAGAGTGGGTAAAACTAATGCTAGGTATGAGATGCCCCTCTACCCAATTTGGGTAGTAGCCCCATTTGAAAAATGAGAAACTGATTTCATCTATCCTATCAAGCCCACAATAAGAAAAATCAATGCTAGATTCATATCACTATAATAGAATATCTCACAAGGTGGGGGAAAGCTATTTTGAGAAAATATTATACCACAAATACTAATACAAAAGTATTATATGAGAACATAATCATAAGGTTTATATGCCATTTAAGCATAATGAGTGATCAAGGAAAACACTTTGTTAATAAAACCATTATATAATTACTCAAACATTTATTAATCCAACACCACAGAATCACCCCTACTATCCACAAACCAATGACATTGTTGAAGCATTCATTAAGGTATTTGATAAATTATAAACAAAAGTATGTAACAATAAGATAGGGGATTAAGATACAAAGCTACCAATAGTCTTATGGACTTATTGTACCACCTTTAAATGATTGACCAAATACTATAAGATTCAGTTAGTTTATGGATTAGAGGTTGTAATGCTAATGGAATATATACTACCAATTTTAAGTCTTTTGGTCACATTATATATGAATGAGAAGTTTTATATTCAATAAAGGTTGATGAAATTATAAAAACTAGATGAGAAAAGGTTTTTAGTAGCATATAATCAGACACAAGAAAAGACGTGCCAAAAAGAATGGCATGATATGCACATAAAACTATAATAATTTTAGGCTGGAGACAATGTGATACCCTAAAATAATAAATATAAAAATTGATGCAAGTTGAAAATAAGATTTCTTGGCCCATACATATTAAAAATTATATTAAACTCAGGTGTAATAAAACTGCATACACTCATAGGGAACCTAAGATAAGGCTTTGTTAATGGCACCATATTAAAAATCTACACCACAAATGACTTAAGATGTGTTACTATCCTTCCATCTAGGTGAGGTTATAGTAAAAGGTAACATGGTGTTAGGTGTGGAGCCTAATTGTCTTCTAAGATCATAGGTTAAAATTTTGATGTTATTTCAGTTGGGTTTTAGATCCCATTATTTTTATCCGTGATGGTTTAGGGGGTTAAAAGGGGTTTTTACCCCCTTATGGGGTTTAAGGGGGATATCCCCCCAATAGGGGGTCCAAGGGCCATGTACCCAGTGGGGGTTTGAGGAAAATTCCCCTGAAGCAAGAAATTTATTAAAATTGCCTTGTAAAATTGTAATTTCATAGTCAATCTAGGCCATTGATTAAAGGTTTCTAGATCTGGTGGTAGAGGTTATGTTTAGGTGTTTTTTCCCTAAAATGTATGATTACATGGTTGAGATGAAAGAGAAAAATGTATTATAAATAGAGAGGAGGCAGAGAAGGTAGAGAGGTGTAACAGGTTTCGTTGTTGGATCTCTTTCTCCCTTGTATTATTGGAAATAATATATTGGACAAGTTTGGTGGATGTATCCCATCTTGGGTGAACCACGTTAAATCTGGTCTCCCCTATTTTGTGCATGTTTATGATTATTTTTTGTATGTTTGATTGATTCATTTCATAGTTTCTCTTGTATGCAATTTGGGGATAAATCTGTGTTTTATTTTATCCTAGTACATGGTAGCCTAAACTAGGTGCTTAATTTTATGGTCATATTTCATGTTACCTCCCCACTAAGATGGCACTATCCTCCCATCCAAGAAAGTTGAAGAAGGCTAATGTGGTACCTGTAACACAAATTTATTAGTAACTGGTTGTCTGATGTTGCCACCACATACTAGTGGGACACTTGTATGATACAATAGATAGGAAGTGAAAATAAAAAATAAGAAAAATAAAATAGTGAAAATGTGTTAACTAAATATATAGAGAAATAAGGTGTCAAATAGAAATAATAAGGAAAATAAGAGAAGTTCATTCCATAGGGAGATGAAATTAAAAATACAAATTCATAAGGCTAGAATGGATAATAATAACTAGTGGTAATAAATAATCCTATCATACATTCAAATAATTCCATATTATTAACCACAAACACATAATACAATCAATAGAGAAAAAGGTCACAACCATTAGTAGAACTAAATGATGGGGAAGAAAAAGGAAAAGAAAAATATGAGCCTATGACAATTTATTTTAAAACATAGTAAGAGGTTAAATAAATCTAGGAACAAATATGGTCTTATTTCCTTTCATGGAGTGACAAATGAGAAATACAAAAATATGAAGTTGTGATGAACATTATTATACTACGATAGTTAAGTATGGAAAATAAGCATTACAGATAAACATAATAGTTACCGTAATATAGTATTGGTTACTTTAGAACAAAATATATGAATAGAAAGTAGAGGCACAAAGACAAATAAATGAGAAAAAATTTTGAACTGTGATATGAAGTATGATATAGCAATAGTTTAAAATCCTCTTATAAGATCAAAATAGTCATTATTTGCATTTGTAGGTTCACAAAATAACTATAAAGGAAAGATGTCTTAGGGATAGAAACCATGTCAAAAGGATAAATAGGTATATTAAAATGTTAACTATATGGTGAAAAATAAGATATAACAGTAAGGAAAGAGGGCATTATAGGATCAAATAAACTCTAATTTATCATTGTACTTACATATATCAAAAAATAAACAGTTATCAATGAAACATAAAATTGGTAGTAAGATAACTAAGTATGAGAAGACTAAAAATAGTACATATATCCTATAGGAATGAAAATTTGAGTTTACTACGGCATGATAATTTACAAATAATATTAAATAACATTGTGGTGAGAACTAGGCAATGTGAGACAACTGTAAAAATTATTGAAAAAAGGAACACAAATGAATTAAATGCATGATGAAATGGTTAATTCATGGAAATCCAAGTGAAATAGGGGGATGAATGATAATCATAAATAAAATTTAAAGAATTAAATGGATCAGTGTGATTAACAAATAGATCAAAAGAGATATAAATCAAGGGTTTAGGAAATTACAAAAATTACAAAATCCTTCAAGCACCCAAACTCTATATAAATTTCAAACTGAAGTATATACCTAGTTTATTTTTAGGAATTCCTTAGTGAAAATAATATAAATTCCTCAATTACACATTGATTAATATATTAAACAACTTAAATATAAGAAACATTCCACCAAGTTAGAGACACTAGACCCATCGTGAGCATTTTTAAAAGTCCCTAATTTGGTCACACATGTAGAGGACACATATAAGTACATCAAGGTGCACTTAACAGAGATAGACCACAAAAATTTAGAAGAAGAGATCATTACTATGATTCAAGTGAATTTTCAAACTCAAAAATTAGAATACAAACTATAATGTATTAATATTCCAAGATAAAAACTAAATGTTTGGTGTCAATCCCATATTTTGGGCTCATGGAAAATTAAATAAAAGTATTACTTAGTTGTGAACATAAAGATATATTATATCTCACTTAGTAGTACTACATCACCTCTAATGTGATTCAAATAGTTACTGGCCTATTGCATTAAGTACATTCTACCCATAAATCCAATGTAAAGTCCAAAGTGAGCATTATCTATACAGCATCGATGAAGGGGACAAAGGTCAACAAGAAGGCTCTATCTATTCAGAATATGAAGGATGTAAGATTAGATTCATTACAAAATCTATCACCTGTAAATTTTCATACACCAATAGACATGATTATACAAAAATAATGAGTGTTCAAATATCATATGACATGATCTCCATTAGCATATAATACAACTTTTCAACCACACTATATGAGCAGTTCATCGAAAACCTATGAAATATAAAGTAAGGCAAAACCATTTAAGACTTTTGATATATTTATTTACTATTATTAATTTCCATGTACTTTAATCATACTATATCAGATAATTAGGGGAGGGTAAAAATTAAAAAATTTAACATACCCATAAGAGCTCAAATCCTTGAAGTAATGAGAGGCGTCCCTATAGTAAGACAAGCATAATACTTCCTACACTAGGAAAGAGAAATTAGGAGTATGGTAGAAGTTAGTTTTAGAGTATCAAGGGAAATTTTCATTATGTATTTTATATAGGTAGACTTTTTAGTGGATATTTATAACCTATTCATTGATACCTTCATTAAGAAATGTGTACCTCTTTCTCCTTTGCCCTATGAGGTTATAGATGATCAAATTAAGACAGTGATTATTAGGGCTAAGATCCTCCCACCAGATCCTAGGGCACAATAATTTTTAGTGAGATGGTGGGAGGATCTCACTAGGAAGAAGAAGATGATGAGGATAAGGGTAGTGAGAACCCAATACCACTAGGAAGTACATGGGTAATTTATCACCAAATAAGTATCCACATATCTTCAAGACTAAGGAAATAAGTAGTTGAATTAGATTTTTTTAATTTGGAATAGGAAGAGGAAGACACAACCTTATTTATTGTTAATGACTAAAATATAGGTGAGTAATTAAGGAAAGAAGATATGGTGGAGAAGGGAACTCCAACCTACAATCTCAAGTAAAGGAAATTTCACCTAGGGATGACCTATCCTCATAATCAAAGAGAAAACTCCCCACTACATAAGACCTTGAAGCATGTCCACTGTATCTTAGACTATCGAACAAACCTTACTCTAGATGAGTGGGAATAAAGTAATAATAAGACAACCCCAAGCATGCAAACATAAAGGAAAGAAAAAATAAAAATAGTAAAGTTTAAAGATAAGAAGGTAAAAACTGAGTCAGAGGTAGACCCTTCAAATAAAGGATATACTATAGTAATGGAAGAGGATATACATGGTTAGGTGACTATGGAGGTCCCATATATGAACACCCTTTTGGGTATATGCCACATAAAATGGTTAATAATCTAGGTGGGTAGTTCATATAGGAACACGTATACTATAAAGTAGAATAAGATGATAAAAACTATTCTAGACTATGTGGCACTTATTCTAAATTAATTGTATGATATTATAGATAGAGTCTTAGAGTACTTACAACACATCCAAATTAATACCAGGGATAAAAATAAGGAGGCCAAAGATACTATTGACAAATACAAAGTATAATCCCTAAGGAAGACTATTGTAGGATATTCTATGTCCCCTGATGACCAAAATTGACTACAGTTACTCCAAAAAATGGAGTTAAGGTCTACATAAAAAATGGACCTAGTTGTTGAAGCCTTGGAAAAGAAGAAGTAATTAGTAAAGGCTAAATCCTTAGAGGAAGAGATGATTTATATATTCAAACAAATATAATAGGATATAAAGTGTTGTAAGCATAATGACTGAGAGGAGGGGTGAATCAGTCTTCAAAACCTTTAATTCAATTACACTTAAGCAATCATGAACCATTCAAACAAACATATAGATCTAGCAAGTATAAGAAAATATCCACATAAGCATGAAACAAAAAAACACAGCACATTTATGGGAAAATATCAAGGGGAATAAAACCCAATAATATCTAAAAATGGCATATAGTCCTATAATACAAAACCCAAATTTATTGAAGCACCAACTACACATGGAACACCAACCCTAAATAGCCAAACACCCACTTGACTAGGCTTTAACAAGTACCCATTTACAATGAGGAACCAACCCCTTAGATGAATCAACACCAAATTATCAACCTAATTAATTTTATCATCTTTATAACACCTTTTTCTCACACAATATATGATGATCACCTTCTTTATCTCTTCACACTCTTTAACCCTCTCAAACTACCTTCTAGGCTTTTTCGCTCAACTAGGTCTCTTCAAGATTTATTAAGTCATATGACCTTGGTTTTCATACACAAAAAAATTATTACATATTAATGATAGTTTTTTTACACCCCTATAATGGTATAAAACACCTCCTTATATTCTTCAATCTTATACTTCACTCGATTCCTCTTTTCTTACACAAATAAGCCTAAACTAGTTTGTATATATATCATTCCTTTTTCATATAACACTTAGTCAGCCACACAGCCTTAACCTTTTATTTCAGCCATATAATAGGTCTTATTACATATTTTGGACATTAATAAAATTAATTTGAGTCCCTTTTGGTCTGGGATGACTCAATTAGGCCTCATTTCTCTTTTAGGTCTCATGGAGACCTAATTGTATTAAGTATATCTCTTAATGCCAAACCTTGATTCTATTGGGCCTAGATGTATTTATCCAACAATTTAAAACCATTATAACACTTATTAAAGGAACTATTTTAACCTTATTCATTATTTTATATATCTAAATCTTTCATTCATACCATGAAACCTTCTTTAGGACATAATGCCCTATTAGTTCTGTGTGCCTTAAAAACCTATCTAAAAATAATGAAGCTCAAACATAATTAAAACACTAAAATATAATAAAATAATTATATATACATAGTATACATGACCTAATGGTCATCACCAAATTCATTAGACACTTCCACTCATAAGATAAGGCTTCAATAATACCTTTGTAACTCACTCACTCAAAACTTCAAGATTACCTCAAAACACATTCATGGTGACTTAGACATCCAACACCTATATATACATTTTAAATAAATTATAATGATTTTATATGATCCTATGATATCATTATATAATTATAAGATATAATTATCATATGGTCAAATGGAAAATATTGGTCTTATAGACCAATCTCATGACCTTATATCTCAATGTCTTATCTAAACTAGACAGGTCAACATGTGAGCAACTTTTTCACCATATTCACTAACATCCAAAACTTATAAAAAACATTAAAATGTCTTAAAAGTATTAAAAAATATATCTAATTACTTGGCTTCATCATTATATCATTAAAAAACATTCCAATTCATCTTCTCATAGTTGCCTATGTTTTTCATTATTTACACCATTAGGCCTATTAGCGACTAGTTAATTTGGATGATTGGTTTAGCAAATTTTAAGGGTGTAACATATATGTAAACCTTAATGTAAATTTATTATTATTCCCTACCTTATTCTTCCATCCATTTTCTTGCTATGTCTGATGCAATTTTTGACTTCTACAACAAGTTCTTTAGAAATAAGTCAGTAACTCAACATTTTCTCTCTCCTCTCTCTAACCAATACCACCTAGAGGTACCTGGGAGAGTCCAATAGAATATTATATATATTAAATAATAAATTAAATCCATTTTTATTAATTTTTATCAAAATATTCACCATAATTTCTTTATTAGATTTCTAAGAGGGTTTAAACCAATTTCCATTCTTAAAGATCATTCATAAAGGATAGCCCCACAATACAAAAAATAATGCCTAAATTTTTTATCTAGGATCCTTACCTATATACCACGAACTTTTTTTTTCCAATTTAAGGTTTTTATGAGATAATTATCATAATAAAATCATTCTCAAGTTGAGAACCCTTCATTCTGAGCACTCAAGAAACCTCCAAACAACTTTTCATGATTTATCCTTCAAACTAGAACCTCAAACTTCATGCACATGCTGAAAACAACTTGAATCACATTTTTTAATTATCACCTACTCATACTTTATTTATAAACTTATTCTAATACCCCATTAGGCTATACTCTCTCTCTACACCATAATATTCATACCTTACTAAGCCTTAGATTAACCTTCATGCCTTATTTCATGTTATCAACAACTCACTATCATGATAAACATCTCACTCTCATGCCATAAAACCTCTATCATGATCAAATTATTCCATACTACCTTCACATTCCTTGAAAATAGATCATGATAACTCATTAGGCTAGGTAGGGTCTAAGTATAGACCAAAACATAATGCCTTACCATCAAAGACCCACCTTACAACACTTTTAAAGGATTCTACACCTAACTCAAATTCTCATACAATGCCAAACAACTTCTCACCTTTCTAAGCTCACTCACTCCACCATGTTACCTACACATACCTTCTCATAAGGTCTAAACTAGGGTTCACATGACACCTTGACTATGCTCAAACATATTAACCTCAATGATATCACTCAAAGTGATAAAATACATTAAACCACACTCATATAATTATACCATACTTTTTTTGATGACAACAATCTTCCACAGCCTCATATAGACCTAAAAACCATATGACCAACTTCATATGACTATACACGTTTCTTCCATGCACCTAAATACCTTTGACACCTTGACCTATGCCTTCATACAACCATAAGACATTAGTTTCCTTCAAATTCTCTCTTGCTTTCAAATTCATCTTGTCATATGGCTTCTTATGTATACATTAGTTGTCTTCAAACATCTTTCATGACTTGTAGCTTCCATTCTCACCACTTATTAAACTTCTCATTAATGCAACACGCTTATGTTCCTTGACATATCACATACTACCATTTGTTCTTAGTCACCCTTGACATCAACCTTGATATTAACCTTGACTATACAATCTTGACATGATACATCTTTGACACCAATGACTATTACACCTTTACATGATGAAACCTTTTGACATTAATGAAAAAAACATGCCAAAAAACTCTCCCTTTATCATTGATGGTAAACATACTACAAAAATGAAATCACTTCAAAATGGTACTTTTCCTATCTTCTCATTCTCCCTCTTTTGACATGAATGACAAAGGATTTTATACAAACTACCATCTAATCCTTGGACCTAAATTTCAATTAACAACATTGAGAAATACTAAAAAAAACTCACCTTAAGCTCATACTAGTTGTTGTAGACAAATTATATAACATCTGAACTATACTTCAAGAAACTATGCATCTTATCACTATCTTGAAACATTACAACATAGAACTACAAATCTCCCCAACTCCATACTCTCCTCTTGAGTCATAAGATGGAAACCATTCTTAGAAACATATCTAAACATGTTACTTTTCCCATTCTAAACTTTGTTTCTTTCTGAG
Organism: Torreya grandis; assembly: GCA_037957365.1. Lineage (NCBI taxonomy): Eukaryota > Viridiplantae > Streptophyta > Pinopsida > Cupressales > Taxaceae > Torreya > Torreya grandis. The sequence goes on from JARHVA010002186.1 coordinate 579,166, forward strand.
CTCTATGTCCCTTTTGGTAATAGGATCATAGAGTTTATGAAGCATCATATAAACATGTTCTTAATCTTAGCCACATTCTTCAACTTGTCATCATATTTTTTGTATACCTTCTTTGACATAGACCATTTATTTATTTTCTCTTGAAGCTAATAAATCATCTAATTAGCTCCCCCTTTATCCTCATAACTTGTGCTCATCATATGATTCATCATGACTCATAGACCTTTCTCAACCTCCTTTAATTATCTTGATACAAATACTAGTTCTCAACATAAATCAGGTTATAAAGAAAACAACTCATACCTTGCAACATACACAACCTAGAATCTTCTCAAGATGAGTCCTTTGATTTCAACCTCATGTTTCTACTGATAGAAGAGTGTCTCCATGAATCCTAATGGAGTCACCTCTTTTCATAGGGGTCTCAAAACTCTATGAAATCAAAGGATTCCTAGATATCCAAACTAATTTCCTCAGCTATCTTATAATCATGAGACTAGTAGTTCCTCATTAGAATCTACTTAGGCTTGACTAAAACATTTGACTCATCCATCTTGTCATCCTTCTTATTCTCTTTGGCTACCTTGTCAATACATGTATATAATAAGTGTTCTTGGCATTCCTTCACTTCAGATCATTGCCCTGTCTTAGAAAATAATCCATCTTGACCATTGGGATCAATATGATTAGTATTGAATTTATTTGGCTTCCATACCAATGTTTGACTCTTATTATGCACTGTAGGAGCTCCATATACCTTGTTAAGTCTTGAGGGCGTTCTAACTCCATTAAGATAGAATTTTTCAATGTGTTCCATATTGTGATAACTATAGTAAACAACATTTTTGTACATACCTCTTGATTGATTATTCCTTCTCCTATGGTCCCATGATAACTCATTCCTTGAGACCATTCTAAAATGTCTTAATTTATGACCAAATTTATGACAAAAAAACAATAACCACTGAAATAACTGAAATACCTTATTGTAGTAGGCTACCTGATTGGTCTCTTCATGTTGAATTCCACGTTGGTATTTTTGACTTATTGAAGATCACTATGAGTCTAAAATTTGAGAGTTTCTACATAGGTATTTGAGGTCTGACTCTTCTTATTCTCCTTTTGATATTATTTAAACCAAAGACCTATCTTATCATGTAGATATCTTTGACTACTTAAAATATCACCAAGAACTTTAGTACTCTTCTCAAATCTTTGATGTGTCTTCAACTTGACTGATGCATGATCCATTTTTGCCTTTAAAGACTCCATTTCTATTCCAAACTTGATGCATTATTCTTCTTTGGTCTTAAGATGTGTAGTGATAATTTAAATATAAGTTTTTAGATATTTGATGATCTCCTCATGTCCATTGGTGTTAATGCTTAGTCTCTCTTCAAAGAGATTGATTTGATTCTCATAACTCTTAACCAATAATCTTAGCTTTTGATTCTTTTTTCTTTAAAACCTTAAATCCTATAGATCACTCACCAATTATGCCTCAAGGTTCACTTTAGCCTCTTATTCATTTGATTATTTATCATTAATAATGCCTTTCCATTTTAAGAAACCCTCATTATCTATTTCTCTATCCATAAATAAGGTTTCATTAGTTTCATGCTTATTAATATCATCATCACTATTAGATGAGATATTACATTATTTGGTATAGAAAATTCTCTTATTCTTGAATGAAACTTTCTTGCCTTCATAATTCTTGAAATATTTCTTGATTTTTTTAGGCTTATAGACCTTTTTATCATCACCATGATGTTCATCATGCTCAATCTTATCCTTGTTAGGAAAATTAGATGAAAAGTGACCAATATTATCACAATTAAAACATTTGAATAGCAATTTACCCTTAAACTTACCTAAGCCTCTCCTTAGTTTTCTAAAAAACATGGATTTTATCTTGTCATCATAAATATTTATGTCATCATCCTTGGACTTATTACCTTGTGACTTATTCTCAACTTTGAATGTAGTTTCCTTCTTGGAAGGTATTCGATCACTTGTTCTCATTTCATAGGTAGTCAAGATGCCATCAATCTCATAAATATTTAATGTGTTAATATCTTTGATATCCTCTACTGTATACACTTTTGAATCAAACTTAGAAGTTAGGGCTATTAGTACCTTTTGTACTATTGTTGATTCTATTAATTTCTCTCCTAGACCTTTGATGATATTTACCACTTCATCTACTTTCAACAAATAAGATATAATGTTTTCATTATAAAAATTTCAAACTACCTATGATGATTTTAAAAATTTGAAAATTTAACTTTGGTTGTATCATAGTGCTTGACCTTAACAAATTCTTCTTTTGAAATACCACATTGGATGTCATTCATTGCCTTAGATTTGTTCTCTCTTACCTTTTTGCCTGCTATGTTAGTTGGTAGTGTAGAAGGTGGAATGAATCCATAAACAACATATTTACATATGTTATATATTGAATACATTATTTATTTATTCATTATAATTATCCAAAATTAATATTTTTTCCTATTGAAGAGAGGATCCTTATTGGTTGAGAAACCTCCTTGTACGTGTTAACTAGACATACTTGTGCTTTAAGGATCTCCTTCAAGTTGTTAGGTCTGATTTAAAGGAAAAATATCTAATAAAATTTGTTTTAATCATAACTAATGATATGGGGGTGAATAATTCTTAAAAACCCTTCATTTAATTACACTTAAGGAATCATGAACCATTCAAACAAACATATAGATCTAGAAAGCATAAGCAACTATCCATATAATCATGAAACATAAGAACACACTATATTGTGGGAAAAACTCAAAGGGAAGAAAAACCATTTATATCTAAAAATGGAATAAATTCATATAATATAAAAACCAAATTTATTGAATCACCAACTCCACATGGAGCACCAACCCCAACTAGCCAAACAACCACTTGACTAGGCTTTAGTAAGTACCCACTTATAAGGAGGTACTAACCCCCTAGATGAATCAAGACCAACTTGGACACCAGATTAATTTTATCACCTTCATAAAACCTTATTTATCATACAATATATTAATATCACCTTCTTTATCTCTTCACACTCTTTAACCCTCTCAAACTGCCTTTTAGGCTTCTTCACTCAACTAGGTCTCTTCAAGACTGATTAAGTCATATGACCTTGATTTTCATACATAAAAATATTTTTAAATATTCATGATATTTTATATACACCCCTATAATGGTATAAAATACCTCCTTATATTATTCAATCTTCTATTTCATTCACTTCCTCTTTTATTACACAAATAGACCTAAAACTACCTTGTATATATACCATTATTTTTTCATATACCACTTAGTTAGCCACACACCCTTAACCTATTAGGTAATGCATATAATATGTTAATAAATCTATTTTACATGAATAAAACTATATTTTATTCCATTTTTATCTATCATGACTTAATTAGGCATCATTTCTCTTTTAGGTCTCATAGAGACCTAATTGCATTAGGTCTATCTCTTAATGCCAAAACCTGATTCTCTTGGGCCTAGATGGATTTATCAAACACTTGAAAACTATTTAAAAACTTATTAAAGGAAATATTTTGACCTCTTCCTTGATTTTTTGGATCTAAATCTTTCATTCATATCATGAAGCCTTCTTTAAGACACATTGCCCTATTAGGTGTGTGTGCCTCAAAAAAGTATCTTGTAAGAATGAAGGTCAAGCATACTTAAGACACTCAAATATGATAAAATAATTATATATAAATATTATAAATTACCTAAAGTGCATCCCCAAATTAATTAGAAACTTCCAATTATAATATAAGGCTTTAATAACACCTCTACAACTCACTCACATAGAACTTCCAAATTACCTCAAAACACAATCATGGTGACTTAGACCACCAACACCTGTATATACATTTTAAATTAATTATGAATAATGTATATTATCCTATGAGATCATTAAACCATTATAAAATATAAATATCATATGTTCAAATGGAAAATATTGGTCTTATAGACTATTCTCATGGCCTTATATCTCATTGTCTTATCTGAACTAGATAGGTTAACTTATCAGCAAATTTTTCATCAAATTCACTGACCTAAAAAACATATACCAAAAATTAAAATTTATTAAAATTCTTGAAAAACATATCTATGTACATGGTTTCATCATTATATCATGAAAACACATTCTAATTTATCTTCTCACTGCTACCTAGGTTTTTCACTGTTTACACCATTAGGCCTATTAGTGACTGACTAACTTGGATGAATAGTTTAGAAAACTTTAATGGTGGAAAATATATATAAATATTCATGGAAATATATTATGAGTCTCTAATTTCTTCCTCTATCCATTTGATTACTATGTCCAATGTAACTTTTGACTTTTATAGTAACTTATTTAGAAATAAGATTGTAACTCAACATTTTTTCTCTCCTCTCTCTAACCTATACCACCTATAGGTACTTGGGAGAGTACACTATAAAATATAATATATTACCTAAGAACTATAATCCATATTAAGTAATTTTGATTAACATCTTCAATATTGGGTCTTTATTTAGTTTCTAAGAGGGTTTAAACTAGTTTCCACTCTTAATGATCATTCATAAAGCATAGCCCCTCAATCCAAAAACTAATGCCTATAAATTTGAGCCAGGACCATTACCCATATAACATGAAATTATTAGGTTCCCATTACAATTTTTAATTAGATAATGAGAATAATAAAATCCTTTTCAAGTTGAGACCCCTTCATTCTAAGCAATCAAGATAACTCCAAACAACTTTTCATGCCTTGTCCTTCAAACTAGAACCTCAAAATTCATGAACATTCCTAATAAAAATTAAATCACCTTTTTCAATTCTCACCTACTCACACTTTCCTTATAAACTGATCTTGATACCCCATTATCCTACACATACTCTCTCTTTCTACACCGTAATCTTTATACCTTACTAGACCTTGAATTGAACTTCATGCTCTCAACACCTCACTGTCATGATCAACATCTCAATCTCATTCCATACAACCTATCTCATTCTTAAAAATGACCATACATCCTTCAAATTCCTTGAAAATAGATCATGATACCTCATTAGGCAAGGCAAGGTCCAAATATAGACCAAGAAAGAATGCCTTATCCTCAAAGACCCACCTTACAACACTTATAAATGCATATAAACCTAAATCACAAGCTCATACAATGACAAAAAACTTCTCACTTTCTTGATCTCAATCACTTCACAATTTTACCTTCACATACCTTCTCACAAGGTTTAGATTAGGCTTCAAAAGATAACTTGACTATGCTAAAACATATTAACCTTAATGATATCACTCAAGATGATATAAGACATTACACCACACTCATACAATTACACCATATGTTTTTTAATGACAAAAATATTCCACATCCTCATAAAAACTTAAAACCACATGACCAAACTTCATATGAATAGACATCTTTCTTTCATGCACTTGAACACCTTTGACACCTTGACTTGTGCCTTCATGAAACCATAAAAAATTAGTTGCCTTTAAATTTTCTCTTACCTTCAAGTTCTCTCTTTCCTTCAAATTCTTTCTTGCCTTCAAATTAATCTTATCACATGGTTTCTTATGCAGACATTAGTTATCTTCAAACATCTTTCATGACTTGTACCTTCCATCATCAAACCACTTATGAAAATTATGATCAATGCAACACTCTTATGTTCCTTGACATATCACATGCTACCATCTATCCTTAATCACCTTTGAAATCAACCTTGATAGTATAATCTTGACATGATACATCTTTGAAATCAATGACCATTATGCCTTTGCATGATGCACCCCTTTGACATTAATGACAAAAACATGCCAATAGGAAGAATATAAGAGAATTTAGGAGATTGCCACATTATATACCCAACATGTACAGCAACTATTAGAAAAATGAAAAAAACTAAAAATGAAGAAGTAAAAAAGAAGGAAACAAAAAGAAAGAAATTAGAATATGAGGAAGAAACAAGTATAAATATAGAAGATGATAAAATTGAGGCCCATTAAATGGAGGAAGAAAAGAAAAAAGTAAGAATAGAAGGAAAAGAATATTGAAGAGGAAAATAGAAAAAACTTATTGTAGAAGAAGGAAACTAGAAGAAGGAACAAGAAAATAAAATCGAAGAAGAATCGAAATTCCAAAAGAAGAAGCATAAAATGAAAAAATATTGGAGGAAAATAAGAATAAGCTGGTAGAACTAAAGAATAATAAATAACAAGAACAACACAAATAAGAACTAGACAAAAATAAATAATTAGAATAAATAGTAGTTTCGTAGGATAAGGGGAAGGAAAAGGAGATGAGACCAAACATAAAGACCACTAACTAAGACACCACAATAAATCACTCTAGGTATATTGGTAGGGGATCCAAGGAGTCCTTAAAACTGTTATGGATCCACTAGCTTAGATTAAAGGCTGAATTATACAAACATAAATAAAATAAATCCACCATTTTAATACCATCTATTTTTCTCCATCTAGATTGAAGAGGGAAAATTGAAGTGTCATTATATCTCTTAACTTTGATAGTCAAATAAAAGGTGGGAAAAGAAATAATTATGTGTTATGTAGGATATTGGATGATGTAATGTATTACTTTGGAGGGGTAAATGAAGAAATGTTTCTCTGCATTAATCACCACCAAGCCACAATTTAATCTAGATACCAATTTAAAAATAATTGCCATAAATATAAGATAATTTTATCATGTATTATTTAGCTATAGGGGACATAGACCTAATCAAAATGGAGGTTCATAATGAATACAAATAGGAGTTGTTATGGCCACTTAAGGGGAAACCCAAGTAAATGAAACAACATATCAAGAACAAGTAGGGAAGATGAAGTTAAAATTGGAAGATGCTACCTTCTTTGATTACTCACTCAATCGGTCACTATGGACATAAAAAAATAAATCTTAGTTAGAAGAAATATAAAAATAGTTGAACACAACTTCAATTAGTTTTGGAGCTCAACACATACCCTCCACTATTGAAAGGGAAAATTTTATATCTCTACACAAACTATACAAGGGAAATTAAGAAGAGTAGATATATATATTTATGAGAAAATGGAGGACTATGGTGAGCTCTTCAGTTGACAAATGGAAAAGATGGAGTTCCATTTAAAGATACATACAAATTAATTATCTTTATTAAACAAAGCCCTTATTCTAGATGACATTGTTTTGGTTGTCAAGGAAAATGTGGCAATATAAAATATGATATTGGAATAAAATAATTTCATCTTGGATTACTAAATTTTCACTCATTAAATGATAAATAATTATCTTTTATAATTTACAAAAGATGGGGCACGCACACCATGATCCCCAACCATGTACTATAGTAATCCCCATAATTTTATTACTTAGGTAGATTTTGAGAAATGTTTTTTGGTGCATCAACAAATTGAGTTGTTTGGAGGATAAGACAATAATATAAAATTTAGACAAATGATGGTAATATTATCTATCAATCAAAGAACCAAACTATATGTGTAAACACTTAGTTTCTACCACTTTCATGCCTAAATCAAGAATTCAATTCAATGTATAATAAATGACATAATTTAATCCTTAAAATAATCTAAATTTCCCAAATTCATCTACATAATGGATTTAACTTCCTAGATATGTGATGAGTCTAGATTAATTAGAGTATTACCTGTATGCACCAAAAACCTATTTCAGTTTTAACCCTATTCAAATTACAACTGAATAATTTGACATTTTTGACCTATCAAGCTATTAATTCATAACATTTAAAATAGTTTTCAAAATCCAAAAAGCATTTAGAAAGATTAATTAAATTATAAATATTAATTAACTTGCCTAAAAAAATCCAAAACAAATTAGTGAATTTCATTTGCCAAAAAAAGAATTTTTAACCAAATATGAATTCAAAAGGTAAAAGGAGCTAATAAAGTGATTCATTATTTCTCAGATATTCCAAAAAATATGAGTCACACCTCACAAATATCTAAAATGAGTTGTCATGCCTCATAAATATTTGAAACTAAGGTGTCAATATTTCACGAGTACTTTGACCTAACCCAAGGTTAAACTGACTCAACCTAGGTTAATTTAGACTCAACCCAAGTTAGAATTTAACCTAACCTCCCTAGGATTACATTTAGTTCTTTGAGATATAAATACAAGTTCCCAAACCATATTCCAACAAGATTTTTTATGTAAGGTTATTCTGATGGAATACCTTCTTGAAGTCTTTTAGAGTAGTGTTATAATGCCCAAGTTATGCTAAGCTTCACACCAAGCCACAAGTGACTATTGGAGAGATTCTACCACCATATAAGAACATTTCTAGAAGAATCAAATCATAATATCTAAGCATGAAAATAATTATTCCAACAATTAATCATTAAATTTGATAAAGGAGGTAATAAATTTGTATTGTCTTTATCTCTATTTTGTGATCTTTCTTATTGTGTTATGCTCTCCTTAGTTCTTAAGTAAGAGTATTTAGTCCTAATATATCATTATGCTTGATTTTTTATCATTTATACTAACAAGGTAATAATCTACATATTTTTTACTTTTAAAACACCTAAGGTATAATAGGTATATCAAGATTTATTTTATCAAAATAGTAGATGAATACTCTTCCAAGATAACAAAACATAATATTCTACCAATTGGGGCTATGGTGAGAAATAAGGCTTATAAAGACAATAGCCAAGAGAATTTTATAAATTCCATGCCTAAAATAAACATTATAATTGATTTATTTTGTATTTACTTAGTATTTATACTACATTATTGTAAATAGATAGGAGACAGAGAGAATAGAGGTGAATATAGAGAGTTATAAGAGGTTATTGAGCAAAATAATTGATGTAATTATATCAATGGTATAGAGTAAAGAGAATATAAATTATTATATTTGGTAGGTTTATTAATATATATGGAAAGAAGGATCTAGATTAGTAAATACCTATGTTTTTTTAGCTATGTATTATTTACTACAATTATAGGCATTACTTCTTTTTAAGTTACTGTCGTCACTTGGATTTCTACCCTTTGAGGAGATGGCAAAGCTCTCCTCATCCAAGTGGCATAATGGAATCACCTATATTATTTTGGGAAGCATAAGGAATGAGGTGAATATATATATTTTTTCTAACTCTATATGGTCATTTCATTCCAAGGAGAAACTTTTGTGTCCAAACTAAGTGCTTCAACTCAACCCGTCAAAACTGGCCTAATGGACAAGCTAGGAAGAAGTGGGAAAACTTCAAGTGGATGGATGTTTAAGGTTTAAATAAAGATTATAAGGATATTTAATGCCCTTAAACATGCCATTAAATACATTTTATGTATTTTAATGAGAAATTGATGCCAATTTTTAGGCTAAGTGTGTAGGGTGCATGGAAGAGTTTTCTAAATAGCAGATGATGATTGTTCCTTTCCAAGCGATTCTAGATGACCAAGACTACATCCAATGATTGTAAATTAATTTATAATTTCCTTAAACTTAATTTTTATTATCATCCTTGGTCCCAATCAGTTATAAGGAATTCAAATAGGGTTAATCATATAGGCAGTTTTTTGAGCCAGAAAGAGGAGTTTCTTACCACTTTTCATGAATTTTATGACTTGGATTGACACTTATATCTCCTAAAATTTCATGGTTCATACCAAATTTTATTATCATTCATGAGTAACTAAAAGTATCTCAGATTTACAAGTTTCCTTGTGACCCTTAGACTTCTCTCTTCTTCTCTCTCTCTCTCTCTGAAGTTCTATAAGAACTAGCCATTTTGGCCATTGTAGATGATGCTCCACTTGAGTATGGTTAATCCTTAATAAAATTTATACCATTTTATAAATAATAAAAATTATTTTAACCTCTTCCTTGAATTTTATTATTGTGTTCATTTATAATGTTTGATTTTTCATAAGTGAAGCTATGGATTCCTTAACATGTTGGTCATTCTTTCATACTATTTATAGTTGTAAAACTTCTTATTGTAGGGCATGTGAAGTGTTATAGGAAATGTCTAAGTTTGGGTTAGTTATAATATTCATTAGTTCCATCATAGGCCTCTTTTATAGTCCTCATAACTTTTCACATTCATCCATACCCTCACAATGTATCATTGATGTGAGAAGATGAAAATGGGAGAAGTGTATTTTTAGTTTGTCCTTTGATTTCAAGTGCAATATGAATATGGTTGGATGTCATCATGTTATTTTGTGTATCACCTCCATTTTATTAGTTTTATTTCATTTATATCTCTCTATTTTCAACCCCAAGTTTAGTAGTAATTGTAATCCAAAGTGGTACATCAAGGGAGATAGCCCTATCTAGAAGATTCACCTCATTCTTTAGGTTTCCCACAAGCCTAGAGGTGATTCCATTGTGAAACTTAGATGATGAGATTTTTTCCATCTCCTAAAAGGGTGAAAATACAAGTTACAATATTTAATAATTAGGATCTAACCCAATACTAACCCTTATAATACATTAGTCTAACTAAAACTAACCTATCTAAACATAAAATTGTATGTAGCTAACCATTCCAAATTTTGTGTCAACATTACTCATATAATTAAAATTCTATATTTAGAGATATGTATTGTTATGTTTGATTGGATCACTATAAAATTTTGTTATTTTGAATAATATTACTTGTTTGATTATATGTAGCTACAACTAGGTTATTTTAAATACTATTACTTAATTTAAAAATGTTTTAAATAAAATACAATCATGACATTGTAAGTTGCCAAAATAAAATATTTACTCACCTGATTCAATTTTTATCCTTAGAGATACTTATTGTAGTGTTTGATTTTATTTTTATGCATTAATGTTATTTTGAATACTTTTTCTTTCCTAATTAAAAAATATTTTTTAATAAAATTTCGTCATAATTTTGTTTTATAGTTACAAAAAATAATTATCCTTAGATATGCACATTGTTTAAATTGCATCATATTACACCAAGATTCAAAAGAAATATATTTTTCTCATATTTTATATCTCATTCCATTTGGAAGAATTACTTAGTATTGAGAGTGGAATGACTGTTGTTTGGAGTTTGAAAGATTACCAAATTTAGATCACCAAGATGAAAATGTATTTTTTTAGATTCATGTTATAGATATTTTGTACCACATGTTTAATCCTAATTTTTTGAATATTTAAAAAATACTATTTGATATTGAATTATGGTTTAATTTTCTACACTCAAGAGTATTCATTCTTTCGTTCATCAATTCGACTAGCTACAAAATGTTGATTTTTTTACTTGTGGAATATCATTTTCAAGATAAGTGACAATTTTTTACATCAAAGAAAATAAATATTATACCAGTATATATATATATATAACTACTTATATACAAATAAAAAATATATATGGAACATAAAACATATTGTTATTAGAATAGAAAACATGTTTTGATTGAAAAAATAAGATGCCATTTGATTTGGATTACCTTTGAGTTGGAAATTAATTACACACTACATTACAATAAAAAAATATTCAAAAAATTATTTATTTGGTTAGAGCAAGTGGAGTCACGCTCAAATATGCAACAGTCTTTGGAAACATATAATCAAACTATTAATGACTTTGTTTGAGTTAATTTGCATCATAGAAAGCTATACAAATAAATTTATTTGATTGAACTATCTTGTGTTTCTTATATTATATTTATTTATATTAAACTATTGTTAGAGGTACAATCACTAATAGGGGGTGAATTAGTGATGCTAGATAATCCAATTCAATTCCCAACTCTTAAACATTCAGTACATATAATCATGATGCATACAAATTAAAATTTGTAATAAATAAGGAAGATATAACAAGATAAAACACATAGTACATGATATATGTATGAAACCCTCATGGGAGATAAAACCCACTTAACCTTGAAATATGGAATACAATCATATAAATACAAGATTCAACATTTAGACCAGCACCAATTGATCAAGGAACACCCATCCCTTAATTTAGTGAAACACCTATCCTACAAGGAGAAACCAACCCCCTAGGCAACCAACCGCCAACCTAGTTACCTTGATCTTATATCCACTTCTATTATGATCTATTATACACCTGATTACTGACTTATCTTAGTTTCTCTCTTTACCTTTTACACTCACAAACTTGCAGACACAAATGATGCATCCAAAAAACCCTTTTGGATCACTCTTCACTTCTTAGCACATACATAATTAGAAAACCTATAAAAACTCTATCAAAAAATTATAAAAATGACCTATAGGTCATGAAAACAATCCTTAACCTACTATAATCATCAAAACATCCACTAAGCATACTAACTCAATCAACCTCTAGGGCTTACTTGCTCAATTTGCCTCTTTTAGGCTCATTAGGTCTAATGACTTATGTGTTCACCTTTATTACCTTGATCAGACAAGCATGATTGATCCTCTTCACTCTCTATTTGTCCTCAATATCTTGTACCTTATCTTTAAATTTTTTTCTCTTTTTCTTGGCTCCATGCTCTCTCAACTCCACACTTTATCAACAAGCACAATCAGCCTAATTAGACATTGTGCTTATACCACTCTCTTTCTTTAACCCATCTTGGTCATACAATATGTTTTATATATTTAAGCCACACATAAAATATACATATTTTAAATTTGATAACAACACTCTTCATAGGTCGTTCATTACCTCATTATCCCCAAACCACTCTTAGGTCTTAGTGAGACATATAACAATTATGCCTTCATACTCACATGTTACATGTTCAACTCCTTAGGCCACTTTTAGCTTCTACCAATGATTTTAACACATCAAACCTATCTCCAATAGACCCTCACTCACTCCCTCATGGTTCCATTTCACCTATAACACCAACTCAACACTTGAACCTACCAATTAGGTCTCCTCACTCTTAGGCCTTCATACATAAAAATAGTTTCAAACTTTTGTAACAAACACTCAAGTATTTCACATATAAATATGATCATATCATATAGGTGAACCCTTTATGATCTTATATATACCTCCATGTGATTTAGACACTTAAACATAGGCTCTAATCACTCAAATAAACTCTCTCAAAGTGACCACTCAGACTGGTCACACTTAGTCAAAAATACAATCATACTATTTTAACTTTTCATATTTGATCAAGGGAATATTATGAAAAAAAATCATTATAATAAAAATTTGAGACTTATATAACATATAAATTCTCATTTTCTTCTTAAATTCTTCTTATAACTCTTTCAACACACTTTTGTAAAGTGGTCACTCAATTTGCCAATGTATTCAACAAACACAGTCAACTTCTAAGCAATTGTTCACACTGAAGATGGATTGGTCAACCTATAAAATAAATAAATATATTATTTTTGTTATTTAAAACACTCTCCAATAGTTATTTAATATTTAAAAATCAATACACTATCAATAAAAACCAAATATCCTTCTCGGATCACTTATAGACCATGGTCAAACACATAGTTAACTTTGGAGATCTATATCTACAATTGTAAAAACATTCAAATCTTCTAAATAGATTATTTAGATGCACCTTGGATTCATTTACAACTTTTAATTTTACATCACCTTCAAAAATGTCCTAGATAAAACTATATTATCAAAATAATCATATTTGTTATTCTTTTTTCTAATTCAAATGCCAATGGTCATTGGTTAAACATCTGATAATTTGTCATCATCTCGTGTTCCCTTGAAACTTTAAACAAATACACACCATCAATATCCTCATGAGATACCTAAATTTAACCCTTTAAATCTCATAATTGATCATTTATCTATGTTTCCATGATTGTGCCACTTGGTAGCTCTACATGCCTTCTATGCATTAACTATTTGACTAAATTCACTCTATCGATCTCCATATGCATGAACACCCATGAGTCATTGATCTTCTACTCAAAATTCATGATTGATACACTTATCACTATCATGTGAAATCTTAGGAACAATTAATATTTTAACTTCACTTTCACCATTAGATATTTTGAACACTCAACGTAGATCTATCTTGACTATTTAACCCAAGACATCAATGTAGTTAAACTTGATGGTCTCTAGTCCATCATAGTCTACTAGAACAACTTTGAAGGTTTATAACTTGAGATAGAAAACAATTCAAGATTCCAAATCTTTAGGGTAAATTTTTGGCACTATAAACAATAACTCTATGAAAACCTTTGACCATTGTTGACTTTTGGAGTACATATGATAAATGTACAAACTTGTTGGTTCATTCATATCTACATGATGTGTAGTGATGGTCTGAATTCTCTTAAGCTAGAAGATGCATATTTTTCTTTCCAAAAGATCAAATGACACACTAAAACTTCATGAAGTCACTGATGGATGCCTCATAACCTCTTTTTTATCCTTAATAATCTATACATATGCCATATACTCTCTAAGCTATCAATCTACTCACTCAACCTTATCTGTCAAGATGACTAATTGAACCTAGACCTTCAAATGACTAATCTGATAAATTCCTATCACTTTCACAATCATTTGAAGCACTAATAACACCCCATAGGGTATCTAAAACATTTCAATACCATTAATATCATCCATTAATTTCCTTAAAAATTTAACCACTAAAGAACCATGCAAGATCACTGAATCACATTGAGGCACACTTTGTCATTATCTTTCTAGCACACATGACACCTCATCAACATCCTCGGTCAATTTTTAGACATCATTGATAAACCTCAAAAAATCTTCTCCTTTATTATTGATGTCAAACACCAATATAAAGCTTATTATTAGACTCTATCTCTCTCTTTAAGTACTTTCTCCCCCTTTGACATAATGAAAAAGTGGGCTCAACTCTTGATCCTGTAAACCTAAAAAGACTTAAAGGACTAATAATAGTAAAGGACCACATCTGAGATATGATACATACTCCCCCTAACATTTTTCATACCTCTTCATACCTAGAGCTTCTCAAACATGCTCCATGACTACACTCTTCTTTGATCATACATAGCTTTTCTTAAGACAAACATACATGAACATTAGAAACTACATGAACTTACCTTGAAAACATTAAGAGGGACTCCCCCTAAGTCACCTAATCTTGGTCACCCTTTGAGAACCTTAGTCTTTTTGAGAAAAAGACCAAATAGTCTACTTCATACTAGCATTATTTACAGGCCTTGTAACACTACTTAAAGATTACAACACCCATAACTCTCTATGTAGATACCCTCATGACTTGAAATTCCATATCTTAAGAATTATCATATACCCCCTCATGCATGCTAAAAAAACACTCATATCTTCTTCTTCAACGTACTTCCTTCACAAACCTATTGACTAATTAGCCTTCCATTTGTATAAATCCTCCTCCATAGAACCAACCATGCACTTTTAGAAGATTGTGAAATATGTTTTGAGCACCCATTTTTCCATTTAAATTTATTACTTATTTTTATACCTTAACTCATTAGGATAACCACATTTCCAACAAAGTCCAAAACACTAGGTTTATAAACCAAAAATGATCAACATACTATCTTCCAGTCAACACCATTACTTGAAACCTCTTCCACACTTGGAGGTCACTAATGCACACTTCTAGAAAAAATTTTGAGCTCAAAATAATTTTGGAATCCATACTTCCTATACCATGGTTTTTGACCTGCATACCCTTAAACATAATTTGGGAAACCTAAGAGCAAACAAAATTCTCTAAATTTTGCACAAAATACCTTTAAGGCTTTAAACCACCTAGATCATATCTGCATAAAGTCATCACACCTTTCCGTTCCACTAAGACACCTTGACAACTTGTATTTCTTCAAATGACACCTAGAAATCTTCATACCCAACTTGTAGACCTTGTGATTTAAATTTTTGGGGAATAATGGAGTTTTATTCCTATTTTAGTTAAGGGTCTAGATTAATAAATTAGTATAGAAATATAGCTAATAAACATAGCTTAATTTTTCCTTTTCACCTTTTTAAAAATAAAAATAAATGAGAAGAAATATAACTTAGCTAGAAATAGATTAAGATGGCTAATATAGAGGCTAAAATGGATGTATAGGACTGGGAAGGTATCGTAAACATGAATCTAGATTTCATTCAAAAAAAGAATGGGAGTGTCAAAAAGTGGATGCTTTGGTGTTCAGAGCTATTGTCTATTCCTACTATTGTTTTTCAAACTGATAATAAAGACCTAAAACTTTTTGGGTAGTTATATTGTGTCTGTGTGAACTTATCTATGAAAAATCGAGTGTTGGTTATCAATAGAACTCACTGTGTAGTTGATTTTATCTTCAAAACTTAACCCTTCATCATGATTGATAAAATGATATTTGAGCCATTTGAGAAAGAAGGGGTGTTAGTGTGTAAGATGTACTGAACATGTATTCCACATCCCTTGTGTGGGCATGCTACTTACATACCAATATTCTAAAGAGGGATCAAGCCGTATGTAGTTCTCCCACCTAGTGTACTTTGTGCAATAGTGTGATGTGGATGCAAAATGCCAAGTTGATAGTGTTTGAGATGGATAAGGACTGGTATGAGGATTTTAGTAGGTTTTTAGTTATGTTGGGTAACTTTATGTAGAGAATAGGGAAGTTTTCCTTAATGCTTTATTTATATTCTTGGTTACTTTGTTAGTTTAATCACCTCTTTTGTAAATGAGCTTTGAGTGGGTTTTTATAGGGAATAATTAAACATGGGTTAGATGTATTCATGCTAGGCTGACATAATTAAGGATAAGGACTAGCTAAAAATGACCATTAGGGCTCAAAGTGAAAAAGAATAGGAGCACTAAAAATGGACACTTTGGTGCCCAATGCTATAGTCCAAATGGGGCACTCCTATCTTATAGGCTTGGGACCTAGGGGAATATGATTGACATAGGGAATACTATCTAGCTAAGGTGGAATTAAGGTTTAGAAGGTTCCAAACGACTACCAATGAGAAAAAATGTGTCTAAAATAGTCATAAGAGCATGCAATAAGGACCTATGAATGGGGTGTCACAAGACACACTCAAACTATCAATTTGGATATTTCATATGACTATATTTGCCCCTCTTTTATTTTAGTGATGTAGCAAAGTGAAATACTAGGATAAAGGAAAAATAAAAAAGTGTATCTAAACTAACCTATAAGGTTGAAGCCCATGAAGATGTGTGATGTTGAGTGTGTGTATAGAGAGCACAACATGAAGCATAAATTTGCAAGAGAAAACAAAGAGTAGATTAGTTCTTACTAGACATGCTATGTCTAAAATAAGAATTCATAAAGGCTAGGTAAAAGAGAGAGGAAGTGAAAGGAATGAATATACCTCACTAGGAATGTGAATTAATACAAACTTGTTATGATGTCAAGTGATGTTGAGTGATGTTGGGTATGTGTTGTACCAAGAGTAATATCATAAACGAAGTTGAGTGTTCAATTCCCCAAGGGTGGCTCAAGAATATAAAGGCTGGCCCTTTGGCTCCATCATCACATACTAAGTGTGAAGCTATGTGATCATACATTTATTAATTGATGTTTGGATTGTGTGTCTAACCCCTCTAAGTAGGTGGATCAAGAATATAAATGCTACCTATTCCTTTGAATCCATCATTACCCATTAAGTGTGAACTATGAACTGATACCAGTATGAATGTGTGTCATATGAGATAGCTCATAAATCCTATGAATGTTCTATAATTTTACAATTTGGTTTGGATATCCAAATGTGTACTGAGAACTAGGCTAATGTTGGCCATTCCAAAGGTGGAGATTAAGCTTGTATGAAAGCCACTCTAAAATTGAGAACTAAGCTTATATGAAAGCCAATCCAAAATAATGCCAACCACTTGAAGATGGAATAAGGAATGTAATTATTGATAATACCTAGGTAATATAATGAACTAGAAATAAAATAAGGCAAATGTGCCACACACATTTCCCTCAATCACTGGTGGCTAAAACATGGATTATAGTCTAGAAGTTGTACCAACTACCCAATCTAAAATTAGAAGTAAGAGCCATCATATCACACATGATGCCACCTATTTTTAGATAATATGAGTAAAAATGTATTGAAATTTCCCAGTCTAAACTGAACTATAGCTAAAAAAATAAAATTGACCTTATGTTTCTATTTGTTTCTAAAAAAATTTGGTTTTTGTCTATTTAGATAAGAGTGCCAAAAAGTGGACACTTTAGTGTCTAATACTATTATCCAATTTTGGCACTCTTTCCTTTACTATTTATAATGATTTTTATGTATTCATCACTAATTTTTGATATATTCTACATGTTTTAAATTTTGATTATTGTTTTAATTGTTTTAAAATTTGATTTTTGACTGGTAGAGGGCTTTGATCTATGTGATAAAACCCCTATTTGTTGCCCCCTCTTTTGAGGTTAGGATAGAAGACCCTACAATAATTGTCCTCAGAATAAAAATCCATTCAAGTGTGTTTTTATATGGAATAAATGATATATCAATGATAATCCAAAATATGTCTTCAAGATATAGCATAGTTTGTAATGGAGATTATTAAATAAACAAGGGTACGCCTAGATAGATGTAACAATGTAATATCATGTGAAGTATACTAAACTAAAACTAGAAATGTGGTTAGTAGTTAGTTTTCAAGGAGTGATGGAGCATGATATCCATCATGGCATCCAATAAGGAAAAATAATGCATGATGTGGATCATGGCATTGCAAACAATTGAGAAGCAAACAAGCACACAAGGTAAGAGACATACAAAAGAGGCCAAGGGGCAAAGAAAACAAGGGACATGGGCACATGTAACTCAAACTAGGAAATAAAGAATAAAAATCATGTTAAAATTCCCATATATACATATAATTGCAAATAAGCAAGATTGGCACAAGGGCCACAAGCACATATAAGAGTATAAATAAAGGACATTGACAAATGTCCTAAGGTACGCATAAGTACAAAAATAGGAAGTGAGAAATGAAATCAGATTTAGCTACTAAAATTAAGAAAAGAAGAAATGAAAATGTATGAAATACTATCACATCTAACTAATCAAAGTAATAGGTGAAAGTACACAAAACATGTAGTACAAGACTAGGTAGATGCTAAGAAATACACTAGTGCTATATACTAGTGAGTGTCGATAAAATAATCTATGTAAGCTAGTAATTGATGTATATTAACATGATAACTAGAGTATGTGGTGTAGGAATGACATAACCTAGATGGTGTAGTAATGTTGAAGATGCCCTCAGTGGGTAGATATATTGATGTATGTCTCAAATCTAAAATTAGGATACCCCCTCAATGGGTAGAGTGAAGCAATCCAGGATCTAGATATCACTGCACACACTCAAATAAGATCAAGTGAATAATTTTAATGTAGATAAATTGATAAACAATATCGTAGAATAAAAAAATGTAAGTCTAGCATAGTATTAGAAATATAAAGCATGGATAATACATATAGTTGAAAAGTTTTAGTGTTTTAAGTTATTTGAATGTTTTTGTATTTTGTCATGTTATATTATTTTTGGTATTTTGAAATATTGTATTATAAAATTATTTTTTTTCACTTGGATGTTCACCCTTTCAGGAGATGTAAATCTCTCCTCATCCAAGTGGCACAGTGGAATCACCTCTAGGCTTGTGTACAACTTAAGGAATAAGGTGAATCTCTAGATAGGGATAGTTCCCTTGATGTACCACTTTGGATTCCTACTAAAACTAACTTTGAGGGTTGAAAAATGATAACGATAACTAAAATAAAAATAATATAATGGAGGTGACACAACAAATTTACTGATGACATCCAACCATATACATATTACATTTGAAATCAAAGGACAACTAAACATACACTCTCCAATCTATGTCTTCTTGAATAAATGTTACATTTTGGGGTTATGGATGAATGTGAAAATCTATGAGGAATATACAAGAGGCATTTAATGAAATTAATGAAGAGACTAACTCACTTAAACTTTTACATTTCCTAGAACACATCACATGCCCGATAAGAAGAAGCTACAAATAGGTGAGAGAATGTGATAACTTGCTAAGGAATCCATAGTCTTCACTAAGAAAATTCAACATTAAAGTAAATAAAAATATTAATATTCATGGAATAGGTAACACTTAGTCATTTTATTGATCAAAAGGTATATAAATGAGTATGGTATTTCCATACTCAAGTAGAACATCTATACAATGGCCAAAATGGCTAGTTCTTATAGAACTTGAGAGAGAGAGAAGAAGAAGAGAGAATTACAAGGGTTATAAGGATAATTTTCAAGATAATACAAGGATTTATTTGTTAATTTTAATATGATATGAGATTAACCATGAAATTTTAGGATCTATAAGTGTCAATTTAAGTCATAAGCTTCATGAAAAGTGGCATAAAACTCCCCATTTTGCACAAAAAACTATCTTCATGATTTCGAACATCCCATAACTAATCAAGACAAAACATTATGATTTTAATGTTGGTTATTGAAATCATACATTCCTCTCCATGCATTGGTTTCATGCTTGGTATTCTAAAATTAACTAGAAAGGAGCAATCATCATCTATAGTCCAAAAAGAACTCCTTTCATGCACCCTGCACACTTGGCTTCCAAAAATAAATTAGTTATCCATGTAAATACATGGGATGGATTGAATTAAATTTTTAAATACCCTTTATATACATATAATTATCAGGCACACCTTTAAATGAGCTCATTTGAAGTTTTCCATCTTCTTCAATAGCTTGTCCAATATGCCATATTTGACTAGTTGATTTAAACCACCTATTTTGGACACCTAATATATTTTTAAAGGAATGAGAGTGATATTAGGATTTATATTAAGTCCTAATATTTCCATCTATATTATTTTCATTTCTTAAAACCTCCTAAAACCTACAAAATGCATAAAATAGTGAGAAAACCCTGATTCTACCCCCATCCATACAAGTTTGTATAGATATTAGGTATGTGAGGGATCTTGTGAGAGTCCTATACAAATTAAAATAACTATAATTATCAAATTGGTTCATTATATTTCAACTCCAACCCCATTTCCTCCATTGAGTCTTAGCTAAGTATTTAGTAGGGTTTTAAGCCTATTTTGAGTCTTAAGGTTTGTTCATAAAAACTAGACATCAAACCTACAAAAAATTAAACAAAATCAGTTTTAAATACCCTTGATATCTTCCTTTATCTCCTTTGGAATCCATGCAAAGCCTCCAAAAATATGTGAGCTTCTAACAATTGCCTATCAAACTTGCTTCCTTATTTTCTTACATATTTGAATTACTTTAAGGACCAAAATGGGTTTATTTGGTTTTCCTTGCACTCCAATGGATTATAAACCTCATTATTCATCCCATAAACATGTTTCAATATGATGGAATGTATATCTCAGGTTGTAAATGTGACTAAATCCTCATTTTGATACTAGATTTAGACATGTCCAAGAGTCCTAACTACACCTTAGAGCTCCAGATGACTTTTGATAACTTTCCTTACCTCCCAATAGCTCAAATAAATTTTAAATTACCTCCTAAAAATTCTATAATTCATTATAAATATCTCTTATATTTGGAATTAGAACCAACCCTCTGTTTGGCCTTTAGGCATAACCATGCCTCATGAGTCTATCTACAACTTCCTTAGTACATGGTGCCCTATTGAGTTCCATTACTTTATGAGGTGTCTTTCATGTTTTTTAAGGTATAATATATCTTCAGAAACCCTCTTTAAATGTCCCTCCATCTCCTGGTCTCATATTTCTATCCCATTCTCCAAAACTACCAGTGTAAGCATGGGGAAAGTACCCGCTATCTGATACAAAATGGGGGTACTTCCCCTATTTTTATTAGAAAAAACACTTTTTTGGGCTTCCTAAAGTGGCCATAATTCCATCCACAAAAAAATATATCTTTATTATGTCATATGACCTCTTAACTCACCTAAAACACAAGATAGACGTATGTAAAGGCCTGTGTATAGGGTTTATTTCTCATGTACTGAGTTTGCCTTAAGTGAGGGTTCCTTATATACATAATTCTAGTTGAATGAGGTATATTTAAATGTTAATTGTAATTATATATTTTCCCATGTTTTTTTTAAGTCCCTTATTCTTTATATACTCTTCCATACACCTATGTAACTCCTAAGATTGAGTTCATAAAACCCTAATTGTGTTATTCTTAAGCCTGACTATAGAGTTAATTTGTTATATTGGGCCTCTAAAATAGGGTATAAAAACCCTCCTCTTAATTTTATTATTTTAATTTACATTTTTTGGGTTCATATGCTTTCATCTCCATGTCATATCTATCTCAAGGAGATCAACTTCTTTGTTCCTTGCCCCTTTGACTAAGACACATAGCCTTAAGACCCTACCTATAGGTTGTTCTTTTCATGTTTAGGCTTGAAAAATACTAAAATAATCTTATTTAAACTTTCATAATAATTTCATAGGTATTTGTACCCATTTTTTCACCTTTTATAACATTATCATCATTGAAAGTGCTACCTCTTACTCATTGCCTAACTAAGACAATCACTCATAGTGGTTGCAGGTGTGCATTTGAGAAGGATGAAAAAATATATGGCCTTATTAAAACCTAATAAGTTCATCCATAATTAATTATATCTATTCAATCTTTATTTAAAAAATATAAACCACCAAAGAGATATTTCTCATACTCAAACATACTCCTTTAGCTCATTGCCTGCCTGTTGTAAATGTGTATTTTTCCATACAAGGGACACCTAGATACTCATGAAGTTTTGAAAACATGCATAAAATTTAAAATGATGGTCTCCATGACATTTAACAATCCATTTCACCTATTGGAATTATAAGCATTAATTTAATTTTCATTTGTTCCTTTAAGATATCAAAATCCATTCAAAACTTAAAAATCTGTAGATGCCACTATTTGGTTTTAATGGTCTTAAGGGTGTCTTCAAATCTCCCAACACTTTTATTCCATTAACTCTTCACTCTTAAAACTATACCAAGTCAAATCCTATTATATGATACAAGTCCAAGTAATTATGATACATCATAGGTTTTTAAAACTGTGGCATATGTTATTCTCAAAGTCCTCTAAGATCTCTATTTTGTCCATTTAGGGATTGTTTCCCTAAACTCAGTCTCCTACCCTTTTGAACATGGATTACCTTCAATTTGTTTATAAAATAATTCAAATATGTTTTAAATGTTTAATTCACCTAATATAATTCCAAATAAAACATATTTCATTCTTGAAATCTCCATATAAGAGCAATTAAAACTATGTGATACACTTGTAAATGGGATTTCTTACCACACGCAGTGAAGTGGACTACGAAGTCTACAAGTATTTGTATCTATGAATAACTTATATGTTATCATCAAGAATTCCAATACATAATTATAAACATACAAAGAGGTTGAAAAAATTATCACCATTCTCATACTTCAATATGACATCATCAAAGGCCTTGTGTGTTTGCATGAGCTATGTGCATGGTAGTGAACAGAATTAGAGGACATGTGTGGGTATTGACCTTAAAAATAACCCAAAATAACTATCAATCCTTTAAAACATGTTTGGTCTTTTGGAGGTCTTGAAAAAAAATTAAAAACATCTATCTAAACATGGAAACTTCCTAAAAAAGCATGTAGGTGGTTGTCCATATAGAAAAAGGTAGGTAGAATGTTTAATGACTGATCTAGCATGGTGGATGAGCTTGTGAATACTATTGAACTTTTTCAAAGAATCTATATGAACTTTATACAACTCCTAATGGCTTTGAAAATTATAATACCTTAATTAAAACTCAATGGACAAGTTGAATAAGCTCATACAGGTGACTGGAAGTGAATTTGGGCAAAGAGCTAGCAATGGAGGAAAATAAGCTTGCAAACAACCCAAAAAGTGACATGAAGAAACCAAAACATGGAATGAGGTGGTCACATGACCTATGAATTTATGGAACACCATTTCCTAGCTATATGAGACCCCTATAAGAGAACACACTTAGCAAACAAGAAGCACTTCAGTTGAAACTGTACATGGTGACACCCTCTTTCAAATTGAGTTAGATTGCCCATTCAAACACCACAAAAGATGAAAATAAGAATTACCATTTTTATAATTAATTTTAAAACCTATATATCCCACCTTAGCAACTATTTTATATGAAATTTCTTAAAATGAAGCAAAACCTATAGGGTGCATAAAATAACTAGTAAAAGAGCATAGTCAGCTTGTTATAATGGTTCATAAATCATATTTTATAAATATTTGAATTGTTAGTATGAAAATGAAGGTATATAAGTTTAAAATACATACCCAAGATCATTTTTCCTAAAACTACTTGTGCTAACCATACCAATCAAAAATGTGTAAGTCACTTTAGTGTGTCTAGAAATCCATGAAAAGAGTAGAATGGTTTTGGCCTCAAAATGGCACTTAAAGATCAATTAAAGTGAGGATATTAATTTTGGGAAGCTGAATAGTCATATTTAAACGTTTTACAAGTGGCAGACTTCCCAAGGATGTGATAAAAATACCAATCTCTCCTTTTTACTTGAGAATGTTGGAAATGTTATCATTGATGTCAAAGGTCTAGCAATGGTGATAAAGGCCCCATTGAATTTAATGGTGTTTTTAATATTAATATCTTTGATAATGTGTGTTAATATTTATTAATATTAATGAATATATTTTTGGTTGCATATAAGTCAAAAGAGGGCCCATGAAGAAGTCAAAGAGTCACAAGATAAAGACAAAAGAGGATTGGGATGCATTTTCTCATGAAGATTCATCTTGAGAAATTCCAAGAGTCACCATGTGAAGACAAAAGAGGGTATGGTTCATTTTTCCATGAAGGGACACTTTTAGGAATATGAAAATTCACCAAGATAAAGACAAAAGAGGAAAGGATGCATTTTCTTATGAAGGGTCACCATGTGACTTTTCAAATGCAAGGATACAAAGGCTCATACAACTTTGGCACCATTTTCCATGAGGATTTAAGGGTCATAAATGGTGAATACCAAATTTCATTTGGAAATCTATAAATAAAGGTTTGAGAAACCATTTGTAATATGTAAGAGAGTGCATGGTTTGTATTTGTTTTATATAAGAAAAGAGTGGGGGGGAGTAAGAGATATTGTAGAGTTCTATCATTTGTTGAGTAAGCAACATTGAGAGATAGTTGTGTTTTATACACAAGAGGGGTTGTTTATCCTATGGGTTGGTGCTCAAAAATCTTTTCAAGGGGTTGGTGCTTATGTGGGTTGGTGCTCACAAATAGCTGTTGTGTTGGTGCTCGACAAAGGGGTTAGTGCTCCTACAAGTTGGTTCTTAAAAATTTTGTAATTTAAGTTTAGACTCATTCATATAGTTAATATTGTTCTTCATGGTTTTTCTCGCTTTGGGTTTCTATGTAAAAATATGGTGTGTCTCTCTCTCTATCTCTCCTATGTGGTGCATGTTATTGTTTCAATTTTATTGCATATTTTGAAAGTGTGATTAAGTGGTTAAAGAAAAGAAATCAGATTATGTAAAAAATATATAATATACTGATTCACCCCCCCCCTCTTAGTATATTTCTTACTTAACAATTGGTATCAAAGTAAGTTCCTTTTTAAAAAGTTTTACAACTTGAAGGTAGATTGGGCAAAGCATGATGGCTAGATCACGTGAAGGTTTTCCTAAAAATAAGTCACCTTTGTTTGATGGGACAAATTATGATTTTTAGAGCATAAGGATGAGGACTTATTTGATGGCCCTTAGATTCAACATTTGGCAAGTAGTGGTGGAGTAATATGAAGACCAACAAACATTTATAACCACTCTGGTGGAAAAGAAGGTAAGTGAAAATAATGCTAAAGCTTTTAATGTTATTTTATATGGTTTATGTGAATCAAAATTTGTTAAAGTTATGTAATGTAAATATGCTCATGAAATTTGGGTAAAGATTGAAAATATTTACAAAGGTGATGGAAAGGTTTAGCAAGCTAAGCTTCAAACTTTTAGAAGATAGTTTAAGAGTTTGAAGATGGAAGAGGAAAAAAATATAGCAAGTTACCTTTTATGGGTTGATAAAATAGTTAATCAAATTCAAGGTCTTGGAGAAAAGTTACAAGAATCAATCATGGTAAAATATTTTTTGAGACCTTTTCCATTGAGATATGATGCAAAAGTTTTGATAATTGAAGAGATGAATAATTTTGCCAAGCTAAAGATGGATGAGCTACATGGTATTATTACAGCATATGAGATGTAGACCAAACAAGAGAAACCCTCAAAGAGAGAAGCTAATTTCAAGACATTAAAGAAAGAGAAGGCTAAGATACAAGAATCAAGTGACAGTTCTAGTGATGATGAAGATGAAAATGGATCTCTATTCATTTTCAAGCCAAAAAAGAGCATAGGTAAATATCAAGGAAAATTACCTTTTAAATGTTTTAATTATGAAAATCTTGGACATTTTTCAGCTAAGTTCCTAAATAAGGGTAATGGTGATAATGAAGAAGGAAAGTCTGCATATAATAAAAAATTTAAAGGAAAATTCAAGAAAAGATTTGAGAAGAAGAGTTTGTATTTTAAAGATCCTAGCTTAGCCAAAGATAGTGAAGTCAGTGATTCAGAATAAGAAGAGATTCTATTCATGGACATAGATGAAGATGCCTTTGCAAGCAAAAGTATAGATGATCAAGAAGAAGAATAGAATGAATCCAAAGTAAATATATAAGGAGAACTCATTTGTGCCTTAGAAGAGTTAAAAGTTCTTGATACGAAGAATCAAAGATTGAAGCTCTAGATCAAGAAAAATGAAAAGGATTCAAAGGAAATAATTGAAGATCTAAAAATACATTTTGAATAAGTGAAGAACAATGAAAAATATCTAATTGTACAATTTCAAAAAGTAAGTGAACAATGTGAGAGGTATGTTATTGAAATTGCTTCTTTAAAAGCAGATCCTGAAAAAACAAATAAAGCAATCAATGATAGAGCAGCGAATAATTCAAAAATTAAGAATAGCACTAATATGTTGAATAAGATATTATAAATTCAAAGATCAATGTCAGATAAGATATGTATCAGATTTGAAAAATATAAAGGGGAGGCCACAGACAAGGTTAACCCAGAAAAAGGAAAGAGTTATACTGAAGTTCCTACAAAAGAAGAAATAAAAAAGGAAGAACTTAAGAATACAAAGGACATCTCAAACAAAGAAGGATAGAAGGAACCAAGATACAAAAGGAAATCAGGTCAGAGATACATAAAAAGGTCCTATTTTTATGGTTACTATTTTTATTTTAATGGATATGGTTATAATAAAATATAATGTTGAAAAAGGGATAACAATTTTAGAAATAAGGAGAAGGAAACTTATGAAGAGACAAGCAGAAGCCACAACTCTTTTGATCCTATATTAGGATTTAATGAAGTGGCCATAATATGTTACAAGTGAAATAAATTTGGACACATAGCTTGGTATTTTAGAAGCATGCCTGAATAAGTCAAGAAGGACCAAAGTTTTAAGGCTCTATTCATCAAGAAAAAAGTTCAGACAGGTTTATGGAAAAAGAAACAACCTTAAAAGTCTATGTTGGTATAGATAGCTTTGCATGTAATAAATTAAGAAAATCCATGGTTAATTAATAGTGGATGTTTGAGGCACATGATACGAGATAAGATAAAGGTCATAACCTTGAAGAATATCAATGGTGGCATAGTGAAATTCAGAGATAATACTACTGCCAAAATTTCTAGAAAAGGTACCACTAAGTTTGGATAATGGTAGAACTAAAATTGAAAATGTTTTTTAATGTAGAAGGTCTTAAGAATTATATTTTAAGTGTAAGTAAAATTTGTGATCAAGGGCACACACTAAATTTTTATGCATAGGGTTATGAAATTAGGAGAAAATATTCAGATGTGTTAGTTGCATATGCTTAAAGAACAAGAAATAATTTATATATGTTATCAGACATCAAAGGTCAAAGATGTTGTTTGAGTTAGATTGAAGAAATTTGGCTATGGAACAAGAGAATGGGACACATAAATTTTGAAAATATTTTCAACATTAGTAAGAAGCAAGCAGTCATAAATCTTCCAAAGATTATAAATCCATCTAACACATTTTGTGAACCTTGTCAACATGGGAAGTAGGCCGGAATATGGTTCAAAACAAAAGAGTACTCAACCACTCAGATGTTAGATCTTGTTCACACTAATTTTTGTGAGCCTATGAGAACTCAAAGTACTCAAGGTGAGAAATATATCATGTTACTTATTGATTATTTTTCATGTATAACTTGGGTAATGTTTATAAAGAAAAAATCAAAAGCTTTCAGAAATTTCAAAGTATTCAAAGCATTAATTGAGAATGAAACTGGTTTGAAGATTAAGTGCCTAAGATTAAATTAAGGAGGAGAATTCATGTCAGATCATTTTATTGAGTTTTGTGAAGACTATAGAATAAAAACACATTATTCAACAACTATAACTCTATATCAAAATGGAGTAGTTAAATAGAGAAATTGAATAGTTTAGGAGATGGTAAGGACAATGTTAAATGAATCCAAGATACCAAATAAATATTAAAAAAAGGTGGTTGATACAACATTACATATCTAGAATAGAGAATTATTGAGATTCAATAGTGACAAGACTCCTTATGAGCTATGGAAAGATAAACCAACAATATTTGATTATTTCAAAGTTCTTGGTAGTAGATGCTTCATAAAAAAACTAATGAAAAATTGGGTAAGTTTAAATCTAGAGCAGATGAAAGTATATTTCTTGGTTATTCTTTCAAAATTAAAGCGTATAAATGTTATAATAAAAAAACTAAGAAAATATTTGAAAGTGCAAGTGTTAGGATAAAATAATATGGATCACAAAGAATCAGTGATCTAATAGACATTCTTAAAATCATTGAAGATGAAGATTTTGAAGAATCAGATGAAGATGAGAAGGAGAAAAAAGACACCAAAACCCCATCCAAATATGTATATAGAAATTATAATAAAAATGGCATCATCAGGGACATATATTAAGGAATTCATACTATAAGAATGATGGTAAGTGAATCTGAGTAAGTTAATTTCTCTTTGTTACCCAAAATTTAGCCTAGAACATTTTTAGAAGCTAGACATGATAAGCATTGGATTAAGGAAATATATGAAGAATTAAATTAGATAGAAAATAATGATACTTGGGAATTAGTGTCCAGACTAAAAGATCACAATGTGATAGGGAAAAAATGGGTTTATATAAATAATTTGAATGAAAATGGATAAGTGACCAAGAATAAAGCAAGATGATGATGTAAAAGATATGCTTGGATTGAGAGAATAGATTTTGAAGAAAATTTTACACTAGTGGCAAGGCTAGAGGCTATTAGAATGTTTCTTACATATGCAATGTTTAAATATTTCAAAGTGTTTTAGATGGATGTCAAATGTGCCTTCCTAAACAAGAATCAAGAAGAAGAGGTCTACATTGACTAGCCTAAGGGATTTATGCTCTCAAATGTTAATAGCCATGTATGCAGATTGAAAAAAGCTCCCAGAGCTTGGTATGTAAGACTTGATAAGTACCTACAGCATCAAGGTTTCAAGAGAGGATTTACTGGAAGTAATCTCTACATCAAAATAGAAGGTGGGCATCAATTTATTATTATGGTATATGTTGATGACATCATTTTTGGATGAAACATAGAAAAAAATGACAAAAGAATTTTTTTATAATATGAAAAAAGAATTTGAGATGTCTATGCTTGGAAAATTGTTATTCTTCTTAGGGTTGCAAATATTTCAGTTAGATAAAGGAATTTTCATATCTTAAAGTAAAAATGCCAAAGAAATGTTGAAGAAATTTGGTTTGAAGATTATGCACTAGTTGGCACACCAATGAGTACAATAAATAAGGTGAGAAAGAATGAAGATTCACTTTTTATAGATCAATATTTGTATAGATCTATGATTGGTAGTATTTTATATTTGATAGCATCAAGGCTAGACATCATGCATGTAGTAGGTATGGTTTCAAGATATCAGTCAGCACCAAAAAATAGTCATATTTAGTTGGTGAAGAGAATATTTAGATATATCAAGGGGACATTAGACTATGAATTATGGTATCCCACAAGTAGAGATTTCACTTTGGTTGCTTATATAGATTCATCTTAGGCAAATTGTTTAGTTGATAGAAAGAGTACAAGTGGAGGAGATTTATTCTTCAATGATAGATTAGTATCATTGCTAAGCAAGAAGCAAAACATAGTATCACTTTCTATAGCTAAAAAAAATATTTTAGTGGTATTGTGTTGTACTCAAGTGCTTTGGATGAAGCAAACTTTGGAAGATATCAAGGTAAAATATGATGAACCTATTTCTATATTTAATGACAATATAAGTGCTATTAATATTTTGAAGAATCCAGTGATGCATTCAAGAACAAAACATATTCCCATCAGATATCACTTTTTGAGAGATCAGATTGTAGATCAATAGGTTAAGATGGAATATATCAGTAATATAAATCAAATTGTAGATATTTTCACAAAAGAAGTACCAAAAGACACATTTGAGTATCTATGGGAGAAGTTGAGAGTAATTTCTTTTACTTCTTACCATTGAGGATCATCATGAGTTGAGTGGGAGCTAAGTTTTAGCTCCATAATAGGCCCTTTTCCATTGATGTCAAAGGGGGAGAAGAATATAAATAGGTATAGGTATAGGTGTAGAAATAGGTAAAAGGAATAGGTACAGGTTGTTATAGTAAGGAAGAATTATTTTATGTTTTTTAGATGGTAGTATGTGTAGGTTGACATGTATAGTATAGGTTTTAAGATGTGGTAATTTTAATTTGAAGTTTACATGAATGACATAGGCGGATTTTTGGAAATATTGTCATTGATATCAAAGGTGTAGCATTGGTGATAAAGGCCCTATTGCATTTAATGGTGTTTTTAATATTCATATCCTAGATAATGTGTGTTAATATTTATTTAATATTAATGAATATATTTTTTTTTACATATAAGTCAAAAGAGGGCCCATGGATAAGTCAAAAAGTCACGGGGTAAAGACAAAAGAGGAATGAGATGCATTTTCTCATGAAGAGTCATCTTAAGGAATTCCAAGAGTCACCATGTGAAGACAAAAGAGGGTATGACACATTTTTCCAGGAAGAGACACTTTGAGGACTATGAAAAGTCACCAAGACAAATTTAAAAGAGGAAAGTATGAATTTTTTTTATCAAGAGTCACCATGTGACATTTAAAATGTAAGCATACAAAGGGTCATCCAATTTTGGCACCATTTTCTATGAGGACTGAAGGGTCATAAACAGTAAATTCCAGAGGTCATTTTGAAAGATATAAATAAAGGTTTCAGAATCCATTTGTAACATGTAAGAGACTTCATGGTTTGTATTTTTTTATATAAGAAAAGAGGGAAAAAATTAGTAAATATTGTAGAGTTCTATCATTTGTTGAGTAAGCAACATTGAGAGATAATTGTGTTTTATACACAAGAGGGGTTGGTGATCCTATGGGTTGGTGCTCACAAATAGTTGTTTTGTTGGTGCTTAGAAAAGGTTTTGGTGATCCTCTAAGTTGGTACTTGAAAACTTTGTAATTTGAGTTGGTGCTCATTCATATACTTGATATTGTTCTCTATGGTCTTTCCCACTTTGGGTTTCCACGTAAAAATATGGTCTCTCTCTCTCTCTCTCTCTCTCTCTCTCTCTCTCTCTCTCTCTCTCTCTCTCTCTCTCTCTCTCTCTCTCTCTCTCTCTCTCTCTCTCTCTCTCTCTCTCTCTCTCTTGTGGTGCATGTTATTGTTTTAGTTTTATTGCATATCTTGAATGTGTTATTAAGTGGTTAAAGAAAATAAATCAGATTAAGTAAAAAATATATAATATATTGATTCACCTCCCCTCTCAATATATTTCATGCTTAACAAAGAAAATTGACTTTTCTCTGAATAACCTACTAAATTTTCAATAGTTTCAATTATTTAAGACTTATAATCACACATGGGACATGAAATCACATTTTGACACTTGCACATTTCCCAAAAAACCCATAAAAAGCATTAAATGCACTATTTTGACACTTAAAATGACCCAAAATGACATGAGAGATTAATGAAATAAGTGACCAAGTATAATATAACATTTAATGGCATAAAATGACTTATGAACCACCTCATGAAAATATATTAGACATCCTATAAACCTAAAAAGTCAAGTTTTTACCTATATGTTCCATAATTTGACTAAAACATCATATTTGGTCAACAAATTAGTGATTGATAGGGGTAGTATGCATGTTATACTAACTAGACTAGTAGCCTTATTAGTCCATTAGGCTTATGGAGTCATCTAGGGACTGAGACAAATAATAAAATCTTTTACCATTGACTATAAACCTTGACCTAGACAAGACAACTAATGACTATCTCAACCACACAAAGCAAAAGACACACACATGTGCTCCAAGCACTTAGGGGAATTAGGAAACAACCTCTTATTCAAAACTATCAACTAAATAGACCTCCTTTCCTAGATGAAAGGGAAAACTTTGTGAATCATCCTCATGGTGAGATAAAACATAGTGTCAAGCATGTTTCTCTTTGAATTCAATGTTTTGTAGATCATACCTCTTCCTTAGAACTTCACTTGATCTAATCTCAAGTAGATCATCCTTAAATAGGTCTCTAATCAAGACATATTCCTCTTGAAAATGTTCACATACTTCATACTGCTACCCACTCTTCACCTCATGATCAACTTGTATCTCCTTAGTATGCATAGTTTTAAGAGGAGTAGTTTCATGTTCCTTAGAAGATTGAAGCCAATAGGAGCTTATTCCATCCTTCAAGAGATTATGTGTTTCTCCTAAATGGTTGAGAGGGTGATATCCCATATTGATGAATTCAAACATGTCATC
Source organism: Torreya grandis (assembly GCA_037957365.1). NCBI lineage: Eukaryota > Viridiplantae > Streptophyta > Pinopsida > Cupressales > Taxaceae > Torreya > Torreya grandis. The sequence goes on from JARHVA010002186.1 coordinate 612,162, forward strand.
ATGAAATGTGTATTCTTCTTGAAAGGATAGATTTGAAATATTATTTTCCCTTTGTATACTTACTTGAGTACCAATGTTTCCTTCTCCATCTTTGACCGGCTCATAGCCTCCTTGAAGAGGGGTATAACCTACTTCAATGATTTCAAAAATTTCATCTAAAATCTTATTAAGAACTTTTCATTGCCTATATATGGTATCTTTTAAAGTGAGAAAAGAGTTAATGATTATTTCTTCCTCTTTATAAAAAGGAAGACATCTTCCTCATCAACCCAATCTAAAATTTCCACACAAAAAATCACCTTTTATTTATATTTGATAAGATCATATTCAAGTGCTAATTCCTCTATATTGATCTCATGAGACTCTTTTAAGACTTCCACTTCTTGAGGGATGGATTGAAAGTGTTCTCCCTTATTAATAACACATTACACTTCAAATATGGGGGCAAAATCTTGTAAAATACCCTTTTATTCACCAAAGGAAGTCCCTATGGTGATTTATTCCTCATAAACACTCATGAGGTCTTCTTTATTAGCCATGAATTTAGCATTTTCCTCTTCATTTGCCTCTCTTAAGATAGGTTCTTCAACACAAAGAAAATAGTATTCATCATCAACCAAGAAAATAGATTCAACATAAGGACTTACCTTCTCTTCATCACTTAATACCTTTTGACAGATTTCAAATTGAAATTCATCTATCATAATATGATCTCTTTTTTCAAAGGATGTGAGATCTTTAACCTCCTTCATGGTGATGCCAAGACTAGGCATCTTGAAATCATGTCACTTATCCCAATGAGACTGCCAAAGAGGTAGGTTTTCTTCAAGAAAGAGTTATCTTTATTTATCAATCAATTTATCCTCCTTTGGTTCCCATACCATAGGTACATCAGGGCAAAGGTTAATGGGGTGAGGACAAGATGGACTAGTTGGTGGAGGTGGCACATATAACTCCAAATCAGATTGAGATTTTAAGGTAGGAGGCTCTTTGAGAAGCTCTTGAGGGAGGGGAGATGGGATGTGTTTAGGCATATGATCTTCTCTTTGGTCTAAACCTTCCATCACACCTTGACTTAGTAGATTCATATTTTTCTTTAGATCCTTTATTTTCTTGGCTAAGTTCTCTTGGAAAAGTTTCCCTTGAAGCTCATAGGAATCGTCATGAAGATAAGGAGTGCATGAGGGCTGCTAAAGAACACAAGAATATTCTTGGGGAAGGGTGGGAGGGGCTTACAAAAGATAAAATCCATTTTCCACTTCAAAATCTTTGACAATTCTTCCATATTCTTTCTTTCCCCATGAATCTACTATTTTTCTCCAACTTAAGATATTAGGATTAGATGTCTTCTTAATTTCACACTTTTGGTCAAGACTTTTCTCCTCCTTTCCCCATGATTCCACTATCTTACTCAAACTTAGGATGCTAAGATTATAAATCTCTTTTTTAAGTGGTGGGTATGTAATGTAAGAGGGAAATGAGGGTTTGAAATCCTCTTCCTTTACTACCAACATGGACTAATTCATATGCATGTTATCCAACTCAATTTTCCTATCGAGTTTTGCTTCAAACACAAGGTTCTTATTCTCAACTTCTCCTTCAAACTGATTGGGAAAAGGATGGCCTTGATAAGGCTGATTGGATTCATGAGTGGGAACCATGTAGGGTAGATATAAACTTCTTAGAAGTGGAAATGAAGGCTGATAGGTTTGGTGAAGTTGCCTTTCATGAAGTTTTAGCCTATATTCTAAGGAAGAAAGTAGACCACTCACATCAAGCATCTCACTTATGAGCCTTTACCAATTAGGTCTCTCAATAGGTACCCACCCTCTCTTGACTAACTCTAATGCATCTCTTACCTTTTGAATAAGGTGGATAGGAATATTTTGACCACATCCCCATTGAGTATCAAGATCTAGCATATATATCTCATACCCCAAAATATTTTGTTTGAAGGTGGAAATGGGTTGATTAGAGATAGGACTAGGTTGACTAGGAGGGGTAAGACATTGAGAAGGTTAGTTATAGGATTAATATAAACCACGCATAGGCTAACAAGGATCATATTGGAGTTGATTAAATTCATATTGGGGCTGGTAAGGGTCATGATGAGATTGACCAAGGGCTTGTTCATATTGATAGGGAATGACACAAGCTTGAAATGTCTCACCAACATGTGTAAAAAAGAAATCAACACCAAAGTTAGTCATAGATCTTCATTAAAAGAAGGAACACAAAGAAAAAATGTTATCAAAAATATTTAAAGGATAACCTGGGTTGTTTGACTAGATTATATATCTTTAGAGTCACCATTGATGTTTGAAGAGATGCCTCCAAAGGTTGATTATTGAGAGACAACACCAAAAATATCTTAAATATTTGGACCAAGAGTCCCATCAAGATTTCCAAAAACTGTTGTCACTTGGATTTGCACCCTTTTAGGAGATTCAAAGCTCTTTTTATCCAATTGGTACAATGAAATCACCTCTAGGCTTGTGGGCAACCTAAGGAATGAGGTGAATCTCTAGATAGGGATAGGTCCCTCGATGTACCACTTTAGATTGATACTAATACTAACTTTGGGGGGTGAAAATGGAGAAGGATAACTAAAATAAAACTAATCTAATGTAGGTGATGCACCAAATTTATTGATGACATCCAACCATAGGCATATTACACTTGAAATGAAAAGACAATTAAACATACACTCTCCAATCTATGTCTTCTTGAATCAATGTTACATTTTGGGGTTATGGATGAATGTAAAAAGCTAAGAATACTAGACAAGATGCCTTAAATGTAAATAATGAAGATACTAACTCACTTAGACTTTTATATTTATTGGAACAAATCAAATGCCCTATAATAAGAAGCTACAAATAGGTGAGAGAATGTGACAACTTGCTAAGGAATCCATAGTCTTCACTAATAAAATTCAACATTCAAGTAAATCACACTATGAATACTCATGGAAGAGGTACCACTTAGTAATTTTATTTATCAAAAGGTATATAAATGAGTAGGACTTCACCATACTCAGGTGGAGCATCCATACAATGGCCAAAACTAGTTCTAATAAAACTTGAGAAAGAGAAGTCCAAGGGTCACAAGGAAAATTTTCAAGCTAATAAAAATATTTACTTGTGAATTTAAAGATAATATGGGATGAAACATGCAATTTTAGGAGCTAAAAGTGTCAATTTAAGGCATAAACTTCATGAAAAGTGGCATAAAACTCCCCATTTTACACAAAAAAACTACATTCATGATTACCTCTATTTGAATGTTCCTTAACTAATTAGGATGAATTATAATTATTTTAATGTATTTTAGGGACATAATACATTCCTCTTCATTTATTGGTTGCATGTCTGGTCTTTTGGAATCAACTAGAAAGGAGAAATCATCATCTATTGTCCAAAAAGAATTCCTTTCATGCACCCTACACACTTGGCTTCCAAAAAGGCATTATTTATCAATTAAAATCCATGGGATGGATTAAATGACATGATTAATTACCTTCCATTTCCATATAAACATTAGGCACACCTTTAAATGAGCTCATTTGAAGTTTTCTATCTTCTTCACTAGCTTGTCCAATATGCCATATTTGACTAGCTGATTTAAGTCACCTATTTTGGAAACTTGAGATCTATTTCAAGGAATAAAATTGATATGGGAAGTTATCTTATGTCCTAATATTTCAATCCATATTATTTTCATCTCTTGAATCTTCTTAAAACCTATAAAATTAACAAAATAGTGATAAAAACATTGTTTCTACCCCCATCCATATAATTTCATACAACTAGTTGGTATGTGAGGGAGTCTGAGAGAGTCCTCTTAAACATAAAATATCTATTTTGGTCAAACTATTATATTATATTGCATCTCCAAATCAGGTCTTGACTAAGGATTTAGTAGGGTATTAGGCCTGTTTTGAGTCTTAAGGTTTGTTCATAAAAACTAGACATCTGACCTACAAAAAAGTTCAAAAAACTCATTGTGTAAGACCCTTGATAGCTTCCCCTATCTCCTTTGGTAACCATTAAAAGCCTCAAAAAATATGTGAGCTTCTAAAACTTGTCTATCAAGCTTACTTCCTTATTTTATTGCATATTTAAATTACTTTAAGGACCAAAAATGGTTTTCTTTGGTTTTTATTACCCTCCAATTGCTTGACACCTTAGTATTCATACCATTTACATGTTACAATGGGATGGAAGGTATATCTCATGTTGGAAGTGTGACTAACTCCTCATTTGGATACTAGATTTAGCCATGCCCAAGAGTCCTAACTACACCTTAGAGCTCTAGATGAATTTTGATAACTTTACCTACATCCTAATAGCTCAAAAACATTTTCAATGACTGCCTAAACATTCTCTAATTCATTATAAATCTCTCTTATATTTGGAATTGGAACTGACCCTCTATTTGGCCTTTAGGCATAACCATGCCTCATGAGTCTGTATGCAACTTCAGTAGTATAGGGTTCTTAGTTGAATTACATTCCTCTATTATGTGTCTTACATGTTTTTTAAGGTATAATATATCTTCAAAAACCCTCTTTAAATGTCCCTCCATATTTTGGTCTCATATTTCTATCCCATTGTCCAAAACTACCAATGTAAGCATGGGGAAAGTACCCCCTATCTAAGATAAAATAGGGGTACTTCCCCTATTTTTATTGGAAAATTAAAAAAAATTGGGATTAATAAAATGTACATAATTCCCTCCAACAAAAATTAACTCTTTATTAGGTCATATGACCTCTTAACTAACCCAAAACATAAGACAGACTCATGCAAAGGCCTATATATAGGGTTTACTTCTCATGGACTGAGTTTTCCTTAAGTGAGGGTTCCTTATATACATGATTATAGTTTAATGAGTTATATTTACATGGTAACATTCATGATATAGTGTCCCATGTTTTTTTAATTCCCTTACTCTTCATATACTCTTCCATACACCTGTTTAACTCCCAAGACTGAGTTCACAAAACCTTAACTATGTTGTTCTTAAACTAGACTATAGATGCAAGTTATCCTATTAGACCTATAAAATAGGGTATATAAACCCTCTTATTGATTCTCTTATGGTAAGTTACATTTTTTAGGTTCATATTCTTTCATCTCCAGGTCATATCTATCTTAAGGATATCAACTTCTTTTCTCCCTACCCCTCTAACTAAGACACCCAACCTTAAGACCCTACCTGTAGGTTGTTATTTGAATGTTTACACTTGAAAAATGATTAAATAATCTTGTTGAAACTTAAATAATAATTTAACAATGATTTTACCCATTTTTTCACCTTGTATAAAATTATCATCATTGAAAGTACTACCCCCTACTCACTGCCTAACTAAGACAGTCACTTATAGTGGTTATAGGTGTGCATTTAGGAAGGATGAAGCAATATATGGACTTATTAAAATATCATAAGGTCATATATAATGAATTAGATATATTTAATCTTTATTTTAAACATATCAACCACCAAATAAATATTTCCCATACTTAGACATACTCCTTTAGGTCATTCTCTTCTTGTTGTAGGTGTGTGTTTTTCTGTACAAGGGACACCTAGGTGCTCATGAGGTTTTCAAAACATGAATAAAATTTAAAATGATGATATCCATGAAATATGAAAATCCATTTCACCTATTGTACCATTAAAAACATGAAGGTAATTTTCACTTGTTCCTTTAAGATATCAAAATCCATTCAAAACTTAAAAACCCATAGATGCCACTGTTTGGTTTTAATTGTCTCAAGGGTGTCTTCAAATCTCCCAACACTTGTCTTATATTAAATATTCACTCTTAAAACACTACCATGTAAAATACTATGTTATAGGATACAAATAAAATTATTTAATATGCTTTAGACTTTCTTGAATCTATGACATATGTTATTCTCAAAGTCCTCTAAGATCTTTGTTTTGTCTATTTAGGGATTGTTTTCGTAAACTCAATCTCCTACCATTTTGAACATGCATTACCTTAAATTTGTCTATAAAATACTTCAAATAGGTTTTATATGTTTAAGTCACCTACTGTAATTCTAAATAAAACTTCTTTCATGCTTGAAATATCCATACAAGAGCAATCAAAACCTTGTGATACCCCTGTAGATGGGCTTTCTTACCATAGGCAGTGAAGTGGAATGGGAAGTCTACAAGTACTTGTCTTTCTAAAAACTTTATATGTTCTCATAAATAATTCAAATACATAATTATATCCATACCAATAGGTTGAAACACTCATTACCATTCTCATAATTTAGTATGATGTCATCAAAGGCCTTGTGTGTGTGCATGAGTTATGTGCATGGCAGTGAATAGAATTAGAGTACATGGGTGGGTTAATGACCTCAAGAATAACCCAAACTTATTATAAATCCTTAAAAACATGTTTTTACTTGTGTATATCTTGAAAAAATTTATAAAACATCTATCTCAACATGGAAACTTCCTAAAAATATTTGTAGGTGACTATCCATATGTAATAAGGCAAACAAAATGTTCAATTACTAATCTAGCATGGTGGATGAGCTTATGACTACCATTAAAATTTTTACAAGCATCTATATGAACTTTATACAACTCCTAATTCCTTGTAAAATTATTATACCCTGATTATAACTCAATGGATAAGTTGAATAAGCTCATATAGGTGATTACAAATGAAGTTGGGCAAAGAGCTATCAATGGAGGAAAACAAGCTTGCAAATAACCCAAGAGATGTCATGGTGAAAATAAAACATGGAATGAGGTGGTAAAATTATCTAGTAATTTTTGTAACACCATTTCCAGTTGTATGAGACCCCTATAAGAGAACACACTTAGTAAACAATAATCACTTCAACTAAAATTGCACGTGGTGACACCCTCTTGGAAAGTGAGTTAGATTTCCCATTAAAACACCACAAAATATTAAAATAAGATTTTATACCATTTTAGAATTAATTTAACACCCTCTAGAGCTGACCTTAATAACCATTTTGTACAGAATTACTCAGAATGAAGAAAAACCTAGAGGGTACATGAAATAGCTAGTAAAAGAGCATAGTCAACTTGTTAGCAATGGTTAATATTTAATATTTGATCAATATTTTCATTATTATAATTAAAATTAAGGTATATAAGTTTATAATACACCCCCAATATCATTTTTCTTTGAAACTACTTGTGTTGATCGTACTAAGCAAAAACATGTTTGTCACTTTAGTGTATCTAGAAAGCCAAGAAAAGATCAAAATGGTTTTATCCTCAAAATTTAAATTATAGATCAATTAAATTGTGGATATTAATTTGGGGAATATTAATAGTCATTTTTCAACATTTCAAAGAAGTCATACAAGTGTTAATCTCTCCTTTTTCCTTTAGAAAATAACTTTTCTTTGAACAATCTGCTAAATTTTCAATAGTTTCAGTTATCTAGGACTTATAATGACACATGGGACATGAAATAATGTTTTTACACTTGCATATTTCCTATTAAACTCATATAAAACATTAAATTCACTATTTTGACACTTAAAATTACCCAAAATGACATGAGAGATTAATGAAATAAGTGACCAAGGATAATATAACTTTTAATGGCATAAAATGACCTATCAAACACCTCATGACAATATATAAGACCTCGTATATACCTATAAATTCACTTTTTTACCTATAAATTCCCTAATTTGACTAAAAAGTCAAATTTGGTCAACAGTAATCATAGGGAAACTATGTACAAGAAAGTGAAAAGAAACTATGTAAAAGTAAGATAATAAATTATGTACAAGAAACACTAAGAATAAATTATACTAACTTATAAGTCTCATAAGATACTCCTTATCATGGTGTCGTGTATCAAGGAAAGGGATCATGCATGGTCATGAAGCATGATGGAAGGGTTGGGACTGTGACTCTGAGAGTTGTGTATATTGTAAGTGCTCTAAAATCTCTATAATGGAAACTATGGGGTCCCCCTAGAACTCTAAGAATTAGATGCAATTATGGGGCTCTTAGGGACCTATTTGGTAGTATAAAAATCTTTCTAAAAATGTGTTCCATGTGTAGAGGCATGAGACCTTAATGGCACTACCTTGGGTGTGAATAATATAGCTAGAAACTATCTAAAGTCCTAAAACTATCACTGATGTAGTGGTCACTCTAAGAGAGGCCTCTGTGGAAGTCTATGAACTTTTTGTTCTGGTGAGGAAGGCCTCAATTATGTCTGAATCTCAACTGGAAGAAGAACTATAACTAGTGGAGGACCTGAAATTGGTGACTATAGAGGAGGAGATAGCTTTGAAGTGGGGAGTAGTAACTCATACAAAACTCCACCAACTATAACAACCTAATTAGCATGAATGTATTTCATGCATTAGTGAACTATAGAAGGTACTACATGAAGTTTCTAGATCCATGGTCAACCAAGCAACTTGTCAAAGATTCCTGCACTAGGAATAATAGTAAATGGTATGGCCACATGTACTGGACAAACCTATAGAGGAAGTAAAATCTCACCTAATGAACTTTGTATGTGCCCACTAAATCCATTGATAACTATGTCCATCAGGGTGATATCTTACTCTGAATATCCCAAATGCTAAATTAATGTCATATTACACATGTCCACATTGAATCCATTATCTATGAGAACACTATGAATGGGATGGTGATCAATGTCGGATTTGATAAAGAGTGCATAGTAATTTGAATCATCCTCAACTATCTCCTCTAAAAAGGAGATCAAAGGTCTAGTTGGAACTCTAGAATTATACACACCAATCATGTTACTCAAAGGATGACTCAACTAAAGGTGCATAGTATGTAGATAGTGGAGAATGTGCATGATATGCATGGTGAACACCTGATGTGTGCTCTCTCTCATGTTTAGAATGTTATGGGAAAGGATATAAGATAATTTTCAAAGCCTTGTCTTGTGTTTGATTTTCATGAGGAGGTTCAACTAGATTTTCAATATCAATAAGGTTGTCATCTATCAAGTCATATATCTTGTGTCATAAATTGATGGATCTATTCATTATGTATCCTAGTGCCTTATGAAAATTATAAAATGTATTTTGATCATATCCTCATGGAAGAGGCTTTATCTTATCAACTTCTTGAATAGAAGGGAAAGATGTGATATTGCATTCCAATAGTTGTTGTAAGACTGGCTAGAGATATTGATAGATTGGTAAAGGCTCATTGAGGAGGTTATGACAAAACCACTCACTGAGGGGGATCTAAAGCCACATTGACTATAAGTTGATTTTGACTTTTGTTATCATTAACCTTTAATTTATATGGGACTTTACTATTAGTCTTGTTTGTTGTTTTTGATATGTTTGTGTACTTGAGTTTACCCATTGAAAGTAATTTGACTTCCCTTTCCTTTAGTGTATGACATAGCTCAGTGAAGGAAATTTTTTTTTTGAACATTATTGACTCATGCAAAGCTGGTAGAAGACTCGGTTTGAAGATATCTTATAATTATTGATCAACCATGGGGCTAGTCATTTTAGCCAAGATAATCTTATATCTAAGAAAATAATCTATGATATGTTCATTTGAAATTTGTTTCTATTATGAAACTTGAGCATAAGAAAACTTTTCACATATGTTAATGTTGAAATGAGCTAGGAACATGCTAGCTAAAGGATTGAATGTATTGATTGATTGATTTGGTAGACTATAGAAACATTATAGAACATAATCCTTTAAACTCAATGGAAATAACTTGGTTAGTAACTAGTCATTTGGCATATAGGACAGACATGTTTCATGAAAATATATCAAGTGTGTCTTTGGATCACCCTTTCTATCATATAGAGTGAGCTCGGGTTGAACAAAACCTAGTGGCAAGGGTGTAGAAGTAATATGGTGTGCCAATGGTGTATGAAGTAGAGTAAAAGAGTCCAAATCTTATGTTGGTCTAGAGGCACCTTTATCAAGATGTAGCACCTTGGATTTAAGAGATTTGATCTCTTACATGATGGAAGCCACATTAGGAGGAAAAGATGTACTAGTCATAAATGGTGATGCTACATAGGAAGGTTAGGCTACTATAGGGGTTGTTGAGACATAGTTGCCCTCGTAGTGTTATTTGCAACTAGTTGTTTAGTATTTTGAGAGGATTGACCATTGTTTACTTTTTTTTATTCTTCTTGTAGTATTTTAAGCATATCATCTTGTAGATTAGAACTTTTAGTTAAAAGTTCTTGAAGTTACCTCTTATCAATTTTGTCAAAACTGGTATAGTGGGCCATTGTTAAAGTAAGAAAACAAAGTGAAAGTGGATTGAATTTTTTGCAATAAGTTTTAATAATAAAAATGCAATGAAAGGAATGTATTTAATATAGGAAATGTAAATTCCTAAAAATAACAAACTGGAATATGCATAAAAAGGACACAAATCTCACTAACATGTAAGGTGATACCTCAAAAGAATAGGGACCTAGTATATTCAACTAGGGTTTGAAAGAAATGAATTTTAAAATTACTATGGTGAATTTTAAAAATTAAATGTGAAATTTTGATTTATATATGTAGGAAAAAAATCAAAAAAATATTGCTAAAATTAGCAAAGAATTTTCCCTAGGGTTTCTAGGGTTTTTGTGCACAAATGAAGTAAGTCAGGTTCACCAAATGATTTAACAATTTTAGGAATAATTGAATTGTATTCTTATTTTAGTTAAGGTTCTAGATTAATAGATTAGTATATAAATATAACAAATAAATGAAATCCTGATTTATCCTTTTTACCTTTCTAAAAATATCAATAAATGAGAATAAATATAACTTATCTAGAAATAGATTGACACAGCTGATACAAAGGTTAAAAATGGCTATGCAAGATTGGGAAGATGTCATAAACCTAAATCTAGATTTTTTTTGGCAAAAGGATAAGAGAACCAAAAAGTGGATGCTTTGGTGTCTAATGTTGTTATCCATTCATGATGTTATTATCTAAACTGATCACAGAGACTTAAAACTTTTTGGTTAGTTGCATTGTGCCTGTGTGAGCTTGCCTATGAAAAATAGAGTGTTTGTTATCAATGAAACTCATTATGGAGCTGATTTTGTCTTTAAACCCCAACCCTTCATCATGCTTGATAAAATGATATTTGAGTCACTTGAGAAAGAGTGGGCATTAGTGTGTAATATGTAATAAACATGCAGTCTACACCCCTTATGTGGGAATTTTGTTTACATACCAATACTCTGAAGAGGGATCAATCCATATGTAATTCTCACACATAGTGTGTTTTATGTAATAGTGTGATGTGGATAAAAAATTCCAAGATGATAATGTTTGAGGTGGTTAGGGAATTGTATGAGGATTTGAGTACATTTACAACTGTGTTGGGTGATTGTATGCAAAAAATAGGGAATTTTATCTTAATGCTTTGTTAATATTCTTGCTTGCTTTATCAGTTTGGTCACCTCTTTTGCAAATGAGTTTTCAGTGGGATTTTATAGGGAATAATTGGTCATGGGTCAAATGTATTCATGCTAGACTAACATAAATAAGGATAAGGACTAGATGAAAATGACAATTGGGGCTCAAAGTGAAAAAGAACAAGAGCACTAAAAATAGGACACTTTAGTGCCCAATGCTATAGTTCAAATGGGGTGCGCATGTCCTATAGGCTTGAGACTTGGGAAAACAAGATTGCTACAAGGAATACTATCTAGTTGATGTGGAATCAAGGTTTAGAAGGTTTTGAATGATTGGAAATGAGAAAAAAGGTGTCTAGAAGAGTTGTGAGAGCATGCAAGAAGGAATTATGGATGGGGTGTCACAAGACATACTCAAACTATCAATTTGGATATTTTATGACTACACCTTGCACATAAAGTAGCCAACATGCCAAAACACTAGAAACTAATCATGAAATCACCAAGATGCCTCATCCACTTTGACAAACTAAACTCAATTGATCTTAACTCTCTTTTGTCTTCCAAGACCCAAAAACCATCAAATTTACAAGATTGACACTCATTAGATAGTAAGCACAAGCCAAAATGGTAAAACTAAATAAATAACCATAATTGACTCTTTTGACCAAACAAACACATGAAACCTCATGAATTACACTTGTGCCAATCTTATTGACTTCCAAAACAACCTTGCCTTCATTATTCACCATTTGACCAACCAATCTAAGCATAAAAATTTGACAAGAACTCACGTTTAGGACCAAAGTCCCTAAATACTCCTAGAACACATAATTCACCATTGTTCTTCTCCACATAAGATAACCTTATAGGTTACTTCTACAAGTATCTTAAGACCCCACAAAGCATCCACCATGATTTTTTTTCTTACATGTGTCTCCTTAAAGCCTAGAGAGAGACACCCTTCTAACATAGTGAGACTAAAATTCCCAAAACTTAGGAGACTCCTATATCTCCATACTCTCATTTGACTTGCAGTCCTATCTAATCATCAAATTAACTTTAAATGGATCCTTGACATCATTCCTTGATTCATATTTTTCAACAAATGTAGACAATATAAACTCTTAACTTTCTTTCATGTCTATCATGGCAAACAAACCATCTTTGGTCTCAAACTTATCTCTCTTGACATACTTAGGTCTCCAAATACATATTTGACCTATTCCATGCATTCTATGAGCTCCATACACCTTATTTTACTTTATGAGCTCATTCAACATGGTCTTACAATATCTATCAATGTGGCTAAATCTATGACATCTAAAAAAAATAATATCATTCATACCTTTTTCTTAATGATAATTAGGATCTTGCTTTGACTAATTTCTTCTCCTCTTACACTCTCTAGCTAGTCTTCTTTCATGCACTCTAGGAGCTTGATTGAACTTATCTTTACTAAGTGGTATTTACTTGTAGAACCTAGTAATATGACCAACTCTTTGATAACTATAGCAAATAATGTTTTCCATACCTTTTGCTTGAATATGGTAGTGATCTCCCTTTCAATGATTGTTTCTTTTTACACAATCCTTTGCTCTATGAACAACAAGATGACAAACAAAATAATGACCCATAAAACATTTGGCATACCCTAAAGAATTTGGCTATCTGATTGGCTTATTCATTTTTCTCTTGACCTGATCTAACTTGTTATCTTTCATGATACCATCCCTTTTGTGTTGTTCTCATCTATTTTGATATTTTTCAAGCTTATCTATCTTGACTATGACCTTTTCATGCTCATCCTTTAGGGAAATAATATTAGTCTTTAATTAAACACATTCATATTTTTTTCTCTCATGCTTAAACTTATAGCCTCTAATTAAATTCTAAGATATTTGATGGTCTCCTTATCCTCCTTAGCTTTTTTAGCCATGTTATCATTCAATCTACATGCTTTCTCTTCCATAGACTTGATCAGTTTTTGCTTCTTATTTTCCTCTCTCATGGACTTTTCTGACAAACTCTCCTTAAGAGCCCTAATTTATGATTCAAGATCATTGATAATATACCTCATCTTATCGTTCCTCTTTTTTTCTTCTTTAGATCACCCATGGTACTCATGAGCTCAGCTTCTACATCCACATCAACTTATTCTTCATTGTCATAAAAAACTTCTTCATCACACATGATGTCTTATTCGTTTGAACAACTTTACTCTTTATCCAAGATTAGAAAACCACTTTTATTATAGTCATCATCCTTGGATACATTATTAACCAAAAATTTAGTTGATTGCAACTGACCTCCAAGCTTCAATATCATTTATGTTGCATACTCTGCTTATTTAAGAAAACTTCATCATCATCATCACTTTCATTACCATAAATAGATGAATATTTTTGCACTTTAGAAATATCCATAATGTAACTTGGATCATCTTCAAGTGGTTAAACTTGTAAATAAGGTCTTGTTCTGATACCAATTGTTATAGGTATAATCACTGAGAGGGGGGTGAATAAGTGATGCTAGATAGCCCAATTTAATTCCCAACTCTTAAACATTTAGCACATACAATCATGATGGATATAAATTAACCATTGTAATAAACAAGGAATATATAACAAGATTAAACACATAACACATGATATATGTGAAAACCCCCTTGGGGTATAAAACCCACTAAACCTTGAAAGATGGACTATAGTCCTATAAATATAAGATTCAACATTTTGACCAGCACCAACTGATCAAAGAATACCCATCCCTTAATTTAGTGAGACACTCATCCTACAAGGAGGAACCAACCCCCTAAGAAACCAAACACCAAAATAAATACCTTGATCTAATCTCCACCTCTAATTTTATGTCTTATACACCTAATGATTGACTTATCTTACTTTATTTCTTTCCCTTTTATACTCTCACAAACTTTCACACACAATAAATTCATCTAAAATACCCTTTTGGATCACTTTTCACTTCTTAGCACATACACAATTAGAAAACTTGAAACAAATATATCAAAATATTAATAACATGACTTGTACATCATGCATACAATCCTCAACATACTTTTATCTTCAAACCATCCACTAAGCATACTCAATCAACTTTTAGGGCTTACTCAATCTATCTCTTCTAGGCTCATTAGGTCTAATGACCTATATGTTCACCTTCATAACCTTGATCAGATAAACTTGAATAATCATCTTCACTCTTTTTTGGTCCTCAATGACCTATACCTTTTCTTTCAAAGGTTTTATCATTCTCTTGGCTCCACACTCTCTCAATTCCACATGTTATCAACAAGCATAATTAGTCTAATTAGACCTTGTACTTATACCAATCTCTTTATTTAACCCATCTTGGTTGACCAAGATGCTTTACATATTTGAACCAAACTTAAAATAGGTCCATACACATGTTACATTTTATAAACACACTCTTCATAGTATTATCATTACCTCATTATCCCCAAGCCACCATTAGGTCTTGGTGAGACCTAAAACAACTAGGCCTTCATACTCACATGTAACATGTTTAACTCTTTGGGCCAATTTCAGAATCTACCAATTATTTGAAAACATAAAACCTATATCTAATATACCCTTTCTCACTCCCTCATGGTTCCATTCCACTTTTAAAACCAACTCAACACTTGAACCTACCAATTAGGTCTCCTCACTCTTTAGGCCTTCATACACAGAAAACATAGTCTCAAACTTCTAAAGAAAACACTCAAGTCTTTCACATATCTATATGACTATATAATATGGGTGAACCCTTTAAGACCTCAAATACAACTACATGTTCTTTATACACTTCAACACAATCTTTGATCACTCAAATCAACTCTCTCAAAGTGACCACTCAAATTGGTCAGACACAGTCAAAAATATAGTCATACTATTTTTACTTTCCATATCTGATCAACGGCATATTATGAAAAAAAATTCCTTATTATAAAAAATTTATACTTATATAATATCTCCATTCTAATTTTATTATTCAATTTTGCTCAAAACTCTTCCAACACACTTCTACAAAGTGGTCACTCAATTTTCCAGTGCATTCAACAAACACAGTCAACTTATAATCAATTATTCACACTGAAGATGGATTGATAAAACCTCTAAAATACATAAAAATAGTATTCATGGAGTATTAAACACTCTAAAATATTTATTTTATCTTTAAACATCAAGAAACTATCAATAACAACCAAATATCCTTCTCAAATCACTTACATACCATGGTCAAACACATAGTCAACTTTGGAGCTCAATATCTATAACTATAAGAACATTTAAATATTATAATTATAGTCTATATATTTTCCTTGGATTAATTTACAAATTTTAATTTTACATCACCTTCAAATTAATTCTAGATCAAAATATATTAGCAAAATACTAGAGACTAGGTATTCCCTTTGCTAATTCAAATGCCAATGGTCACTGTTTAAAAATATGACAATTTGTCATCATCTCATGCTCCTTAGTAAATTGTACCAAATAAACATCATAAATATCTTTATAATCTACCTAAATTTAACCCTTTAACACTCACCATTTATCATTGATCTATGCTTTTGTGATCATGCCACTTGGCAACTGTGTGTGCCTTATGCGTATTGATGATTTGACTCAATGTGCTCCATCGATCTCCATTTGCATAAACACCCACCATTAATTGATCTTGTATTCAAAATACATGATTGAGACACTTTTCAATATCATGTTCAATCTTAGGATTCATTAACATTTTGACTTCATACATGCTATTGGATCTTTTGAATTCTCACTGTATATATGTCTTGACTATTTGACCCCAGACTTCAATGTATTAAAACTTGATGGTCTATGGTCCATCATAGTCTACTAGAGAAAATTTTAAAGTTTATAACTTGAGATAAAAAAATATTTAAATATTTCAAATATTTATGGTACCTTCTTATGTTTATAGACAACAACTCCATGAAAAAACTTGACCACTGTTGACTTTTTGAGTACCTACAATAAATGCACAAACTTGTTGGTTCATTCATATCTGCATGACATGCAGTGATATTATAGATTCTATAAATCTATAAGATTCATTTTTATCTTTCAAAAATATCAAATAAAACACCAAAACTTCACCAAGACATTAATGGATGCCTCAAAACCTCTTTTTATCCCTACTGATATGCACATATGCCATATACTCTCCAAGCTATCAATTTACTCACTCAACCTTATCTATCAAGATGACTACTTGAACCTATACCTTCATATGACTTATTTGATTAATTCATTTCACTTCCAAAATCACTCCAAGAACTCATAACACCCCATAGGGTCTCTGTAACATGTCCATACCATCAATATCATCCATTAATTACCTTATAAAGTCAACCATTGGAGAACCATGCAAGAACACTGAAACACATTTAAGCACACTTTGTCATTGTCATTATATCACACATGACACCTCATCCACATCCTTGGTCACCTTGTAGACATCATTGACAAACCTCCAACAATTATTGCTTTTTTTTGTTATAGTAACCTTTACAAACATGTTATTCTAGAAACCTAATTCTTTATATTTGTTACAATAACCTATGTAAACAAGTGACTTTGGATAAAATTTATATTTAAATATAAATTCTTAGATTATATTATGTCTAATTATTTTTTTCTATTTATTACAAAAAACTTTTATAAAATTTATTATAGCAACCTATTATTTTGTAATTGTTACATTGACCTATATAAACAAGTGACTTTGGTTAAAACCTATACTTAAATGGAAGTGATCTTGGATATTCAAATGATTAATTTAATGAGATTATTATTGCATATTTATATGGAGTTGATGTCAATGGATCTGAATTTAAATAATTTTAGTCTTTATATTATAAAGCGCACTTATCAACATTGATTGTGTTCAAATATAATCATGTTTTAATTCATACAATTCATAAAAAGTAAGTCATTTCAAAGAAGCTCAACATAGTAGGAGATATTGAGCTAAAAATAATAAATATTAATTCCTCTAACCAAACATAAGGGATTTATTTCATAGGTGTTTATGTATCTTCAAAATTCTATATGGACATTAGCTAATTCCAAAAATGTACAAGTGACTTAATGAATTTATTTATTCAATAAATAAAATTGAAATGAAATAAATTTGAATTTATATATACCCAAGAAGAATTTGAATTTATTCAATAATATTATTATAAAGGATTTACAAATCTTTTAATATTCTATAAACCACTCAAGTTAGTTTGGAAATGTAATAGGAATCTATGCAATCAATTCAATACAATGTTAATTAATGAATATTACAAGAAAAATATTTGTAACAATAAGGTTAAATATATCATCACAAAGTCTCTTCATAATTATTTCTATGAAAAAAATTACTCATAACATGATTTATGATCAGTGTTTCTATGTGTTAAAGATGTCACAAATATAAGGAAAGTTGTAAATGAATTGCATTGAGTATTCAATAAAAAAATTATTTTTTATACTTAAATTTATGGTATAAAAATAATAATATGTCCACAATAATATGTAAACTATTTTAAATCAATTATATTTTGCATTAATTATATGTGTAATAATTTTGATGTTTGAATTATTACATGGATTTATAAATTCTCTATAGTAAATGTTGCAAAGATATGTGTGATAATTTCAATAGAATAAATTTTGCATGGATATTTATGATATTTTTATTGTGCTTAGATTTTTCATAATTTTACCACACTAAACATTACATGGATATTTTTTATACTTTCACCACGCTAAATGTTACATGGATATTTGTGATATTTTTCCTATACTTAAAAGTAAAGGTTGTAAAAAAATAAATATTGTGATAAATTTTATATGGATGTTTGTGGTATATTTCTTGCACCTATAGGTAAGGAAATACAAATAAAAAATTGTAATAAATGTTTTTCAATTTATCATGGATATTTTTTGATAAATATAGAATATTAATTACTAACATACTATGAAACAAAAAAATTGATAAATGTGTTACAATTTATCTTGGTCAAATTTTAGTTGATTATATTTTAGACAGTCAAATTTTAGAATTAAGTTATTGACAATGTTTTATATTGACATCCTTACCTTGCTTAGCCTATTCATCATTCTGTGAACTTTTAATCTATATGATAACATTCTCTATTCCATTTATTGTCTTGTAATCATTGAAATCATCATTTAGACATCCTTATTTTACTTATTAATTCTTATCAACCAAATTCTATAGTCTATGTCCTTCTAGAACAATACCACACTAAGAATGCAGGACCACAACTTGACCTTCCACTAGTGTGGCCTTATCCCCCACTCTCCAATTGTAAATTTTTAAATTTGAGATGTTTCATATACCCCTCCTACATTTTTAATAAGGTTGGTTAAAATTAATAATTATAATATTCCTCCATATAAGCACATCAATGTCATTTAAAATACATTTATCAATCACTTTGAAATTATACTACATATTGATTAAAAGAGCATTAATCCTTCCAATTTCAATTCTAATTTATTATAATAGTCATATGCCACATTTTAATATATTTTATTTTAGGCCAAGGGTGATCATTTGTAAGCATTTAAGTCAATATATCTAATTTAATTGATATATAAAATATCGAGATTCATACACTCACTCTAGGAGGGATAAATACATCGGTTTAAATCCCTTTTGAGATATGTAGGAAATACTTAGATTACATGGGTTTTTTAGGATAATTCAACTATAACCCTTGCATCATTCCCCCCTTTTAAAATTGTATCTCTATTTTATTTATGTTTAATAAATAGGGTTTTTATTTTGAAATTATTTTATGTGTAATATTATTAAACCCTCTCAAATAGGCATAGACATCTATACAAAAAAATTAGTCATGCAATCAATCAGGCACAACTATAGTAAACAGATAAGGCTGCAATGCAACCCTAGCCACATTGCGTGACTTTTTCCTAGTATAGTTTAAATTTATACTTTTAAATACACCACATTTTATATATCTTCATAATTAGTTTTCATCAACAATCAACCAACACAATCGGCATAAGTTTAGTTTGAGATAGGAATACCTATCCACTTATCAATTCACTATGTATAACTCATTTAAAATATGTATTTTACATTTAGAATCTATATATTATGTAGATATAAATAATTTTTAAACATTTTATTATATCATTATATTTAATCATTAAATAAAAATCACATTAAAAAGTTTTGTGAACCTATAATTTTATTTGTAAATTGCTTGTTGTTTGCTTAATTTTTGTCCTAGAATTTCATACAAATTTCTATAAATTCTTAATATTGAAATAAAATAAAAAATTGACCTTGGATATAAATATAACACCATGATCCAATATTATTCAACATTGGATTTAATCCAACAAATAACAAATTGTATTTTCATCTTAGATAACATCTGATAGTGAAGAATTTTTTTTGACCTTAGTTTAAATTTGCTGATCTCTATGCATAGGAATAATTTGATTTTTTTTTCTATTTACTTATTAGTTATTTTTAAAAATTATGTTATATAAAATTTAAAACTACTTAATGGTTGTCATTATGATCTAAGTAGTGATGTGTTTTATATACACCATTGTGTGAGGGATATTAGTCCAATACCCAAGCCATTATATAGAAATAAACATATATTTATCATATAATACATTAGAAACACCCAAAAACCCTATTTTATATTAAAGGAAGCCTATTTTAGCCATTTTATTTTTTATACACCTAAGAGGATCATATCACCTAAGTAAATCACTCCTAGTGTACCCTTAGAGATGTGATAGTGAGTGTAGACACTATTTATGAATTATATAGCTCCTCAATATTATACACTTGGAAAATATAGACCTTGGATATTATTCTCTATTAAAGACATTTCCCAATATCAAAAGGCTCACATTTGTTCTCTATCTATGATAATTATTTTCATCTTAGTTTAACCAATATAATTATGATGACCTAATCCATATAGCTTTTTCAGAATGATATAAACCTTATTATCTTCCATATCTATAAGTTATAGAATTGTACCTACTTTTTTCCTTCATATACTTTTGTTTCTCATTTATATTCTTATGTTAACACAAGTATCCTAACCTAATACAAGTGTTTAGTGCCCTAAATTCATTCAATTTTAAAATGTAATGTATACCTATGGTCAACCTAAATGCTTTTATGTGATATATTCTTCAAAGGCATTGGCATAAATACATTATCAATCCTCATTCATTCCTCACCTATAAAATACCTAGAAATCTCACATATCATCAAAAATCAATTGTCAAAAAGTATTTAATTGAGCAAAGCTTCCCTATTATCTCCTATTTCCATATCAGTGATATGTATAACACATCTATAGGGTTGAAGTACTAAAGGATCATGCCATGAGTTCTATTTTCTAAGTTAAAATATAGGTCATTGTTGTATTTATTTTCAACATATTACACCCTTGTGCACATACAATCCAACACATCATGGGATAAATACATCAGTTTAAGGCCCTCTTTGGAGTAGTGGCAACACCCATTAACAATGGTTTATTTTATGTTAGTTTGATTTTGTGATCACACTAACCCATTTTTTCCATAGCCACTATGAATATGAAGAACTAGGGTTTTGTTATTTTATAAGGAGTAACAACCCATGATCCAAATCTGACCTCATTATAGTGAAGGTGACACAAAACCAAAAATATTGTAGGTGGTTGTATCTAGTTTTAGCATATATTTCATACTAGACACATGCATTTGAGTTAGATAGTACTATCGATATAGCTATTTGAGGTTGACATAAGTGTCTATAACTACAGAGGACATTTTTACATAATTTGAAGAGTGGTCCAGAATCCATATACAATCTATTTCTAGCTTGTTTCATATCATATCTAATATCAGAACTAGATGATTACCCTCTTTTCATTATCATTATAATATATAACATAGTTGTACTTTTCTTTTTATCATGTCTTAGAATAATATATTTAGTATATGTGTTATCTGAGTGTTGTAATTAATTGGCATGTTATATATCTATTTATCACCTTAGTGATTATTCATTTATATATTATTAACTCTAACCCCTTAGGATCCTTATCTAAATTTATGGCTAAACATCTAGTGAACCCAACATTTGGTCCCCAAAACCCTATATTTTCATCTATGGTTTTATGATTCCATGTTGTTTATATTTGATTAAAAAAGACACAAGTTAAAGATCAGCTTTCAATTTATTATAAATAAGTGTAATATGGATGCATTTATGGTATATTTTAAACTCCAAATTGTAATTAAAGTTGTGGTTTATTACTATGATTGCTTAAAAAGATATTCACTTCAAAGAAATAAGTAAATTTTTCAATATCATGAAAGGGTTTTAAATCAAAATTAATACTTCATCTCTCTTAATAATTCCTTTTACAATTCTATAGAATTAGTATCTATATGATAATATGCATGATCTCAATAAATATTTCCACCTAGATATTATTCAAGTAATAACTATATGAAATCATAAATGAATCATGTCTATAAATCAATACTAACTCAAAGAAGATAGATGATACCATACACTTCTAATTGGGGAAACATTTGTTAAGTAGGAACATGACCAATATGGGGATCTACTAGACCCAATTAGGGTATATTTTATCACAATACACCATGTTAGGGAGGGTTCCAAAGCCTCCATTCAAACACAAAAATGCAATAATCCTAAGGGAGTCATATGTTTTGATATTTCACTAAACTAACAATAAATAAAGAAAATATAATCTAGTGTTCACCAAATCTTGTGGCACAAAGTGGGGGCTAGTAAATAAAAAAAACACGTATAGGATAATATCAATTAATATATGTATGAGTAATAACCTAATACATGGATACAAGAATAATATTAATCAAAGACAATACTTATTCTAATTATATCTACCAAAGAGAGGAGAAAAGTTAGATAATACTTACCTAAATGATTAACCCATACTATCATTTTAGAAAATGGTGGTAATTTAAAAAATAAATATGTCAAATAACTTTGTGTTAAATTCAAGATCAATCACAACTTTTCTATACCTTATCATCTAAAATGTAATGGACAAGCTAAGGCTACTAAAAATATTCCTAACAAAATCTTCCAAAAGATAATTCATAAAACTTGCATGGATTGGCACCTTCATCTTTGTCCTACACTTTGGGCTTAATAGACTAGCATACGTACTGCCACTAGAGAAACACCATTCTCTGTAGTTTATGGTTCTAAATCAATACTTCCTTTGAAAATTAAGCTTCCCTCTCTTTTTATATATCTTCATGGTATCATTCTCGATGAATAATTATGTAATGCTCATTTTTATGCTCTTGAGCTCCTTGATGAACATCATATTTTTGCTTTACAACATAACCACCAAGACAAGGCTCATATTTCCAAACAACATAACAAACATGTTAAAATTTTCAAATTTAATATTGGGGATATTATCCTTAAATTAAACTACACTCATGATAAATAAGGTAAATACACCCAAAAATGGTGGGGCCCTTATTTAGTCAAAGATATTCTTGGTCTAATAACTTACTACCTTCATACCAATGAAGGCCATGTTTTCAAAGATCCCACCAATGCACAATTCCTTAATAAGTAATTTGCTTAAAAATTTCCTTATTTTCATGCTTTCTATATATTATCTATCTAAAATTTCTTTTAGGTTACTTACATGGGTCTCTCCCTCTACAATAGTTCTATCTTTTCACAAACCTTTAGTCCTTCTTGTTTAGTCTTTTAGTTTCCCTTTTTTTTCATGAGTTGCATTGTAAAATCATGGATAGGACCAAATATTACTCATGATTTACCTTAGTTTTATTTATTTTCATATTCTTTTTACATAATTTTTGGCATCCCTTGGATTTCTCTTTTATGAGTTGTAGTGTAAGACCATGGATAGGACCTAGCCTTCCTAAAAAAATACCATGTTTATCTTTTTCTCATTTGTGTTTCCAATGTTTTTTAGCACCCTCATGGGTTTATCTTTTATTATTTGTAGTGTAAGACCTTAGATAAGACCTGACCTTCCTCATAAAATTACCATCCTATCATTATTTTTCTAGAATGTGTTTTACAATAGTTACAAGTTTTTGATCCTTGTTCTTAGCTTTAGCTTTTGCTTCTTTTGATAAATAGAATTTTCACAACAATCTAAGTTCTCATTATTTCCTCCATTTCACTTATTCTTATGATAAATAATAACACTTTACTATCATTATATCCCTTTTTCACCCTTTGTCACATTTTTTTCAATTTGAACTAATTCAAATTATTTCATGTGTCTTTCTTCTTGATTTCCTTTCCTTTCACTTCTCATTCGATAAAACAAGGTCAAATTCAAGATAGAAATTTTATTTCACCTATATTTATGAGACTCTTATACCCCATGCTCTCTAAAGTTCTCTTTTAATAACCAAGTCCCAAGTATTCAAATGAAAGTCATCTTTATCACCCATGTTTGGTTTTCCAAATCCGTATGGAGGAATAGAAAAATACACCAAGAAAGTTAAAATCCAAATCATATGAAATAAAAGGAAATGATATCCAAAAGGTAATATACAAATATCAAAAGTCAAAATCACACAAAAGACATGATTATAAGCACATATCCTATCTCTAATCAAATCTCAAACTCTAAAGTTTGCCTCACATAGAGTCAAGGTCCATTCAGGTGTAATCAACAAGTAGATTAGAATAGGAGAATTCAATAAACTCTATAATGCTACCTACTTTCTCATGTAAGTACCAAATCTTCATAGTAGACTGATAGCTCTATAAAGGGTATTGAGGAATGGGGAACATGTTGTCCTCTTATTTTTACAAACCTAATTTGAGTGTCTTCACTTCAATAAAGTGTTCCTCTACCTTGGTTTTTTCTTCATTCTCCCCTCTACCCATTTCATTTCCCCCCTTGATAGGCAAATTGTGATTCTAAATTTGTTTTCCCTCTTATTTACTTCCTTCTTATTCACCTCTTAAAAACATACTAGCACTAATTTTTTTCAATTTTATCTATCCTTAGAGCCAAACAACATGTTTGAGAAACTATGGATTACTTTATTTATACCATAAATTTGCTTTCCTAGACATCATTTTTTTTTCTTTTTACCATTTGTCATTATTAAACTACCCTTTTGTTATAGGCACTTGATTCTTTACCCTTTTCCATTGTTGAGTGAGATAAGGATTGTTACTACTAACTCATCAATGTTTTTACCATTTTGTTTTTCACTTGTCCGTATTTTTTTAAGGATTGTTACTAATTTTACATCAATGTTTGATTACCATCCTTTTTGACATGTATCACTGGTTTGATTTGGTGAGTTTTCAATTCTTACTTAAGGTTTACTTGTTTGATTTTTTTGGTCTTTAGTAGCCTTAGATTTTTGGTTACCCAATTTAATCTTGTTTTTGACTTGGTCATTTTGTCTGACATAGCACCTATCACCCTATCTTGCCAAATTTATAGGTAAATCCTATCCTCATAACACCAGTTATCTTGGATTTCTTATTTTTTTTTGTTTTTGATTTTTAGTTTTGTATTACTAGGTTTCTTAAAATTAGTCTTTGTGCCCTAGATAATCAAAACTAACATAATAGACAACTATCTATGATAAAGGTAAGTCAAGGTACACATCACATTTAATTTTTAGTTATTTCCCTTTCTATCATTTACTTATAGTTATTTTATGATTTAAAATAATGTAACTTTTTTTATCATCAACATTATGTGTTCCTATATTCTTTCTCAAAGCACCATCCCTTATTTCACCTTAGTGACACATGATGAGATTTGAGTGGGGCATATGTATATATATAATATTTTTAAATTTTTATCAAATACTAATGCTTTACATCTTGCAAGAACCAATTAAGACTCAATATCTTTAAATTCATGCCTTAAGGGGTGTACTAGGAAAGGGGTGGGTAGACCATTGGTGATTTATAAGATTATTGTCCCTTATTACCACATTATTACCAATCCAACTAGCTCCTAAAACCATTCCCTAAGCTATTAATCCTCCTTTTCACACTCCTCCAATATTTTCCAATTTTTCATCTTTGTTTTCCTCAATTTAATCCCTTTTTTTAGTTGTATGTACTAAGTCAACCCTATATAGTTTCAAGTAATTTTCACTTAAGAACTAGTTTGGCCTTTGGTTGACCTAGCTCATGACCTAGTGAATAATTGTCTAAAATTGTGCTAGGTCGATCCTATCAATTGATATTTTTGAAAGGTTTTAGGGTAAAATATACCTATATATACAATATAATTTCAACATTATTTCAATATGAAATCAAGAGTTATTATTTACTTATGCTTCTTTATAATCTTCTCTCCCACCATTCTATTTGAGGAATCTCAGCTTGTGATTTCTACTTGGATAATCTAGTCTTGTGGATAAGTCTTAGATGCTTTTGCATTTCTTAGCGATTCTTAAAAAAAACAACAAAGTGTCAAATGATTTAACTAAGAATAAATTTATCAATGGTGTTAATAGTGACATTAAAAAGAGGCATGGATTCAATCCATTTGATAAAATATTTAGTGGCCATGATGATAAAAAAATTCCATCTTGGGAGTGAGGTAATTTTCCAATGAGATGTAATCCACACATGGAGAATGGCCAAGGAGATTTGATAGTTTGAAAATCAGTTAGAGGTGAATGAATTAGATCAACATAAATTTGGAAAGGAGTACATTTTTTATCAAAGTTGATTGCATCATTTTCAAGAGTAGGTCAAAAGTAACCCATAAATATGCATTTGCATGTTGCATCATGTCCATGATAATGGCCACTACAAATACCCCCATTTACTTTTTAATGAATAGGAGGGACCTCATCTTACATAACATAATAGAGAAATTTACCTTCAGTATTGCAATAATAAAGGATGTTGTATTGAGATACATATTTGAAAGCTTGTTTATGAATGTGTGTCTTTTCATGAGAATCTAAGTTAGGAGGATAAGTTTCATGTTCCAAGAATTGAATAATGTCTTTGTACCATGGCATTTGTCAAATGGTAATAGACTCGATGTGTTAGATAAGTGAATATAGTGGTTAAGTTGAAGATGGAGATTTTTTTATTTATATAATAAAGGTGGGATCAGAAATAAATTTGTGTGGATGAAAGAGAAAAGTTGAAAAAGTAAGGGAATCAGCAATGAAATTTTGATCATGAGAGATAGGATCAATAATGAAATAGATTAAATACTTAGTGAGAGTAGTTGAAATTTGATGGTAGGTAATGAGGTTTTTGCTTACACATTGGTTATCATCATTGACCTAGTGAAAAATGAGTTGAGAATCACCTAAGGCATGCAAATATTGAATCTCTAAATCAAGAGCAACTCTCATACCTAAGATTAGTGCTTCATATTTGGCCATATTATTGGTGACATCAAAGGTGAAGTGAAAAGTTAAAGGAATGATTTTTATAAGAGGAATTGTGAGATATCAACCTTCCCTAGCTCCTTGAAGGCATTTAGTAGCATCAAATCAAAGGGTTCACATGCAAGTCGATATTAATTTTAGTAAACTCCTCTATAACTGCTTTAGGTTTAATAGTATTAGATGTAATAGAGGATTCATAAATATTACCTACTTAAATATTAGTATTAAATTTATGAAAATAATATTTGAGAGAAATAACTTGATTAAGACCTTTAATGTAAAGGATATTATCATTTGAAAGACTATCTTGAAGGTGATTGGTAGCTGGTATGGGAGCTATGGCAAGTTGATCAGCTATGACATACCCTTTGATAAATTTTTGAGTCACAATACAGAGGTCAAATTTCATAAAAAGGACCATCTATTTGCCAATTATATCTCTAGGAAGAAAAGCTTTAGAGAATAAGTGATGAAGGGGGTCAGAATGAATGATGACATAAGTAGTCTAGTAAAACATGTAGTGCCAAAGCTTTTTAGCTACAAAATAGATGGTGAGGAAATCAAATTCAAAATTTTTATAGCATTTATCATAATCAAAGAGGCTTTGGCTAATGTAATATATGGCATACTCTCTTCTAGTATTGTCTTGTTGGGTAAGCAATGCCCCAACTAGTATGGGCATAGAAGAAGTATATAAGATTAAAGGTCGATCATTAGAAGGAGGATTAAGTTTAGGTGGGTGAAGTAATGACTCTTTCATGTTATTAAATTTTTTTTGACATGGGTCCATCCATTCTAGAGTATTACCTTTCTTTAGAAGAGAATTGATGGAGTGGATGTGATAAGCCATTTTGGGGATAAATTGTCTAATTGACCTATGTTTGCCTACGTGTGAATCTCAAGAATGGAATGAGGAATGGGTATGTTGATGTTAGAACTAATCTTAGTGGGGTCAACATTGATGTCATGGAGAGATTAGGAATATTAATAATTTTCTAGATGTGACACCAAAGACACATTTATAAGGATTGAGTCTAACTTGATATTTAAGAAGATGATCAAAGATGACAACAAGATCTGAAATATGAGTTTTATGAATTTTATATTTAGCAATGAGGTCATTCACATAATTTTAAACAATTTTGTGAATAATATCATGGAAGATATGTGTCATTTCTCATTGGTAAGTGTCTCCATCATTTTTGAGGCTAAAGGGCATTTTGACATAGCAATAGGTGCCCCATTCCATGGTAAAAGTGGTCTTATGTTGATCCTCAAGGGAAATAAAAAATTAATTGTAGTCTGAGAATCCATCCATAAGAGATAACATTTCATAAATAGTCATAGAATCAATGATGACATCTATCGAAGGCAAAGGGAAGTTCTTTTTAGGATAAGCAAGGTTAAGATTTTGAAAATCATTACAAATATGAATGACCATAGTGAAATTTTTCAAAACATGAATAATTTTATAAACCCATTCAGAATAGTCCACTAGTTGGATAAATTTAGAATCAAGTAATTTGATGATTTCCTTATGACATAAGGCATAAACTTTGGGTGGAAATTTCCTTTATTTTTTATGCACATGCTTATCATCAAGATAAATAATATTGTTATGCACCATAATGATAAAGTTAATACCAAGAATGTCCTCATAGGACCAAGCAAATATATCATGATATTTATTAAAGAATAAGCTAAAATTATCATGTTTGGTAGGTGAGAGTTCATGAGATATTATAATTGGTTGAGGATAAGATGGAGTACCATACTCAGTGTGAATGGTTTATTTGATAATTATGGCATTTCCATCTTGAAAATGGTATGGTACATTATGTAACTAAGAAAGTGGATTAGTTTTGGGATCAATGCTAGAAATAAAGTTATTGAAACAAGGATCTTTGGTTTTAAAATTCCCAAGTTTGTGATGTTATTGAGGAAGTTGAGATTTTTGAGAATGAAGTATTTCAAGAAAAGATTCATCACTAGGAAAGGTGGGAAGAGGACCATAATAATCAACATATACTTTGAGATCTAGATTTTTATTACCATGGTGATCATACTTAGAATCTATCTGATGAACATTTGGCATCATGTGTAATCTTGGGAGTAGGAGAAGTAGATGGATCAAATGGGATTAGAGTGTTGTTGGTTTTTGTGATGGAAGAAGGATTATAGATAATGATTAGATCTAAAGGTGGTAATGTAGATGAAGGATTTTCTAGAGATTCAAAAGGTATAATTTTCTCTACCACCCAAGGAGTATCAAGAAGTAGATAATTGGTAGGAGGCACATAACCTTCGAGATCTAAGTCATGATTTGTGGAAATGGTATGGACATCCTAGTTACAATCATGACTTTGAGCTAAGGTTTTTTTATAATGTTAGACATCCAAGTCTCAAGACTAAGCATGGTCCATTATGTAATTATCATCATATGTTGGAGAAATTGTACATGCTTGAGAGTTAGGGGGATTTTTAGAAGGTGAAATAAGAATATTATTGAATGTATGTGGATACATGATGAGAGTATTTTGAAATAATTTGGCCATTCCAAAATCATTACAAGTGAAATAATATTTAGGTAAAGAAGGCTCTTGAACATTGCATGGAGGGGGAAAGTTAGTAATCGCATTAATAAGAGGAATAGTATAGTCTCTAGGTAATAAAGAAGGAGGAAGCCCCTGCAAAATGTAGGGAGGTAGTTTGGTAGTATTACACATATGTTGTAAATCATTAGGTTCATCATCATCAAAATCCACAAGAGTGAATTATAAATTAGGATTGATGTTGATAAATTTGGGTAAAGGAGCACTATTAATCTTAGGAATGGCAAGAATATGATACTGAGATTTGGGATTAGGAAGTTGAATATCCCATGGGTTGGGATCAACCTCATGCTTATACCATTTTCCATTATGTAAAAATTTAATGCATTAGCTATTAGAAGAATAAATAGCCCTCATTCAATGAGTCTAAGGGTGAAGAATGAGTATATTATAAGATAAAGGTATGTCAAGGACCATAAGCTTAGTTTGAATGGTCTTATATCTAATGATTAATGGAAGCCAAATACAACCAAGTGGTTTTTGATTTGTTTTATCAAAACCACAACAAGTAAGATGGGTTTCTTTGAGATGATCCTTGTTATAACAAAGTTTTTGGATAAGCCATAAATATGTCACATTAATACCAGAGCCTTCATAAACTAGAAATTTATGGATAAGGGTAGTATTAATGGCTATTTTAATAAATAGTGGTGGATTATCAGCATGAAAAATAATTTCGTCATTAATCATGTCTTTTTCAAGAAATTTAATAGAAGGATTAGAAGGACACATAGTTTCAATGGTATTTATGTTGGTAGGTTGAGGTTCAATAAGAGGTGGTTCTTCATCTATAGAAGATGGATCTTCAATTTATTGTAGTTGTTGCATGAACAACTTTCGATGATAGGGTGAAGTATGAAACAACTCCATAAGTGGAATCTTATAAGGTATATAGTTAAGTTCTTCAAGAAAGTTACAATGAGATTTAGAAGAAGAACCAACACAAGGTTTAAGAAGTAAATTATATTTTGAAAGAAAAGATGTGGTTATAGGTTTAGAAGGAGGAAGTGGTTCCTTATGGGCTTCTAAAGCTAGATTAGTAGTGGTATTACATTTGATAATTTATTCTTATAAATATGGCTTCTTAGGTTTGGTAGCATGATCTTTGTGAACTAGCTTGCAATGTTGATTAACCTTAGCAATGTTAATATATTAAGAATTTTGTAATATTGGTCATAATCAACATCAATGGCATAAACATCCTTGGTATTTGGTTGACTATTGGAAAAATATTTTTGGTTATTTGAGATAGAAGCTTTAGAAACATATCATTTTTGAGAAGCGCTGGTGTACTCTTGACAACAAAGATTAATCATGGCTTAATTATTAAATGAGCCACCAAGCATATAGGAGATAGCAATTTTAGTGAACCCTCTACAAGATTCACGGGAATGACCAATGCCATCATGTAACCAAAAAAATTTATTAGGGTCATACCACTTAGGAAGATTATTAAGATAAGTGAAAGGTCTTGAGGGTGGTAAGAGTTATTTCATTCATTGCACAAAAAGTGGTGTGTGAGAAGATGAAAAGATGTTAGCTTTAGGAACTCCATGTTTGGTTTGTAGAGTGTTACTAGTGATACCATTGGTAGATGTTTAAAAATATCCTTTTTAGAAGTTTAGGATTAGGTTTTAATTGCTTCATGAGAAAGACTTGACATTTAGCTTGAACAAGAGCTTTATTAAGTATTTGAGGAGCAAAGGTTTGAACCTCATATTGAAGATAAGGAGTCAAAGTAGTTATAAAGAGGTTGAACAAGTTATCATCAGTCATGTTATGGTCAGATTTATGGTCTAATGATTTCCATATTTTGATAAAGTCATGAGCTAATTTAGTGTGAGATTACTTAGCATTGATGAAGTGGCTAAGACAATTTTTGAGAAGATCATTGTTTTTAAACTCTTTAACTAAATGATTGACTAAATCTTCAAGTTGCCAAATAGAATGTTAGGGTAATTGGTTATACAATTCTAATACATCATCAGTGAATGTTTTGACTAAGATTTTAGTTATGGTGAAGGTATTAGATTGGATCCACTCTTTGTAAAGGTTGCCAAAGGATTTGAGAAATGAGGTGGGGTATTTAGTCTCATCATATATGATAGTTGGAGATATGTTACCACTATCAATAGACACAAGACTCATTTTGGATAGTTTGAAACATCTTGTTATTCATTATGGGTTGAGGAATAACACTACCTGAGGCATCTTTAAGAGGTGGAGGAATGTAATTGGGATTAGCTTGAGGATGGATAGTCAAAGGTTGATTAGCCATATTAATCAAATGATGTTGGAGTTGCATCACTTGATTAGTGTTATATTTTTTCATTATGTTCATTTGTTAGATAACTTGGGAAAGAAGTTGAGTTGTATCAAGAGGTGGGTTGGTCTTGGTAGGAGCACTCCCAAAATTTATATTAAGTGGAAGGTTGTTAGAAGATGGATTATTAGTGGGATTATTGTTTAAAATTATGTCAATTACTCCCACATTAGTTTGAAATTTTTGAAGATGAGAAGTATTTTGGTAGGTATATAAAGGATCAAACCCATCAACTTTATCTTGACGTGTGATTTGCACCATGTTATAGGTCATGGATGAAGGAGGGCAAGAGGTGCCCCAAGAGTGATGGTGTTCTTGGGAGGAAAAGAGAGGGAGAAATGAACATCTCATATAGTATCTAAATGGATTAAAACTATTCAAGAAGATTATGATAGGAGACTTCATGATGATTGGAGATAAATGAACAAAATGATAAAAATGATAAATAGAGAATTGAATTGGCAAACAAGGAAGGCATAAAATAGTATAGAATCAACTAGGTTAACCCAATACATAAAGCAGGGTCTAAAAGTTGATAAAACAAGAATACAAGGTTGACTAGGTCAACCTAGTTTTATATCCTAGATAAGAAGTGAGCAAGAAAAGATACAAAGTTGACTAGGTCAACCTAGCTATGTATTTGAGGGAAAGAAAAGAGTATTGTGTCAACAAGGTCAACTATGTACTAAAACAAAAATAACTTTTTATAAGTACTTATGAAATCAAGAAATGAAATGAAACACACAATCAATTAGATTAATGAGGTTGATCTAATTAAGGCACACAGCACAAAACTTTACACCAACACTAGCTAATGCAAGTTTTTAAAATACAACATACAATTGAGTAGAGAATAAGAAATCAACTTGGAAATTAAAAGCTAACCAAGTGATCAACATGAATGTTTTTAGATTATTAGAGTATAATTTTAGATGTGATAGGAAGTTAGTTATAAGTAAGGAACTAAAAATTAATATGAGGATAGTTTCATGATGTTTGGGCTGAAAGGGATCTGTATTAGGAATGGTACTAGTTTAGTATTGGGGCCTACCCCCTCACTTCACACACCATAGTAATGAGGGTGTCAGATGCTTAGTCAAAATATACCATTAACCATGTGTTTATACTTGGCTAGAAAACCAAGTTGTCCTCTCTTTTGGTGATGAAATCCAAGTAGGTAGGCCTTAGGTAGACAATTATTAAAATACATTTTAAGATATTGTGATTTGGTAGTGTGTGCATAAAAGAGAAAATAGTGAAACTAAATGGTATATTGGAAACCACCTAATTATATTATATGATCTATTCTAAGCATGTAAACAATAAAAAATAAAAGTGTGAGCTAATTACTAGCATATAAGGGTTAATTCTAACTTTAAAATGTAATACAATGTTGATTAAGTCAATATTATATGCAGATAATATAGAATAGGGTTGACAGTGTCACCTCTGTACTACAAAAGGAAAGGTCTAAAAATGAACTATGTCGACAGAGTCAATCTAGATTTCTAGATAGAATATAGAATACAAAACTATGTTGATAGGGTCAACCTAGTTGATTGTACAAGGGTAGTTTAAAGATTGCAAACTATGAAAAATAAGACTGTAAGGAAAGAGAGAGAACGATAGAAAGAAACCTTGGTGGGTTGAATGGTTCAAGGAAGTGAGATTTTTGTTGAATAACCTTGATTAATACTTGAAAATTATACTAATTATGTCGACTAGGTCAACCTATCTTTGTATAACCTTCTTGTTGATAACCTAAAAATGTATAGGGTTGACTGGGTTGACCTAGTATGCTGAACTAGATGCCTAAAATATATATAAGGTTGACTAGGTTGACCTAGTATGTTGAATAAGATGCCTAAAAGTTTGAAAACTTATATTGTGTTGACTGGGTCGACCTAGTAGCTTGTACTTGAATAAGAACTTGCACAAATAGACTAGAGTCATATTAATGTGACTATATGTTTGTTGCTCCCAAAATCTATCACTTGTTTTTGGGGACAACATATCAACTATTTTGGTCTTGTAGGCCAAAATTCTCTCTTCCCTTCTTAAAAAATGTTCTGAACACTCCAATTCTTCAATTATTCAAGAATTTTTAGTCAAGGGACTAGCATGTTCAATGGGTTCAACAACTTCAATAGGTGAGCTCTCACTAAGGAACAACTTCCAAACACTTAGGCATTTCAAGGCTGGTTCAACATTGAGGTTTAATCAAAAGACTTAGCTATGGGATTCAAACAAATGGAATGAACCAATGAACCATTGAACCCCACTCTAGCATGGTTTAAAGGTTTAAAAAGAGCTAAGCACTCAATGAGTTCAAAGAAGTTTAACCACCTCGAAGAGTTCAACAAGTTCAAAGACTTTGGCAATTTCAAAAGTTTAATAAGCTCAATGGACTTAAAGAAAAGAAGACTTTAAATAAGAAAGATTGAACCATTGAACTGTTGAACCTTGAACCAAAAGAGTTCAAAGATCAAAATTTTAATGAGTTCAATAAGTTTCAAGAGACTTAGAAGAACAAAGGATTTGAAGAGCAAAGAATGAACCGTTGAACCATTGAACCTTGAACCAAAAGAGTTTAAAGGTTCAATTATTTGAACAAAAAAGAAAAAGATCCAAAAAGTTTGAAGGACCAAAAGATTCAAAGAAAGAGAATGAACTGTTGAACCTTGAACCAAAATGGTTCAAAGTTCAAAGCTTTAAAAGTTCAAGGAATTTCAAAATTTGAAAGGAAGCTTCGAGCAAAGGAAGGAAGTGGAAGATTCAAGAGACAAGTTCAAAGAGATGGTTCAGTTGATTGAACCAAGGATTTAATTGAAGCAAAGAGCCGATTGAACTAAGGAGCTGATTGAACCAAGGAGCCGATAGGACCGCCCAAATTATTGAACCATTGAATTGATGCACTCTCGTGGTTCAAAGGTTCAAGGTTCAACATGGTTCAAATGACCAAGTGACCAATGACATCCTTGTAGATGTCAAATTCAAGGTAATAAAATGCCCATTTATTTTCAAATATGGCACAAAACCTAAAGAACAAACTCAGTGACCAACCAAAGAAGGAGCCAAAAAAGCTAGCTGAAACGGAAGAGATAGCCTGAGAGCTCAGATCACAAGGAAGAGACAAAATGAAATAAGAAAAGAGGGAACAAGAGGGAAGGACTAGAAATATTTGTAATAAAGTTATTCTAGTAGGTGGAACAATCCACCAAGTAGACATTGGAGCGCAGACACTCAAGGATGTGGCCTATTTTTCTCCATCAAGTAAAGGTGAAATGAACAGCTATGCACATATCAAGAATAGGACCAGGTGGCCCATACTTCAAAAGTAGACATTTGAGATGAATTGACACACCATATTTAAGGTTGATGCCTTGTTCTATCATGGCCCCTTCATATAACTAAAAATGTATTCAAGGCATTGAATGCAGCATGGGCCATTCCATGAAACAAAGTGCCCAAGTCTTTCTTGGAGCGATATATATTGTAATCTCTTATTTTATGCAAAGGAGATATTTTTGTTATCAAAAGAAAAACCCTGCCCAAATTGAAAGGCATTACTGAGACTTTGAGCTTAGATTATTAATCATATTTTGTTATTTGAATGAAAAAGCAAGTGACTTTTCAGACTTTGTGCTGGAATAACTTGTGTTGTTGAGGAAATTGTTCTTATGTTTATTTCTTGAATACATTCTTGTCTATTTAATTAAATAAGTAGAACTAGTGGAAGTAACCTAGAAGGTGTCCTAAAGCCAACTATGGGAAGACTTTGAGCTGCCATAATTGTCTTTAGTGTGTGTGTTTTTAGTTTGTTTCTATGTAAAGGATCTTGGGATGAATTTGTTCCCCCATTGTCCTTCATATATTCCACTCTTTGGAAGTTAAGGTAGAGACTTTATGCTACACCTCATTCTACTAGTTATTGCACCCTATTACATTTACTTATCACTACCAGAAAGAATTCTTTTTGTTTGTTGTAAATCACTTCTGAAAGAAGAGAAGTGCCTCCAGTGATTTCACTAGAATTCTCCTATGTCTGTGAACATCATCTCTAAAAAAAGAGAGATGGATGGTGTTATCTTACCTTGAGTGTTATTTTTAGCTTATTTATAGTATATTAATATATCATAGTTATAGGGAACCTCCCCTTGATGAGAAGAGAGATTTCTCCCATTTTAATGTGGTAAACCTGCACGTTTTGGCTGATAAATCTCCCTATGCTATGGTTGAAACACCTATTTTCCCCTCAGTCAACTGGTGACAAAATATTCACCCAATAGTTTTTGGCAACTCCACTAGGGATCAAATGAGCTATTCTAATTCTTTTCCATCTCCATATCCTTATTAATTTCCATTATATACTCTAATCTTTGAAACTAGAGATTCTAGGGATTGAACGTTTCATTACTATTTTCTACTCTGCCAGCTCCATGCCAACAATTTTTGGCGACTCTATTGGGGATCATTTTGTGCAGTTTGAATCCTCAAGATTCAAATTGAATTAGTCCCCATCCTTATCCATTTTATTTTTACACTCTGGTAGATCCACAGTATATGCAAAGCCAAAGAGCTAAAGGGATTATCGACCCTATATTCAAGTTGGTACAACAAAGTGATTTTGACATGTTTCCTTCATCTCACCTTCAGCAAACCAAGAGTTTTCTTTCTACCAAATTAAGGTCTCCATTACCAAGAAAAACATCCATTTCTATTGTTAGTAGAGCTTTGTCAATACATACCCCTTAGATATTTGTTATCCCTCCCTTTAGTAGTCAAATCATGGTAGCTCAAGGCCCCTAGGGTAACTCTTTTGGTCCACTCAACCTAACTCCACCTCTACATGAACTGCCTCATAGTTCTAAGGAGAATTTCCCCAAGTTTTTTTGGTGATGGGAGAGTTAATCCTAATGAATATATTATAGCTTTCAGCATAGCTTGTGGTGTGATAGGTGTGGAGTATGAGGACATTGCAGTCAAGCTATTTATGGAAACATTGCAAGGCACTGTTGCAGACTAGTTTTATCATCTACAAGCACAAATAGTGACTGATTAGAATACTCTCAAATCTAAATTTGAAGCTAGGTCAAGCATATATAAGATGTGCATGCCCTATTATTCTAGCTCACATAAATAAATAAAGAGCCTCATGAAAATATGAGGGACTTCATTGCCAAATTTGACAAGCTGAGGAACACGATTCCTACAATTTCTCAGCCAATAGTTGAGAACCTTAAATTATTTTTCATCAATTCTCAGCCTCCAAAAGTGAATTTTTTATTGAGATGGGCTGGCCACATAGACCTTGTTGCAGCTCAATATTTGGCCACTAAGGTGGAAGATGATCTTATCTTGGTAGGAAAGATAAGAAGAGATCCTAACAGAGGTAAATATTCTTCATCCTCTGAATATCCATCTATAGACACCACTGATCCAATGGTGCAAAAGTTGGCAAATGGGTTGCTAGATCTTAGAAAGCAAATGGTGCAAGGGATGTCTTATACTCCTTCATATAGAGATATACCAAGGAGGACATTTCCCAATCAATCATACCAAGGCAATGCTGCCAAGAATTAAGGGCAGCCAAATTGCCTTCCTCCCCCACAAAGGAAACTTGCCATTGAAGAAATACCAACCAACTCAGTAGTTGGATATCTTGAAACAAAATCTGATTTCTCCTTCCAACCTAAGTTAAACCCAAAATATGACATTGATCTCTTCACAAAAAACCAAGAAGAATCAATTGGCAACTCCAACATTGGTTTTCTAAACTACCAGGATGAACCCAAAAGTAAAGGTGAAGCATTTGATGGATCATATGTTGTATTCGCCTAGTCCCAAAACTAGTCAGCCTAGCAAGCTGATAAGGAAAAAATAAAGGAGTGATCTCAACCAACAATTTCAATTGCTAAGTGGGGAACCACTATACCTTTTCAATCAAAGGACCTGGTGATCCCTAAAAAAGTAAGTACCTAACGTATGTCTTTACCTTTAAATTCAATTTTATAGATCAGTACCCCCCTCCTAAAAACCCAAAGGATGAACTACCTTCCCCTATTCCTAATTCATTTTAGACATTTGATATAATTGACCATGTCAAGAAAACCATAATTTAAATGTCTAAATTTAAATTCCTGTAATCCAACCCTGAGCAGTTGGATAAGTTGGTTTAATGTGTAAAAAATAAAACCATCCCTACAAGACCAGCTATTCCAAAGGAGACTCCCACATCCACTCAGAATAACTTTGTCATTACTCTTCCTACTGCTCTCAAGAAGACAGAACCATTTTATGTCTCCCTATTGATAAACGATCATCAGCTGAATAATTGCATCATCGACTCAGGTGCATCTGACAATGTCATGCCTACCAAAGTGGCAGAAACTCTTAATCTCACACTGACCAAGGCATTTGGGAGATGCTTATCCATGGAAAATAAATAAGTCCCTTTACTGGGAGAAATCAAAGATGCCCAGTTTGCATTTACGGTCTTTCCAAAAAAAAGAATTAAGATGACAGTCTTGGTGGTTGACATCCTAGCCTCCTACGGCATCTTTCTTGGTCAAAATTTTTGCAAGGATGTTGGTGGAAAATTAAGCATGGACCTGTCCAAGGTGAGGATCCATATCAAAGGCATCATGCAGAGGTTGCTCTCTAAGAAGGAGGCAAAATATATTGTCACTCAAATATCAGCGCCTGAAGCCCAAATTCTGTTTGAGTCTTCAGGCATGGGTAATTAATTCTTATCTATAGAGGAGGTTCATGTGGCATCTGAAAAAATTTCTAAATATGATAGCCTGACAATTGATTCAAAAAAAATGGTAGAAGATTTGCTAGAGTGTAGTGCAAGTGTAGAAGAATCCTCCCCTCCAAATGAAGAAAAATCTAAGGAAAAATTAGTTTCTAATGATGTCTAGATTCTAGAATTTGATAGAAGTTATTCCTCTACCATATCTATAGCCAAGATTATATTGATATCTCCTCAAGGAGATATTTTTCCTTCTTCATACAAGTTACAATTCAGCAACACCAATAATACTACTGAATATGAATCATTGTTGCTCAGATTGAAGGCTGCTCAAGATAGGGGTGTCAAAATCCTTCACGCCAAAGGAGATGCTGAGCTAGTGGTTTGTTAGGTGAGGAACCTATATCAAACCAAGAATGAAAGATTACAACATTACCACAATCTATTTTGGGATCAAATTGAAATATTTGATGCTTTCAGTATCTTTTCAGTGCCCAGAGAATTTAATGACTGAGCGATGCATTAGCTATTTTGGTGAATCTCTTAGTTCCTCACCAAGATTTTGAAGGAGACAAGTACACCATCAAACTGGTCTTTCAACTAGGTGTTCCTGACAACACCAATCATTATCAATTGTTTAATGACGACAACCAAATAATCACCTTTTTAGAATAGAAGGATAACTTTGAATAGCTTCATTTCAAAGGCAATGTACCTCTACCATAGAAATCAGCTAAAGAAACAATTCCAAACACAAGTGAAGAATTCTTGTAGCTTAAAGGAAATAAAATTCCCAAAGGATTGGTTTCCCTTGAAAAACTGTTTGATAAGCATGACAGGTTCATCAAACAATAGCAAATGGATTCAAGTGCCTCCCAAGAGTTTGATAAAATAAATTTGAATACAAAGGAAAATCCCAAGATCATCAACATTAGGAAGTGCTGCGCTCCTGAGGAGAAGCTCAAATTTTCTACCCTGCTTCGCCATTATGTAGATGTTTTAGCATACTCCTATGATGATCTAAAGTCACTCAGACCTAAAGAAATTCACCATGAAATTCCTCTCAAGAGTGATTTGGTGCCTTACAAGAAGAAATCTTGATAGTATAATATAAAGATATTAAGTACTATTTTGTTTGAAATACAAAAAATGTTGAATGCTAGAATAATTTTCTCAATCCATCATTCCACATGGATTGCAAACATAGTTCTTGTGAGAAAAAAGAAAAGAAAAATTCACCTCTACATGGATTTTAGGAATTTGAATCAATCCTCCTTAAAGGATGATTACCCTTTACCCATCATGGATCAAGTCCTTTAGACAGTGACTGGTTCAGAGATGTTATCAATGCTAGATGGTTTCTTAGGGTACAATCAAGTGGAAGTTGGTGAAGCAAACCAACATAAAACTGCCTTCACCATGCCTTGGGGCACCTTTGCATATCGAAGAATGCCATTTGGCTTGATAAATTCTGGCACCACTTTCTAGAGAGCAATGGACCTTAATTTAAAAGATGAAATGGGTAAGTTCATTATGGTGTACCTTGATGATTTAATAGTCTTTTCCAAGCATCATCCTGATCACCTACATCATTTGCAACAAGTGTTAGAATGATGTCAATAAAATGACATTTTTATAAATCACAAGAAGTCAATTTTTGGGGTTATAGAAGGGAAAATTCTTGGACATACTGTGTCTTGAGAAGGCATAAATATTGACTTAGAAAGAGTCAAATCTATCCAAGAGCTTACTCTACCCACTAGTAAGACTGCAATTCACTCTTTCTTTGGAAAGGTAAATTTTCTATGAAGGTTCATCCTTGAGTCCACAGAGAAGACTCACCACATTGTGGACATGATGAAGGGAAAGGCCACTTTTAGCTAGAATGAAGAAGGAAAATTGGCATTTTGAGACATCAAGACAGCTATTACCCATACCCCAATTCTGGTTTATCCAGATTACACTAAAGGCTTTATAATGTATAGTTATGCTTCCAAACACACACTCTCAACAATTTTGGTTCAAAAAAATAAAGAAGGTGTGGAGTCTCCCATATCCTTCATGAGTTGTCCTCTAAAATCTCATGAGTTGAATTATTCAAACATGGAGAAGCATGCTTACGCAATGGTAAAGGTGGTAAAGCACTTCCATTTTTACATCTTGAACTCACACACTATTGCCATGGTTCCTGATACAATAGTCAAGTCCATATTAACTCAACAAGATTTTGGAACCAAAAGAGACAATTAGATTTCTAAAATCTAGGAGTTTGATCTAGTTATCAAACTACTAAAGCTTGTGCAGGGAAGGGGCCTCTACTAATTGACTACTGATAACATACCAAAAGGAACAAGGCATAAAGGAATGGAGGATGAAGACACACCAACAATCCTTTTTGTCACCACCATGAATGATTGGTATTTGAATATTGCTCATTTCCTTACTTATGGTGAGTGTCCTGCTCACTTGTCTCATAAAGAAAAGAGGATTGTTAAGTTAAAAGCTACCAATTTTGTCTTGTGGGAAAATGGTTTGTATAAGAATAACCTTGATGGAGTATTCCTTCACTGCATGGACAAACTACAAAAGAAAAAACTTTTGGAATCCTTCTAAAATTTGGCTTGTGGAGGACATTTTTCTATGCCTGTGGCTACCCATAAGATTTTGTGAGCCAGGTATTATTGGCCTACCCTATTTCAAGATGCATACAAATTGGTACATAAATGTGAATTGTGTCAACAGTTCATTGGAAGACCCAAATTGGTTGCATTACCTCTCAAGCCAGTGGTAATAAAAGAGCCATTTTAGTAATGGGGAATTGATTTCATAGGTGATGTAAACCCATCTTCAAGTCTTGGACATGATTATGTCCTTACAACCATAGATTACTTCACCAAATGGGTGGAAGCTATTCTAGCCAAGCATGCTACTTCAAAATTAGTATGTAATTTCCTCAAAGAAAACATCATTTCTAGGTTTGGGGTCCCAACCAAGATTGTGACTAATAATGCAGCCTATTTCTCTTCTCATGAGATTACCCAATTCTATTTTTATTATGGGATCACCCTCTCCCACTCTTCTGACTATTTTATATAATGAAATGGTTAGGTAGAATCAAGCAACAATAACCTGGTGACCATTATCAAGAAGCTGGTAGATGACAATCAAAGAACCTAGCATAAAGCATTGTTTGATGCCTTATGGGTAGATAGAATTATGCCCAAGAGGGAAATAGGTATGTCACCTTTCCAACTTCTATATGGTCTCAATGCAGAGATACCAATCACCCTGGAATTGCTATCACTAAAATTGGAAAAGGAAATCAAAGATAAAACATATGAAAGATCCATCAACAAGAGGATCATGTGCTTGACTGAGCTGGGGGAGCATCAAACTATGGTGGTGGATTGAATTGCTTCGATAAGAAAGCAAGGGTCTATGGTTTCTAGATTGGAGATCAAGTTTTGTTATGGGACAAAATAAGATAGCCAAAGGGAATGCATGGGAAATTTGATTCCTTATGGAGAGGCCCATTTGCTATTCATAAGATCAATGGTGAAAATAGTTTCCTATTAAAGTATCAAGATGGCACACCCTTTTCACTATCTCACAATGGGTAGTATCTGAAGCACTTCAATCCTTAAAGTATTAGATAAGATCAGCTTGTACATATGTGTAATTTTTGTATAGTCTTTAGCTTGTTTTATGTTCATTTTCATTTGTTTTTGGCACCTTTCTTTTTGGGAAGCATGACTTCATAGCCCAATGGCATACTTAAAGGCACTAGAGATTCTAGATTCTACTCCCTTTTTTTATTTTTACAATCGATGGAAGTTATCCAATTGAAGCCAGCTGTTGTTCTCAAAATCCATCACTTCTTTTTGGGGACAACATATCAACTATTTTGGTCCTATAGGTCAAAATTATCTCTTCCCTTCTAAAAAAATGTTAAAAGAAGTTCAAAAAGAGCTAAACACTCAATGAGTTAAAAGAAGTTCAACTGCTTCAAAGAGTTCAACAAGTTCAAAGACTTTGGCAAGTTCAAAAGTTTAATAAGTTCAACGGACTTAAAGAAAAGAAGACTTCAAAGAAGAAAGATTAAATTGTTGAACTATTGAACCTTGAACCAAAAGAGTTCAAAGATCAAAAGTTCAATGAGTTCAATAAGGTTCAAGAGACTTAGAAGAACAAAGGATTTGAAGAACAAAGAATGAACCATTGAACTGTTGAACCAAATGAGTTCAAAAGTTCAAAGGTTTAACGAGTTCAACAGAAAAGAAAAGGATCTAGAAAGTTTGAAGGACCAAAAGATTCAAAGAAAGAGAATGAACCATTGAACCTTGAACCAAAATGGTTCAAAGTTCAAAGGTTCAAAAATTCAAGGAATTTAAAAATTTGAAAGGAAGCTTCGAGTGAAGGAAGGAAGTGGAAGATTCCAGAGACAAGTTCGAAGAGATGGTTCAGCCAATTGAACTAAGGAGCTGATAAGACTGCCCAAACTGTTGAACCATTAAACCGATGCAATCTCATGGTTCAAAGGTTTAAGGTTTAATGTGGTTCAAATGACCAAGTGACCAATTATGTCCCCATGGACTTCAAATTTAAGGTAATAAAATTCCCATTTATTTTCAAATATGGCATGGAACTTGAAGAACAAAATCAAT
Source organism: Torreya grandis (assembly GCA_037957365.1). NCBI lineage: Eukaryota > Viridiplantae > Streptophyta > Pinopsida > Cupressales > Taxaceae > Torreya > Torreya grandis. Next base: position 655,430 of record JARHVA010002186.1, read on the forward strand.
GACCAGCCAAAGAAGGAGCAAAAAAAGCAAGTTGAAAGGGAAGAGATATCCCAAGAACTCAGATCATAATAAAGATAAAAAATGCATTAAGAAAAGAGGGAACAAGAGGGAAGGACCAGAAATATCTACAAGAAAGTTATTCCAATAGGTGGAACAGTCCACTAAGTAGACATCAGAGCACAGACACTCAAGGACGTGGCCTATTTTTCTCCATCGAGTAAAGGAGAAATGAACAGCTATGCAAATATCAGGAAGAGGACCAAGTGGCCCATACTTCAAAAGGAGACATTTGAGATGAATTGACATGCCATAGTTAAGGCTAATGCCCTGTTCTAACATGGCCCCTTCACAGAACTAAAAATGCATTCAAGGCATTAAATGCAACATGGGCCATTCCATGATACAAAGCACCCAAGTCTTTCTTGGAGCATTATATATTTTAATCTCTTATTAATGCAAAGGAGATATTTTTTTATTAGAAGCAAAACTCTATCCAAATTGAAAGGCATTACTGAGACTTTGAGCTCAGATTGTTGATCATATTTTGATATTTGAATGAGAAAGCAAGTGACTTTTTAGACTTTGTGTTGGAATAGTTTGTGTTGTTGAGGAAATTGTTCTTATGTTTATTTCCTGAATGTGTTCTTGTCCATTTAATTAAATAAGTAGAACTAGTGGAAGTAACCTAGAAGGTGTCCTGAAGCCAACTGTGGGAATACTTTGAGCTGCCACAATTGTCTTTAGTGTGTGTGTTTTCAATTTGTTTCTATGTAAAGGATTTTGGGATGACTTTATGCCCCCATTATCCTTTTTATATTTCACTCTTTGGTAGTTGAGGTGGAGACTTTTTGCTACACCTCATTCTATTGGTTATTGCGCTCTGTTACATTTACTTATCACTACTAGAAAGAATTCTTGTTGTTTGTTATAGATCACTTCTTAAAAACGAGAAGTGCCTTCAGTGATTTCACCAAAATTCTCCTATGTTTGTGAACATCATCTCTAAAAAATAGAGATATGGATGGTGTTATCCTACCCTGAGTGTTATTTTTAGCTTATTTATAATATATTAATATATCATCATTATAGGGAACCTCCCCTTGATGAGAGGAGAGATTTGTCTTATTTTGATGTGGTAAACTTGCACGTTTTGGCTGATAAATCTCCCTATGATGTGGTTGAAACACCTATTTTTCCCTCAGTCAGTTGGTGACAAAATATTCACCCAACAATGTTAAACCTATACATACAAGTTAACTATGTTGATACAATCGACCTAGTATCACAAATATATGAAAAATAAATTGATAAAATAATGAAATAAGTGAAACAAAAATTACAAGGGTTAGATTCAAATTAGGTTCACTAAAATTTATACAATCAAAAATGCATCATGCCAATAAATCAATCCTAACTCAAAAAATATAAATCATACCATACACTTCTGATTAGGGACACATTTGTTAAGTGGGAACATGACCAATATGGGGATCAGCTAGACCCAACTAGGGGATATCTTATCATAATACACCATGATATGGAGGGTTCCAAAGCCTCTAGTAAAACACAATCACACAATAACCTTAAGGGAGTCCTATGTTTTGATATTTCACTAAACTTATAACAAATAAAGAAAATCTAATCTAGTGCTCACCAAATCTTATTGCACAAAGTAGGGGTTAGTAAACAAAACAAACATATATAGGATAATCTCAATTAATCCATGTGCGATTAATACCCTAATACATGGATATAATAAGAATATTATTTGAAGCCAATACTTATGTTATTTCTATCTACTAAAGAGAAGAGAAAAAGTTAGAGAATACTTACGTGAATGATGAACTCATCAAGACTCAATCTCTCCCTTGGCCGAAGGGGATTCATAAGTGGTTTTTTTGGTTTTTAAGGATTATTAATAAAGGACAAAACATCCAAGACTTATCCACAATACTAAATTATCCAAGTACAAAGCCTAAGCTAAGACTCCTCAAGTAGTATGGTAGAAGACCAGATTATAAAGAAGCATGAGTGAATATTAACTCTTGATTACATATTGAAATAATGATGAAATGATATTGCATATGTATGTGGATTTCATCCTAAACCCTTTTGAAAATATCAGTTGATAGGGTCAACCTAGTTAACCTAGCATAATTTTGGACAATTATTCACTAGGTCATGAGCTAGGTTGACCAAAGGCCAAACTAGTTCCTAAGTGAAAATCACCCAAAACTATACAAGGTCAACCTATTCAACCTAGTAAAACTAAATGATAAAAGGGGATTAAGGTGAGGAAAATATGGAAGTTGGGAAAATATTGGAGTGTGAAAAGGAGTAATATATTAGGGAATGGTTTTATGAGCTAGTTGGCTGGTAATAATGTGGTAATAAGGGACAAGAATCTTGTAAAGCACCAATTATCTTCCCACCTCTTTCCCATAGCTCCCCTTAGGGCATGAACTCAAAGATATTGAGTCTCGATGGCTTCTTTTAAGATGTAAAACATTAGTATTTGATAAAAGTTTGAAAATATTATGTGTATACAACAACTACCATCCTACACCCGTTATTTACTCAAAGTGTATATTGCGTTTCATGATCTATATTATCACTTATTGAAAAGATAAAGGTATTTAACCTAATCTAATACTTGTTAATATACAATAATTACCTCCAAATACAAATCTTGTGATCAAATTTAATGGATATGTCCTTGTTGACCAATTGATAAACACACATGTTAATATTTCCATCCTTAAACTTATAAATGAATCTACTATCTATAGATATATCTTATATCAATAATTATGTGAAACCCAATATTTGAGTGATATTGAACCAACTTAATTTATGTATATCATTCAAGATCTAAAAAATAATGTAAAACTTATCACCATTGATCCATCATATTTACCATCTAAATATTGTATTGACCAAGAGATATTATTGTTCATATAAGTAATTATGCATAATAACGGTATCAAAAGGGTGCTTGTTGATAATCGATTAGGCTTAAAAATTTATATCACGAATTTCCTAACCATTATGGGTATTATTACCAACCTTCAAAATTTATTTATGCACATCAAATGATTTGATAATTTACATAGTCTGCTAGTTGGATAAATCACATTAGATGTGACGTTGGGGCTAAAATGGTTCCTATAGACACTATAAAACCATAAACAATGGTTCTAGATGTCAAAATACCCCTAGACCACCTTAGGGCCTCTTAGGAACCATCCCCCAACCATTTGACTACAACCCTAAATTAGTTGATTAGTTGAACTAGCCCACTAACCTTTTTAACCCAACTTGACCTTGACCCTCAACCATTGATACTCACCCTGACCATCGATGGTCACCCTAAATACCCATGGTCAGGATCCACCATCTCAACCACTAAACTACCACATCACTCTGACTTGATTTTTTATAGTTAGCTCATTTAATTCATGTTTGAGCCCATGCATGTGAGAGATAAATGTAGATAGCAAGTTAGACCTCTTGTTAACGTATTGTTATACCTCTCCTTCCTTCCTATAAAGAGAGAGGAGGAGAGGGTGAATCTAGATCCAAAATCAATCAATCATCTAGAGATTGAGCTTCTTACATCAACATTTTCTTTTGTAGCTATTATTCTAGCGATCTGACAAACCATCAAGTGTGATAGAGATTCAAAGTGATACCATCCATCAATAAACAACTAAGTACCATTACTCTATAAAAATTTCCTTGGACTCCATCAACAATTTTGTCATCTAATCACCTCAACCATTCATCAAATCAATAACCAACAAGATAAGTATCTATTTTTAATCATTTAGTTACTTTGTTTCTATTTTTCAATTAACCCTACCCAAACCCATCTCTTAGAACCCCATTCTATGACCTCATCCAAATAGACTTTTTCTTGACCAAACCCAACCCATAGTAACCACTAATGATCACCTTGATCATCAATAGTCTATCCCAACCATCGATGGTTACCCTAATTATCGATGGTCACCTCAACCACTGATGGACACCTCAATCATCAATGGTCACTATGGCACAAAATACTAGCAAGATATTTCCACCCACTATACCTCAACTAAATCCAACTTTCTTTTTCTCTTCCTATTCATGGAGCCCCAACCTATTTTATAAATCATGCCTAACCTATTTAGCATTACTATTGACCTGCTTATTGATATAATTAGCTAATTTCATATATTATTTTATCAAGTACATATTGTACTTAATTTTAATATATTTTATTATTTATGCAAGAACTTTATCTTTTAGAGCTTGATTATTTTAAAGTGTGGATTGACAGCCTCCAAGGAAGCTCATGCTTCTTGGATCTAGCTTGTTAGGTAATCCACCCTACTATGTAACTAATCAAACCATTTTTTTGAGTGCCTTCTTATTTTTGGGTCATCCTCCCAAGATAAAGATGAATATCTACACTTTTTTGGATAAAAAAATGCACAACATACTAGGTTTTTCTACCATACTTGTATCTATTTTCTTTCCTCTTCCTTTCTTGGAATATAAGCCAAAATTATCTAAAACATTTTGGCACACCCGGTGGGACCTTTTAGTCTTTTCTTGGGTTCCTAGTTACATCTAGGTGATTTATTCTTCTTATCTCTCTTCTCATACAACAAAATCAAATTTTCATTTTGGGCTTAAAATTAACTACATACATTAGTTGCTTTCAAGTTTAGCTCACATAGTTTAAGTTATAGCAAATTAATTCAATCATATCTTCATTCTTATCACACACACAAGACCAAACCACTTACATCTCAATAAGAATCAGATATTGATATAAGTCCTGACTAGGATTTCATTACCTAGCAGTCACCTTTCTCGACTATCCTACTTGGATTTCATCACCAAGGGAAGAACCAGCTTAGCTCTCAATCAGTATACCTTGGCTAAGCACCTGACACCCTTATCATTGTGGTGTGTGAAGTGAGGGGGTAGGCCAATATCAAGCCACATACTAACTCCAATACATATCCCTTTGAGGCCCTAAATACAACCTAAAACTAATCATAGACTTATTTTCTAGTACCTTCTCTACAAGCCAATTTGCATCGCACAATTATTAAAGCTTAAGGAATAAGCCACAAGAGAGACTAAAAAGAATATTAGGATTTAACATGCTTTAGTGTGTGGTTTATTTCCTTGACTTTTTCTTATCTTCTCTTTGTTTGAGTTGTGAGATTATTTGAGTCTTCTTCTTTCCTTACTTGCATAGTTTTAACTAGGTAACAACTAAGGAACCAAGCAAATTAGGACCTACCTCTTAGTCATCCACCTTTGTCTTATCCCCCATTCATGGAGTATGTCTTAGATACAAAGAGTTCTCCTCATCCTTGGAGATTCCTATCATCTATTAGATGGTTACTGAAGGTGATGTAGGCTTTACCTCATTTATAGATAACAACCTCATAGCTATACAACATTAACTTAACACCACATCCCACCATACCCCTAATTCAATTCCACCTATTGACTAGCCCTATGATATGCCATCCCACCTTATAGGTGACACTTTTATAGGCACCATCTCTAACCAACATCAAGTCACCTAGGCATCATCCTCTATCAATAAACCTACTAACACCACCATTTAGAACCAACCCACTCATCCAAGTAGCACCCAAGAACCTCCTTCCCTAAAAAATAACCCTCTTATTGTAGGAGAAACCCAAAATTTAGGCTCTAGTAACTCCCTTACTATAGGATTACCCTCCACTAGTTCCACCACCATCCCTCTCACTTCTAACCCACCTACCTCTACTCTATTATAGAACTTGGCAGTTATCATACCTTCCACCCTTCTACCCATCAGCACCAAAGTGACCACTTACCCTCTATCTACTAACCCAACCATACCTTCTACCTAACCTACATTGATCTCTCAACATGTACCCATTGCACCAAACTCGAGCTACATCCCTAACCCACAAGGGTATGTACCTTTACCTTCTACCCAACCACCTATCTCCATGTATTCATATGTGGCATCATCCCAACCACCCTTGACCACATACCAATATGTGACAGCTTCTCAACCCGTCACAAACTACCCATATGCTCCATTTACCCAAACCCAACATAGCCTACCTTATAACCATAAGTGTACATAACCCCAAACCAACTTTATCAAAATGTTAATGGATAAAATGATTACTTTACAATCATCCATTTATGGATCCTATAATATTTTATCATATGACCAAATCTGTATTGAACCAATTCACCCATCCATCCCCATTCGACCATATCCTCCTAAATGGGAACTCCCAAAGGATTTTTAAGTTTCAAAGTAAGGAGGACCCTCAACAACACCTAAGAGCACTTAGTCATTTTTACTATATGATTGCCTATGATGATGCCCTCCTTATTTTTACATTCCCCATGTCTCTATTAAGCCTGAAACTAGATTGATACAGTGATATTACAAAGCACTCCCTCTTTTATTTTACCCAACTAGTTCAGATTTTCTTAGACCACTTTTTCATAAACATCTCTAAGAAAGTCTCCATCACTGACCTCTATGCCATTTAAAAATTTGATGATGAGTCAATTTCTAATTTCATATCCCATTGAATAAGTCTGATAAACCAACTCTCCTTCCCCCTACCCCAACTTGAGCTGATTGAACTCTTTACCCAAGCTTGTGCCCAACATGTCTCTTTTACCTTGTGAGTTTAGAGCTTCAGAACCTTTGACAAGGATTTTACCATAGCCCATAAACTAGACAATAGATCCATTGATGAGGGGAAGTTGAAACTGAGAAACAATAATTCCACCTCCAAATCAAATGAGGCTTTTTAATCTAATCCTAATAACCAAACCAACACTAACTCCAAAAACAAGGGAACAAATAATGTAGTTGTCCTTGAGACTACCCCTCCACTTGATATTAACCAATTTGATTCTTCCAATTACTTTAATAAAAATATGAGGAATCCAAATTACAACAACCAAAGATAATTTACTCTACTAGGGGAGTCATATGCTTTGGTCTTGGAGAAACTATTAAAATACAACATCATCCAACTTCCTCCAATCAAACCTCTAAAAAAATTGACTCTTCTTGCCCTGCACCTACTTGGTATAAAGAGAATGAATTTCATGCCTTCCACCATGTCATTGGACATGATGTTAGTAGGTGAAACACTTTCAAGGGCATCACCCAAAATCTCATTGATAAGGGAGAAATTGCATTAGACAACCCCAATGCACCCCCAAACCAATCACTTAACATCTTTAGACAACCATTTCCTAACCACACTCCATCTTCCAATAATGAAAACAAAGTATAATCCTCCCATGACGGACACACTATTAACATGGTGCTTAGTGAACTCACTACTAAGGAAACCACTACCTAACCTACCCTACCATCCCCTCCACTTATTGAGGTAGTGGGGTCACCAACCTCTCCTTTGAGAATCAAAATAAAGGAAATAAAATTTCACCTTCCTCTACTTATCAAGATAGTGGAACAACCAACTCCTTTGGAAGACATACCGGAGGAGATAACCATTCCCACCACACCTTTTTCCTCCATTATAAAACAATCCATTCTCCCTTTTGAAAGCATCCCTAGGTAATAAATCATTCTACCTACTCCTCCCATCTAGGAACTATCTTCCCAAGCCTCAAGATCTTTGATTAAGGTGAAGGATGAACTACCCACTCCCCTTTCTCTACCTGTGGGATTACCTTTCAAGACCAATGCTGAGGGGATAAAACCCATATACAAACCTTTTTCTTAATTGGTCTAAAACATAGGATACATATCCCAACTTGACATGGATCATGCCACATTTTTCCACCATGTTGGACTTCCTTACCCAACCAAGCAAGAACCTATAACCATACCATTATTAACCTAAACCATCACATCTAATAACAAACCTACATTGATCACACTCAAACCATTAGATGCCTCTACCAGCCAAACCATTACCAAATAATCTTGATCTACCCTACCTAAAGTAACCAAGTCACCTATCATCATTCCAACCAAGCCAACCAATAATATTGGCATGTTTCCTACTCAAAACCTTACTCACCCATCAGTAAAGTTGGATTTAAACCCACTAAGCCCATAGAAAAGACCCCTAACCAAGTAAACTAAATGATTAAAACTAACCAAGACCCCACAAACCAAAGCTTCACCTCCCCTCTCCACTTTTCCCTCCATTTTAAAACCCTATCCCTTTACCCTAATTGGGAAACCAACCATCCCAATCAAAACCCAACAATCACTTTTGGTTTCACCATCTCTTTTACTTTTATCCACACCTATTTTCATTGAGCTACCCATGGGCATACCTCTTATCTCCGAACTAATTATAAATAAACCACTTATCTATCCTACATTTAACTAAAAACTTTATAACCCCAAACCCTCAAAATCTCTACCAAAACCCAAATCATCCACCAAGGACACCCCTTCACCCAAGTCTTTGACCAATAAGACCACTCCTAAAAGGGATCCCATCTAAAATCCCTCTATGCCTCTACCATCATTATCTGAGTCTTACTCCACCATCTTATAGAGGTTATTGCAAGCATCTTGCTTAACCTTGTGTACTCATATAAAATTTTAAAATTGGTAGTTTGAGTGTGACTTGTGACACCCTATCCATATCTCCTTTTTGCATGCTCTTGTGACCCTTCTAGACACCTTTTTTCTCATTAGCATTCATTAAAAACCTTCTGAATGCTCATTCCACCTTAGCCAAGCTAATCTTCCCAAGCCAATCCTATTCCCCTAGTTCTTGATTCTATAAGAAAGGAGCACCATACTTGGACTATAGTGTTGGACCCTAGGGTGTCCTATTTTTAGCACTCTTATCCATTTGCATTTTGAGCCCAAATGGTCATTTTCATCCAATATTTATCCTTCATTATGTTAGCCTAGCATGAATACATCTAACCCATGACCAATGGTTCCCTATAAAATCCTATCCAAAGTTCATTTACAAGGGAGGTGATAAATCTTACAAAGTAAACAAGAATACAAATAAAGCACTAAAGCAAACTTCCTTATTCTCTATATACAGTCACCCAACATAGCTGCAAACACATTCAAACCACAATACCATAATCTAACAACCTTAAGCACTCTCAATTTGGTATTTTTGCATCTGCATCACACTATTACAAAAAGCACATTAGGTGGGAGAACTACATATGGCTTGATCCCTCTTTGGAGTATTGGTATGTAAGAAGTGTTACCACACAAGGGGTGTGAATTACACATTTAGTGCATTTTACACACTAACCCCCCCCCCCTTTTCTCAAGTGGTTTAAATATTATTTTATCAAGCATGATGGAGGGTTAGGGTTTGAAGATTAAATCAGCTCTACAATGACTTCTATTATTAAATAACTCTCAAGATTTCATAGGTAGGCTCACACAAGAACAATTCAAAAACCCAAAAAGTTTTAAGTTTTTATGACCAATTTGGACAACAGTGGTGGGAGTGGACTATAGTGTTATAACCCAAAGTGTCCTATTTTGGATGCTCCTATCCTTTCACTGAATGAAATCTAGATTCAGGTTGACAACACTATCCTAGTCTTACACAACCAATTTTAACTTGTATGTCACCCATCTCAATCCATTTTCAAGATAAGTTATATTTCTCCTTATTTATTACTATTCTTAGAAAGTTAAAAAAGATAAATAAATTATACAAATTAGGATTGTATTTATTGCAATATTATTTATTGATTTATTAATCCAAACCCTTAACTAAAATAGGAATAAAACTCCATTATTCCCAAAATAGTTAAATTAATATTTACTAATTTATTATTATCATGCACTCTTTATCAGAGCCTACATTAATCATCATCCCATTCATAGTGTTCTCATAGACAATGATCTAGTGTGAACATGTGCACTATGACATTATTTTAGCATTTGGGATATTTAGAGTAGGGCATTACCCTGACGGACAGAGTTATCAAGAGATTTAGAAGACACATATATATTTCATTGGTTGAGATTGTACTTCCTCTATAGGTTAGACCTACACATGTGTCCATGCCATTTACTATTATTCCTAGTGTAGGAGTCTTTGACATGTTTCTTGGTTAATCATGGATTCAAAAACTTTGAGCAACACCTTCTATAATTGATAGATGCATGAAATTCATTCATGTTAATCAGGCTATTATAGTTGGTAGAGTTTTGTATGACTTACCACTCCCCACTTTAGAGCCATTTCCTACTTTGTAGTCACTAGTTTCAGCTCCTTCATTAGTTATAGTTCTTCCTCTAATTGATATTTAGACACAATTGAGGCCTCCCTCACCAACATAGAGAGTTCATACACTTTTTTATAGGAATATCTTAAAGAAACAACTACATCATCAGTAATTTTAGGACCCTAGATAGTTTTTAGCTATAGTATTCACACCTAGAGTAGTATCATTGAGGTCTCATGCCTCTACACACAGAGCACATTTTTAGAGACTTTTTCTACTACCAAATGAGTCCCTAAGAGCCCCATATTTACATCCACTTCTCAGAGTTACAGGGGTACCCCACAATCGGTTTCCACTATAGACATTTTAAAACACATATAACATACATAGCTTTTCGATCCATAGTCTTAGCCCTTCCATCATGTTTAATGATCACCCATGATCCCTCTCCTTGATACAAGACACCATGATAGGGAGTCTCTTATGAGACTCATCAGTTAGTATCATTTCTTCTCAATTTTTCATGTACATAGCTTCTTTTCAACTTGTACATAATCTTTCAACTTTCTTGTACATAGTTTCATTGTGATTACTTTTATATAGTTTATTTCAAAATACCAAAAACAATATAACATGTCAAAATATAAAAACATTCAAATAAATCAAAACATCAAAAAAATATACAATTGTATGCATTATTCATGATTTACATTTCTACTACCATGCTAGACTTACATTTTGTTGTTCTATGCTGTTGTTTGTTGATTTATCTACATTACCATGCTTCACTTGATATTTTTTGAGTGTGTACAGTGACACCTACATCCTTTATTTCTTCACTCTACCCATTGAGGAGGCATCCTACTTCTACATTCGAGACATACAGTGACATATCTACCCATCAGGGACATATTATACATGACTACACCATCTAGGTTAGGTCATTCCTACACCACACACTTTAGTTATAATGTTGATGTACATTACTTACTAGCTTACATAGATTACTCTATCGACACTCCCTAGTATATAGCACTTGTGTATTTCTTAACATCTACCTAGTGCTTTACTCCATAATTTTCATACTTTCACTTCTTGCTTTGATTAGTTAGATTTGATACTATTTCTAGTATTTACATGCCTTCCTTTCTTGCTTTAAGTAGATAGATTTGATTACATTTATTATTTCTTGTTTATCTCATGTATGTGCCTTAAGACATTTGCCAATATCCTTTACTTGTACTGTTCTATGTGCTTGTGGCCTTCAGACAAACCTTGCTTATTTTCAATTGTATGTGTATGTGGAATTTGAACATGCCTTTTATGCTTGCTTTTCTAGTTTGAGTGACATGTGCACATGTCCCTTGTTTGCTTGGCCCCTTGGCCTCTTTTTTATGCTTCTTGCTTCTTTTCTTTCATGCTTATTTGCTTGTTTTCTTCTCATTTGTTTTTAATGCCATGATCCACATCATGCATTATCTTGCTTTATTAGATGTCATGATAGACATCATACTCTATCCCTCCTTGACAACTAACATTTTCTAGTTTTAGTTCAATATACTACACATGCTAACACATTGTTACATCTATCTAGGCATGCCCTTGTTGATCTAACAATCTCGAATACAAACTATGATATATTTTGAGACATCTTTTTTATTATCATTTATATATCATGTATTTCATAACATAGCACACTTAAAATTCTCTTTTTTCTAAGTGAATTCATTATAAGGTCTTCATTATTACCCTAAAAAGATGGGGAAATAAATAGGGGTTTTGTCACAAAGATCAGATCCTTCTACCAGTTAGAAAATATTTTTTATAATACTCAAAATAGCATTCATAGCCTAAAATATGCAGAGTAAACTAGAAAAATAGTGATGAATATAGAACAGTGATCAGAAATAGAAAAGGACAAGAGTGCCATATTTGGACTATAGTGTTGGATATCAAAGTGTCTTATTTTTTTATGCTCTTATCCAAATAGAAGAAAACTAAAAATTTCTAAAAATAGATAGAAAGGTAAGGTCAGTTACAATTATTTCAACTATAGTATAGTTTATATTGGGTAGTTTTAGTATAGTTTTAATCATAGTATCTAAATATAGGGGGCATCATGCATGGAATGATGGATCTCACTTCTAGTTTTATATTGGGTATTTGGTACAACTTCTAGATTAGAATCCATGTTATAGACACCCATGATTGGGGGTAATATGCATAGCACATTTGACTTCTTTTCTTTCCAGTTCATTTTATTACCTAGGTATTCTTAATAGTTGTGTGACTTATTCAAACTACAGGTGGTTGGCATCATTTTAGATTGGATTTCATATAAGCCTAGTTCTTAGTTCCAGAGTGGATTTCATACAAGCCTAATCTCCACCTTTCAAAGTGGCCAAAATTGGCCTAGTTTTTAGCACACATTTAGATATCCATGCCAAATTATCAAATTATAGATAATTCATGGGCTTCATGATCCATCTCATATGACACACATTCATACTGGTATTAGTTCATAATTCACTACATAGTGGGTAATGATGGAGCCAAAGGACTAACTAGCCTTTGTATTCTTGAGCCACCTACTCAGAGGGATTGGACACATAGTCCAAACATCATTTAACACATGCATGATCATGTAGCTTCACTTAGTGGGAAATGATGGAGCCAAATGGATAGCCTTTGTATTCTTGAGCCACTCTTGGGTAATTGATCACTCAACTCCATTTACGATATGAATTTTGGTATAGCACATACCCAACATTACTCAGTATCACTCAACATTACACATCTTCATGGGCTTCACCCTTGAAGGTAAGTTCAAGTAAACTTTCTACTTTTTTATCCTATTATTTAAATTTATTGTATCACTAGAATAAAATTAGGGAAAATGTAGTCATATAAAATGTCCAAATTGTACTTTAAGTGTGGCTTGTGACACCCTATCTATATCTCCTTTTGACATGCTCTTGTGACCCTAATAGACACCTTTTTTCTCATTACCAACCATTCAAAATCTTCTAAAAAGCCATTCCACCTCAAACAAGAAGGTTTTCCTAGGCTATTCCTATTCCCCTAGGTCCTAATCCTATAGGATAGGAGTACCATACTTGGACTATAACGCTAGACCCTAGGGTGTCCCATTTTTAACACTCTTGTCCATTTGTATTTTGAACCCAAATGATCATTTTCATCTGATCCTTATCCTTCATTATGTCATCCTAGTGCAAATACATCTAACCCATGACCAATGGTTACCTATAAAACCCTATCCAAAGTTCATTTATAGGGGAGGTGATAAATCTTACAAAGCAAACAAGAATACGATAAATCACTAATGTAAACTTCCCTATTCTCTGCATACAGTCACCCAACATACCTAAAAACACACTTAAACCCTCATACCAATCCCTATCCACCTCAAACACTCTCAATTTGGTATTTTTACATCCAAATCACACTATTTCACAAAGCACATTAGGTGGGAGAACTAGATATGGCTTGATCCCTCTTCGGGGTATTTATATGTAGGTAGTGTGCCCACATAAGGGGTGTGGATTAGACATTCATTGAATTTTACACACTAACCCCCCCCCCTTTCCTCAAGTGGTTCAAATATTATTTTATCAAACATGATGGATGGTTAGGGTTTGAAGATTAAATCATCTCTACAATGAGTTCTATCATGAATCAACACTCAATATTTCATAGACAGGCTCACATACGAACAACACAAAAACCTAAAAAGTTTTAGGTCTATGTGACCAATTTAGATAACAATGTCAGGGGTGGACTATAGCACCGACCCTAAAGTGTCATGTTTTCAATGCTCATATCCTTTCATCAAATGAAATCTAGATTCAAGTTGATGACACTATCATAGTCCTATACAGTGAATTTCAGCCTCTATTTCACCTATCTCAATCCAATTTCAAGATAATTTATATTTATCCTTATTTATTGATATTCTTAGAAAGGTAAAAAAGATAAATAAATTATATAAATCAGGATTGTAATTATCTCTATATTCTACACTGATTTATTAATCCAGACCTTTAACTGAATTAGGAATAAAACTCCATTATTCACAAAATAATTAAATCATTAGTCACATCCTTTAAGAAATATGAATAGTGTGTATAATTTTAAATTTCCATCTATACCTTTGATTTCCTTTTTAGACTAGGAGATAGTTGAGGATGATTTGGATTACCATGCACTCTTTATCAGAGCCTATATTGATCATCATCTCATTCATAGTGTTCTCATAGATAATAGATCTAGCATGAACATGTGCACTATGATATTACTTCAACATTTAGGATATTTAGAGTAGGATATTACCCTAATAGACATAGTTATCAATGGATTAAATGAACACATACAAAGTTTATTGGGTGAGATTGTAATTCCTCTACAAGTTGGACCTACACATGTGGCCACACCATTTACTATTGTTCCCAGTGTAGGATTCTTTGACATGTTTCTTAGTCTACCATGGATTTAGAAACTTTGAGTAGTACCTTTTACATTTCACAAATGTATGAAATTCATTCATGCTAATTAGGTTATTATAGTTGGTGGAGTTATATATGAGTTAACACTCCCCACTTTAGAGCCATCTCCTAAATTGTAGTTACCATTTTTAGCTCCTCCTCTAGTTATATATCTTCCTCTAATTGATATTTTTACATAATCAAGGCCTCCCTCACCAACATAGATAGTTCATACACTTCCACAGAGGCCTCTCTTTGAGTGACCACTACATCAACAATAAATTCAAGACTCTAGATAGTTTTTACCTATAGTACTCACACCTAAAGTAGTATTATTGAGGTCTCATGCTTCTACACATAGAACACATTTTTAGAGAGCTTCTTATACTAATATATGGGTCCCTAAGAGCCCCATAGTTACATCCACTTCTCATAGTTATAGGGGGACCCCATAATTGGTTTCCACTACAGACATTTTAGAACACTTACAACATACACAACTTTTAAAGCCACAATCTCAGCCCTTCCATCATGCTTCATGATAATGCACAATCCCTCTCCTTGATACAAGACACCATAATAAGGAGTCTCTTATGAGACTCATCAGTTAGTACCATTTATTTTTAGTATTTCTTGTATATAACTCTTTCCAAATTAGTGTACATAGTTTCTTTTAGCTTACTTGTACATAATCTTTTAGCTTTCATGTACATAGTTTCCTTATGATTAGTTGTACATAGATTATTTCAAAATACCAAAAATAATATAAAATTTCAAAATAAAAAACATTCAAATAACTCAAAACATCAAAAAAAAATATACAACTATATGCATTATCCATGCTTTACATTTATACTACCATGCTAGACTTACATTTTATTGTTTTATGCTATTTTTCATCAATTTAGATATATTACCATGATTCAATTGATCTTATTTAAGTGTGTACAGTGACACCTAGATCCTTGATTGCTTCACTCCACCCATTGAAGGGGCATCCTAATTCTACATTCAAGACATACATCGACATATCTACCCACTAGGGGCATCTTCTACATGACTACACCATTTAAGTTATGTCATTATTATACACACTCTAGCTATTATGTTGATGTACATTAATTACTAGCTTACATAGATTACTCTATCGACACTCACTAGTATATAGAAGTTGTGTATTTCTTATAATCTACCTAGTCTTGTACTCCATGATTTGCATACTTTCACTTCTTTCTTTGATTAGTTAGATGTGATAGTATTTCCAACATTTACATACCTTACTTTCTTACTTTGAGTGGCTAGATGTGATTTCATTTCTCAATTCCTATTTTGCCTCTTGTATGTGTCTTAGACATTTTCTAATGTCCTTTGCTTATACTCTTGTATATGATTGTGGCCCTTATGCCAATCTTCCCTATTTGCTATTATGTGTATGTGGGCATTTTAAAATGCCTTTTATGCTTTCTTTCCCCTTTTGAGTGACATGTGCCCATGTCCCTTATTTTTTTATCCCCTTGGCCTCTTTTGTATGCGGTTTTCTTCTTGCCTTGCATTCTTGTTTGCTTCTCAATTATTTGTAATTCCATGATCCACATCATGTATTATCTTATTTTCTTAGATTCCATGATGGACATCTTGTTCTATCCCTCTTTGATAACTAACAACTAACATTTTCTAGTTTTAGTTTAGTATATTGCACATGATAATACATTGTTACATCTATCTAGGCATACACCTATTCATCTAACCATCTCCAATATAAAATATGCTTTATCTTGAGACATCTTTTGTATTATCATTACTATATCATATATTTTGCATCATAACACACTTGTAGGGATCTTTTTTTTGAGGTAAGTCATTATAGGGTCTTCATTCCTACCCTTAGAAGAGGGGAAACAAATAGGGTTTTTGTCACAAAGATCATATCACTCTATTGGTAAAAAAAATTAGTTTTCAAAACACTCAAAACAACATTCAAAACCTAAAACACCTAGAGTAGACTAGAAAGATAGTGATGAATAGAGAATAGTCATCAAAAATAGTAAGGGATAAGAGTGCCATACTTTTACTATAGTTCCAAATAGAAAAGTGTCCTATTTTTGGTCCTCCTGTCCAAATAGCAAAAAACTCAAAGTTTCCAAAAATAGATAGAAAGATAAGGTTAGTTATAGTTTTATCATCTATAGTATAGTTCAAATTGGGTAGTTTTAGTATAGTTTTACTTAGATTACTAGATATAGGGGTCATCATACACGGCATGATGGATCTCAATTATAGTTATAGATTGGGCAGTTGGTACAACTTCATATCAAAATCCATGTTGTAAACACTAGTGGTTGGGGGCAATGTGTGTGGCACATTTAACTTCTTTTCTTTTCTTTTCATTGTATTACCTAGGTATTCTCAGTAGCTACACTCTTTATTCCATTTGTAGGTGGTTGGCATCATTTTAGAGTGGCTTTCATATAAGCCTAGTTCTCAGTTTTAGAGTGGATTTTAAATAAGCCTAGTCTCCACCTTTCAAAGTGGCCAAAATTAGCCTAGTTCTTAGCACACATTCAACTATACAAGCCACATTGTTAGATTACATAACATTCATGGGTTTCATGAGCCATCTCATATGACACACATTCATGTTGGTATCACCTCATAGCTTCACTTAGTGGGTAATGATGAAGCCAAAAGACTAAACTAGCCTTTGTATTCTTAAGCCACCTACTCAAATGGATTGGACATAGTCTAAACACTATTAACACAACCATGATCACTTAGATTCACTTAGTGGTAAATAATGGATCCAAAGGAATAGATAGCCTTTGTATTCTTGAGACACCTACTTAGAAGGATTAGACACATAGTTCAAACATTGATTAACACATGCATGATCACACAGCTTCACTTAGTGGGTAACAATGGATCCAAATGGCCAACCTTTGTATTCTTGAGCCACTCTTATGGAATTAAGCTCTCATCTCTATTTGTGATATTGTTTTTGGTACAAAACATACCCAAAATTACTCAATATCACTCAACATCACACATCTTCATGGGCTTCACCCTTATAGGTAAGTTTAGGTATGTTTTATAATTTTCCTTTATATTAATGTTTTAACTTATTACATAACTAGAATAAAGGGGCAAAATTTAGTCATATAAAATGTCTAAATTTGTAGTTTGAGTGTGACTTGTGACACCCTATCCATAGCTCTTTTTTGCATGCTCTTGTGACCCTTCTAGATACCTTTTCACTAAGTCCAACCATTGGAAATCTTTGAATGGTCATTCCACCTTAGCTAGACTACTTTTCTTAGGCCAATTATATTCCCCCATGTCCAAAGCCTATAAGATAGGAGCACCATACTTAGACTATAGTGTTTTACCCTAGGGTGTCCGATTTTTATCTCTCTTGTCCATTTGCATTTTGAGGCCAAATGGTCATTTTCATTTGATCCTTATCCTTTATTATGTTGGCCTAAAATGAATACATCTAACCCATGACCAATGGTTCCCTATAAAATCCTATCCAAAGTTCATTCACAATGGAGGTGATAAATCTTACAAAATAAACAAGAATACAAACAAATCACTAAGTCAAACTTCCCTATTTTCTATATACAGTCACCCAACATAGTTGCAAACACACTCAAATCCTCATATTAGTCCCTATCCACCTCAAGCACTCTAAATTTGTAATTTTTGCATTTGAATCATACTATTCTACAAGACACATTGGGTGGGAGAACTACATATGGCTTGGTCCCTCTTTAGAGTATTGGTATGTAGGTAACATGCCCACACAAGGGGTGTAGATTATACATTCAATGTATTTTACATACTAACCCCCCCTTTCCTCAAGCTGTTCAAACATTATTTTATCAAGCATGATGGAGGGTTAGGGTTTGAAGATTAAATGAGTTCTACAGTGAGCGTTATCATGAATAAGCACTTAAGATTTCATAGGTAGGCTTACACATGAATAGTACAAAAGCCAAACTTTTTTTAGGTCTTTGTGACCAATTTGGATAAAAATGACTAGATTGTACTTAAGTGTCAGACCCTAAAGTGTCTTATTTTTAATGCTCCTATCCTTTCATCAAAAGAAATCTAGATTTAGGATGATGACACTGTCCTAATCTTGCATAACCAATTTCAACCTCTGTTTCACCCATCTCATTCTAGTTTTAAGCTAATTTATATTTCTCATTATTTATTATTATTCTTAAAAAGGTAAAAAAATACAAATAAATTATACAAATTAGGACTGTATTTATTATAATATTCTTTACTAATCTATTAATCTAGTCCCTTAACTAAAATAGGAGTAAAACTCCATTATTCCTAAAATAGTTAAAACACCTTGCAACCTATCAAACCATTTGACCCACATATTCCTAAACTATCTTGGTACAATGACAAACTAATATGTTCATACCATAGGATAGTTAGGCATGACATGGAGAACTATAAGGCTCTCTAAGCATTAGCCCATCAACTATGTAATGAGGATGACTTGTTATTTGATGAGCCTCTTTTAAGCCCACCACTAACCCAAAAACCATAAATCATTGACCAACACCTACCTACCTTCCCCTCTCACCTCAGAGTGAAGAGGAACTGAAGCAATCTCCTAACCTAACTCCTCCCCCAATCCATACCATAAATATGGTCATGCAATCATAGGTTCAACCAAAGGATTAAAAAAAGGCAAAGATGTCCATTATATGGACATATCCCTCTTCCACCATGCAACTACCTAGCCAATACCAACTACTTTCAACCAAGCCTAAAGTATCCATCTTGGGTCCATCTCAATCCAACCCATATGAATCAATATGAGTAGTTTTAAAATAACTTCACCAAACCTTAGTGAAGATGAGTTTGTATGAAATGATCAACACCTCATCCCATCATTTCCAAGCAATTATAGAAACATTATAATCTATATAAGTTCAAGCATAAGACCCTCAACCTTTAGTAGCCTCTGTTAAATCCCTTCACATTTATAATATTATTACCTTTAAGGATTTATAAATACCTTCCACCCACACAAATGACCTAGATCCTCCTCTTTTAATTACTACCTATATCACCTATACCTACATCAAAAGGGTTATGATTGATGGTAGAGTTAGTATCAACATCATCTCCTCCCATGCCTACAACCTACTCAAACTACCTAAGAATATTATGTCAAAACCCTTAACAGTGCTCTAATTATTTAATGATACCATGACCATGAATTTAGGAACTATCATCCTTCACATTCACCTAGGACCTCACACACTTCCTAAGATCTTATATGTAGTGTAAGGAGAATTTTAATACAATGTCTTGTTGGGACACAATTGGATTCATTTCATGGGTTGTGTGTCATCCACTCTACATCGATGCATCAAATTTGAGAATAAAAGTCAAATTGTTACCATACAAGCAAATATGAGCCCTTTCACATCATACAAAATGATGTACCCACCCAATGACATTCTCCTTCCTCCATCTAACAAACCTTCACCAATAATAGACAAGATCCCATCTCCTTCTACAAACAAAGCATCTACCAATTTTTCTATCCCTTCCACCTAAATCCCCATAATGGACCTTTTCGAATCAACATTTCAACATCTCTCATAGGAGGAGTATCACCTTCTCACCCTTGATGCTTTCCCTACTCCTCAAGAGTATGGGAAAATTGACCACCAACCTAATTATGACCCCGATATCAGAACCATTATCCATTTCAAACCATCAACTCATCAAACCAACTTCATCTATGGGGAACTTTATAAACCCCTTGGCACTTCTACCACCTCTTTTTTACCTTGACCATTCACCTCCAACTTCTCATATCTAGATAAACCAAAATTTGTTAAAACATACCTCTACAAGTGTGCTTGGAAGGGATTTGGCCTAGATCAGTATGAACATATCCTGCATGACTTGATTTCAATTGAGACCATAAAGTCTCATGAGAAACATGGCCTTATTTTCATTCTATCCATAAATAAAACCAAACCACCTACCATCACCATTATTGAGGAATATATCCCTTCCTCACCAACCTCTTTTCCACCTGAGTGTGAGAATGATGAAATCATCCCACCTAATTTTTTTATCAACATGATTAGCCTCAGACCCTTGAATTATCAAAAGGATGGGGTAATCATAACAATCCCTATGACCCAACTTGAGATGATAAGAGAAGACTCTCCTACCATTAATATTGTTCAGTGTCAGGATGATGATTCTATTCTCACCTATCTTGGTGTTCCATATTCCTCTATCCATAAGTCCCTTCCTCTAGAGACTTCAACCATATTGAATAAATCCACCATGGATATCAACTTTGTCACCCTAAACAAACTCTACATTATTAGAATTAGGCAATTGCTAAATTTTGAATAGATCTAAGACTTCCCTTCCTTCCTACAAAACCGTAGCATATCATTTACTTGATCTTATATTCATATTCTAAGAATCAAACCCTCCATCACTACCCACAAAATATTCACCAACCATGATTCTAAGCCCATTAGACAAAAAATTTAGTGAATGCACCCTTGTCTAACCCTTCTCATCAAGGAAGAGCTTCAATGTCTCCTTTCTGTCAATTTCATTCAACCCATTGACTACCCCCAATGGGTCTTGAACATCATAAATATCACCAAATCCATAGGGGGACTATGCATTTGTGTGGAATTTCATGACCTCAACCTTGATTTCCCAAAATATTATTTTCCTCTACCAAGCATTGATCAACTAGTTGATCTTACAATCAGTCATGAGATGTTATCTCTTATGGATGGATTCTTAGGTTACAATCAAATCTTGATTTCCCCTGAAGATCAACACATAACCACCTTTATCACCCCATGAGGGACTTTATACTATAGGGTCATGCCTTTTAGACTAAATAACATTGGTTTAACCTACCAACATGTTATGACTTCCATCTTCCATAACCTTATCCATATTATCAATGAGGACTATGCTAATGACCTTCTTGAAATATCTAAATGTCATAAGGATCATTTGTCCATTCTCAAGATTATCTTTGAGCACCTCATCCATTACCATGTCCACCTTAACCACAAGAAGTGTATTTTTTGGGTCTTATCAGTAAAGTTCCTTGGCTTCATCATATCTCTCTAGGGAATTTAAGTTGATCTTGCCAAAATCAAACCAATTCTTGACATGATTACTCCAATCAACCTCAATCAACTCCATAGTTTGAAGGGGAAGCTCCAATCCATTCATCACTTTATCTCTCAACTCTCAAACTGATGTCAACCCTTCCATCACCTCCTAAAAAAGGATGTCTCTTTCAAGTGGAATGAGGAGTGTCAAAAGGCCTTTGATTCACTCAAAAGGTACCTTTTATCTCCACCTATCCTCACCCCTCCCAAGGATGATCAACCTTTTTATCTTTATATCTCCGCCATCGACCACTCCTTAGGGGCAATGTTTGCTCATCAGGATGAACAACACAAGAAGAAAGCCATCTACTACATTAGCCACACACTTTTAGAATATCAAAATTGGTACACCCATACTAATAAGATTTACCTATATTTCATATTCATGACCACCAAACTTTGATACTACCTTATCAACCACAAAACCTTTGTCATAACCAACACCGACCCGTTCAAGTATATGCACTTCAAGCCATACCAAAAATAATGTATGGCCATGTGGCTCATGCTCTTAGCTAAGTTTGACCTTGAGTTCCTTTAGTATAATTTGAGTAAAGGGAAATTCATTGCCAACCAATTGGCTGACATACCATTAGTAGACAATCAACCTCCTCTTAAGTTTCTTTATGAGTCCATTATGACCCTCTCTTAGTTAGACTTCACCTATCAAGTAACCATGTTATTTGATGGATCAAAATGTCAACATGGTGGGGGATATAGCATCACTTTTATCCTCCTTCACATCAAACCTCTTCCTTTATCCTTCAATATTGATTTTGAATTCACCAATAACATGGCTAAGTAGGAAGCCCTACTAATAGGCCTTTAGACTATGTTAGCCTTGGGAGTCAAAATGATCAACATCTTTGGAGACTCTCAACTAGTGGCTAATCAAATAAATAGCTCTTACTAGTGTAAGAATGATTTCTTGAAATAGTAAAAATAACTCTTTGATGAAATCTTAAAATCATTTGAAAACTATTGTATCTAAACCTGATCCAGGCATCAATTCAGGCGACAATTTGGGTGACAGTTCCACCCCAATTGATGACGGAACTTCCGGGAGCCATAACTTTTGCACCGTAGCTCCAATTGACTCGACGTTTAAACCGTTGGAAAGATAGGAATGAGGGGAACATCATGAAATGGCATGAGATTTGTTTGATGAAGTTTGACCCCTGAAAACCCAATGGAAGTGCCTCAAATTTCAATTTTAATAGTGCTGTTTAAAAATAGTAAGTTTCTAAAAATAGTAATTCCTCAAATTATGTGTTGTTTTAAATATTGGAAGTCATACCACTTCATCTCCCTCGAGATTGGTGACCTTCCACATCCTTCCCATGCTTTCAAATTGTGTATAAAAGAAGAGGTAACTTGAAATGTGAAGAGAGACATCTCTTCCCAGAGATAAGCATATTTCTGTATTGCGATTTTGAGTAATACTACATCTCTTCTCAGAGAATTCATTGTTATTGTGTTATTTATCAACCAAAACTTCTAAGTTTTGGATCAGTGGTATCAGAGTAGTTTGTCTTGAGAGTGTATGATCCCGAGGACGAGGTCAGGCTATAAGAAGCTTGGGTGGGAAACAACTGAGCTTCCAAATTTTCCACCTGTTCGCTCCAGATGACCTCAAATGGCGGACAACACCGAGACATCCGATCCTTTTAAGGAAATGGTGAATGAGGCCCTCCAACAGCAACAAGCACAGATGCTACAACAATTTGCCCAAATTCTTCAAACACTTCTGATGGGAAATCCTGGCTCCGCAGCTCCACTTCCTGGCTCCTCATCCAGGGAACGACCTTTCAGTGCCCCAACACCCTTCAAGGTCTAGGTAAATTTTGATATTCCTACATTTGAAGGTAAAATCAATGCTGATGTAGTAGAAAATTGGTTAGATCAACTGTCTTCCTACTTCTCTGTAAATAAGTTTACCGATGGAGAAAAGATTACTTTTTCTCTTTTGAAATCAACATTGCCTGTGAAAAATTGGTGGGAAGTGTGCAAAAAGAGGTTCAGCACAGATGAAATTGGCCTTGAGGTGGAACTTGCCTGGGATGATTTTGTAGAAGTAGTGAAAGAAGAGTACTATCCCATCGGAGCATATGATGATCTCTACATACAGTGGCAACAACTTCGCCAAGGTAAGGACCAATCTGTTCAAGATTACACAGACACTTTTCATTCTTTATCTGCAAAAGTTATGGCTCCTGGAAGTTTCGTCATCAATTGGGGTGGAACTGTCACCCAAATTGTCGCCTGAATTGATGCCTAGATCAAAACCACCCAGCAATATACAAATAAATTTGCTAACACCATGGCTTCGCTCACCTCTTAGACCCTATTTTCACCCTCTAACTCTAAGCTATATGTCATTATCCAGAGAATTACCCAACCCTCTTATGTTAAACCAGATTCTTCCACCATATTTAATGTAGAAGAGACCCAATCTTATCTTTGGTATTAGTAGACCTTTGACTATCTCAACCCTGCCATCATTCCCTCTAGTCTTTCCAAGAATATTCAAAGAGAGTTTATCAATAATACCTCATGTTATACCATTTTGGGGGGAAATATTTATAAATGCATCTTAGATGGTCTCCTCTTCCACTACCTACATATTCATGAGGCTTATCATTCTATCATAGAAATACATGTTGGTATTTATGGGGGACACTTTAGTGGCCTAACTATTGCTAAATATTGTAGACACCTAAATTTGGCCATCGATAACCTCCAATCAATATTTTGACCAATTTCCACCCAAAATGCATAATTTTACCTAAAAAAACTAAAACACATTAAATGATGTGAAACTGACATATTCAAGTGCTGATTTTGGCTAGGGTATCCCTAAATAGGGCAATGCAATTTATGGGCTAGCTAGCTTTGATCAGACCATTCCAAGTCAAAATGCTAATTTTACACTTGGGTTCTTTGGATTGATCTTTCTTATCAAATATATTACACAATACATGTGCCTTTGTTATTTGCTATTGGTAACATCCTAAATGGGACTACAAATCTAATGCATCTGACATTGCCTTCTAATTCTAATCTAGTCAAATTTTGGACCAATAACAAGGCATTCTTATCAATTTGGGTAATTTGTGCATAGAGTGCTTAATCATGATTAAGAGCTAATTAACCCAAATCAAGTCCTAATTAAGAACTCCATGGAGACTTGTTGAATACTTGTTTTTAGAAATGATAATTGAATATCTACATCATCAGGTGACCTCATTTCTTGGGAAGACATCCCTAGGCCATAAATGCCACAAATATTAGGATTCATGCCTCTCATGCCTCTTAATTTCTCCTCTATCCAAAATATTGATGAGCCTATTTATCAATTTTAATTATAAAATCAGATTAATCCTTAGCCACACATTTGAATCCTGAGATGGATAGTTTAGATTGATTCTGATCAATCTCAAAAATATTTAAATAGAGAGGCCATGAACATCATTTCAAAGATATTTTGGTTTAAGTTATAATGCACAAATATCTTCAAGGATCCATTGCAACTAGTGTTACTATGCCAAATTGATACCAAGCCAAGCCACAAGCCAAAGGTGCCAAGGAGAGATGGAGGTAGCCAAGCTTCCATTGCCAAGGACTTCATGAGCACAAAACTGAGCAAGCCACTACTATAAAGGCATTTAAAGCATCCAAGGAAGGTGAAGGAATTATTGTGTTTTATTTCTTAATTTTTTGTTTTATTTGTCATTTGTTTTTGTTAACTAAGCTCTCCCTAGTGTCTAGGCCTAGAGATGTTATGCTATTAATGTGTTTCTTTCATTTTGTTTTCCTTTTGGAACTAACACCATACTAACCATATTTTCTTGAGTCAATTTCCTAGATCACATAATAGCATGCTCAATGAGACTAGATACATCTCACACCTTAATAAGAGCATCTTATAGATTTAAAATATTCATTTAGACCCTTAAAACTCTTGAAAATTAATTTTCTAAATTTATATTGTTGTTTTTTTTACCATAGTTTTTACATAGTAATTGACATCATAAAATAAGACTAACATTGGTTACATATCTTAACCAATGCAAAACTTATATTGGTTGTATACCTTTCGTTAGTCACATTGGTATAACTGATATCAGTTAGATAATTGACATCGATTAGAAAATGTCACTATCATCGATTATATAAATTGACATGGATCACTATGTTTTTCTTAAAACACAGACCTAAGAGCTCTTTTTCTAAAGTTTACTATTTCAAACTAGAAAGAGCTTCAAATCTAAAGGACATGCTAACATTTTTTCTATAGGACCAAGCTTGATATTTTCCAAAAATATGTTTAGATCACCTTTTGCAAGCTTAAAAATCAATTAGGAACTTTGTTTTGGTGTTTAAAAATTTTAGATGTTTATGATGAATGCTTTCAAAATTTGCAACTAAGACCAAGGGGTCAAATGAACACCACCTCACTTTCATTTGGGCTTAAAATTAAACACACTTATCAATTTTTGTTTGTAATAGTTGTTTAGATTAAATATTTATTTGAAAAAAAGAAGAATGTTGCATGTATGCTCTTCCATTTTTCCCCTATAGGTAACCCTTGGAATCAAAAGTGCCATTCCTATTGTAAATAACCTAGTCCAAGGCTAAGAAATAAATTCATATAAATCACTCCCAAAAAATCATCAAAGTTTGGGTGACCTTAAAAATTACCCTAAGGTCTTTCTATTTTCATGCTTTCTTTATTTTTACACAAACTTGGATTGTGAGGGAGACTTCATCACCTTTCACAAGTTCTGTAAGGAAGCTTTGACCTAGAGTTTCACCTCTTGACATTGACTTCATTTGGCTCCTAGTTGGACTTTCACATGAGATGTAGTATCACTTTGTACATCACACTACACTAAGTGAACAACAAGATGTAGTGGTTAAAAAAAGGACTAGACCTATTTACAACAAGCCAAGTGATACGGACCCAAAATACATGCTTTTATTTTGTATTATTTGGCATGAAAGTCATTATGTAATTAATTCACCTAGATCATTCAAAAAAAAATTAGATCTTAGACAAATCTCCACTTACCATGGAAGTATTATTTAATTCAAGGTGTGTCTCAAGGTCCATGTCATAGTATGGTCATTTGAGATAAGGGGGTTGTAAAAACCCTACTATATAATGCACATTTATTTTTGGATGAACACTTAAAATCCTCTCAAATGACATATATTGATGGATTCCAATAATACCAAGAAACCTTGTAAGTTTATGATCTAAGAGTGATTAATTAGTTGGTCTTGTCCTAGATTAAGGTCTTGGTTAAATTCAAAACTTGGTGTAAACAAATAATCCAAAACAAACACATAGTATAAATTTTCCTTTGAATAAATACGTGTTACGTTTCTCGTGTGAGATCATCAATTTGCCTTGTTCAAAATTTCATCAAAAGCTTGAGAATCATATCATCTATTTTGGTGTAGTTATGCTACCCAATTGAGTCTAAACCTTTACCAAAGTTGTTTAAATCCTTCAATTATAATCTAAATTCAGAATTTCACCATTACAAGTTCATAGGGTTGATGTGTTAAGTTGGTTCACCATTTGCACTAAACTTGAGGGAACTTCGGTTAAGTTTCCAATTTGGGTTGAAGGTCATTTAAGACTCATAATCATTATCATCACTTAATAGACTTAAGCCATTTTGTGCTAAACACTTTCTCTTTAAATCTATGCACCACAACATTTTGATTCAAGAAAAAGTGGTGTTATGCTATCAAAATTGTGGGAAAATGTCTTTGCCTTGGAGAGTTTTTGAAACAAACCTTTTTTTCACACCTTTTGGGTAGTATAAGCATCTTCTCACTACCCAAAACATTTTGAAAATTATTTCATAGAGTTTTAAATTTGTTCCTATATTTTTAGACCAATGCAAGTATACGTTTGTCATCTGTTGTCTAGATTATTTATTAAAAGAACCAAGTTTTATACCATTTTTTGTGAGAAAATAAACTATTTCTAAAGTGCCTTTTATTTCATACCTTATACCTAGTTGATCAAGTTCATGTCCAAGATTCAAATGCATAGTGTTTGTTAGAAGTGTTTCAAATCTATTAGATTAAAACTCTCATCTATTTCAAAGTCTAGATTTTGAAGTCATTTGGCTAGGAGTCCTAGCACATGCCTTGTTTAAGCCTAGCTTTTGATGCTACATTTGGCCAAAATACCTAGCAACTTTTAAATTCTTAGATTAGACTAATTTGAAATACTTCAACCTTAGAGTTTGACATTTTGAATTTAGGTTGATTTACTTACTTATCTTTGTGTGAATAGTGAAATGTTAGATACTTTATGCTAGCTTGTTTCCTCACAAAAATTTTCATAAACCTTTTTATCCTTTTGATAAATCTAGACCAAGTTAGAACATCACATGTTTTACACATTGTCCTTTTTAGAGTTTGTATAACTCTTTGACATTTTATCACAAAAGCATTCACTATGAATCTCAACATGTACTCCTACACTCGTAGTGGACTCATGTATAATCTAGGGATTAGTAATGTAGTTACATAGGAAGAAATGGTGAAAGACTTA
The DNA here is from genome assembly GCA_037957365.1 of Torreya grandis. Taxonomy (NCBI): domain Eukaryota; kingdom Viridiplantae; phylum Streptophyta; class Pinopsida; order Cupressales; family Taxaceae; genus Torreya; species Torreya grandis. The sequence goes on from JARHVA010002186.1 coordinate 683,941, forward strand.
TATACAGATAATATTTCTTATGAGATGTATTCTTATCCCTTTTATAATACTCAATTAGGGACACAAATCCAATATCTATTGGCTAAATATCTAGTTAATATGCAACCTTATTCAGAATAGGACCAGGAAGAAATTATGCAATACCTAGCTATAATACTTGTAGTGGATAAACCAATTCTTCAAAAGTCATATTCTACTAATATGGATTCCACATATGATCCATTTTTATTTGAGTGATATTTTTTATAGAACAAAGACAAGATTTTGATTAGAGCCATAGAGGTAGGGGCCAAGTTTCTAGCAAACTTCCACCATGAAAATTTACCAAGACTAGTAAACGTGACCCACAATATCATTTACAATCAACATGATTCTTCTAGTAATCCTATGGAACTAGTCCAAACAACATACCAAGATCTTAATATATCTAATCATGGAAAAATCATTATGAAAGATCACTTTAACCAAATGTAGATAACGTATCAAACCTACCTAAATCTAGCATGTGATTTCAATTAGATGAACATGGTAAGTAAGCCTCTTATTGACCTAGTTCCTTCAATAAGAGTATTTATAGAATTAACTAGATAAGAGAATCTAAATTCTAACCCATTCATATAAACTGATTCAATAGATAACTTGATGCATATGCCCATTATTGAAGAAGTATCATTAGCTTATACATAGAATAATGAGCAAAACATAGTAGACAATGTACAAATAATGTCTAGTCCTAATCAAAGTGGTACTAACGCATAAAAATTAGCCAAAAACATGTGCCTATAGTTAATCTTATGAATAGGTCATAATACCAAGGAATAGGATTTTCTACACCCTAACCTCAATTGGTTGCTTCTTTAAGTGTACAACATATGGGATTAGGTAATCAAACAATGACTAATGTCACACCTCAATGATAAAATGTGATGAATCCTACTCCTCCTCAATAAGTAATGAGTAGTATTCCATAAAAATAGTCACAATCTAGTGTATCAATGCAATAGAGGACAAGCACATTACCACCTCAATCAGGGCCAATTAATGTTTCACCTCACCAAGTAATGAAAAACATACCTCTTCAGTCATAGACTAATATGCCAATCCAAAACCAAGCAATGACTAGTCAACAACTTGCAAATATTAGTCAAAAATAGATTCCAAATATACATGTTTTCACTTCCTCATAGGGATTCATGTAATAAGGAGGTCCCCATGTTTCTCAGGTACCTACTAGACAACTGTTGGTTCAAAATGTGCCACAAATCAAAAGATAGGGTCTTGGTCAACAAGTTTCCACTCAACATCAAGGTTTGATTAGTTGATAAGATCTCCCTTTTCAACTATAGAAGGCATAGTATAGTTATATCCCTCCATCCCAACCAAAAAATCCTCAAAGTCAAACCTTTATCACCAACCCAAACTAGAATATCACACAACCAATTATGTAATTTCAAGTACATCCTAATCCATGTATATGTATTCCTAGTCCATTCCCCAACCAAAATAATGTACCCCAATAGATATCTCCATCATACCCTAGTCAAAATGTCTCACTTGTGACCTCCCAACCATCTACCCAAATTCTCTCTCAAACCAATATTCCTTCTAGTTTCCTATCCCAAGAATTGCAACAGGTGAAGGTTGTAATTACTACCATTCAATTTGGTAAAAAAACTAAAAATTTCAAATTGGATGATGTATGTTCTTATCCATTTAACATGGATTATTTATAGATACCATTTCCTCCAAGATATGAACCATCAAAATTTGATAAATACAAATGGAAAGGTGACCCTAAGGCTCATTTGACCTAATTCTTTATCGCATGTCAACCAGTGGCATATAGTGACATATACCTTTCGCTATTATTTCCAAGGAGATTAAATGGACAAGACTTGGAGTGGTTTTTAAAGTTTCCCATCAATTTAGTAATGTATTTTGATGATCTTTTTTATAAGTTTGTGCAGCAATTTTCCTATAATTTCGAGCATGAGATTTCATTAGTGGACTTAATGTAAGCAAAATAAAAAGCTAGTGAGAGTTTTACAAGTTATTTACAGTGATGGAGAGCCATTGCAAGCCATTTCACCCACAATTTACTAGATAAAAAATTAGTCATTGTGGTTACCAAAAAAATTCATAGTGAGATAGCTTATCATTTGAAACTACAATGTGTGCATACTTTCAAAGAAATCATCAACAAAGGCTTTTTGATTGAGTGAGCGCTCATAAATAAAGGAGTTATCAAGATTAATTCAAATAATCAAAATCAAGGTACCAATCAAGGAAATGAAAAACATCCCATTCAAGCAGCAACATCACAACTAGCATAAGCCAATAACCAAGAAAGATCAAAGCAATTTAATTGCAATAGGAATGTTGTGGGAAATGGAGTAACTAAATCCTATAATGTGTAAATGGTGAAAACATCATCTTCACCACCTTTTTATCTTACTCCTACCTATAAACCTCTCTAAATAATGCCAAAGGCATAACCAAGACCTACACAATAAATATAGAAGGTATTACCATTGCAAACCCCTCTTCATAGAAGAATCACGCCTACACATCATGTCTTTAATGACCTAGGAAAACTTATTCAGTCTATGTTTTTCAAGCTTTCTACCACTATTTTGATTAATTGGCATATACCAAATCATTATTTGCAAGGCATTCCTTATCCTGATTGGTATCATGAAAATGAATTATGTTACTATCATTGGGTCAATGGGTATAATCTATAAAGATGTGTCCAAATCAAGCAATTAATTAAGGATATGTTGGACAATGGTGAGATAACATTGGATAATGGTGATATCACTTCCAATAAAACTCTTGGGATTTATCAAAAACCCTTTCCTTAATAATAATCAGTAGCAAAAAAATAATTACCAACAACAACAATAGCCATTATAGTAGCAAAATCAACAGTATCAAAACCAAAGGCTGAACCAAAAGAATTAACAAAATTAGTAATAAAGCCCATAATGATAGAGCAATGGACAAAACCAAGGTTATAAAGGTAACAACCAATAAACCTACCATGTAGTTGTATATGACTAAAATAGGGTTGTAGGTCATACTATAGGGGGTAGCATTAATACCATCTCTATTAATCCTAAACCAAGCACTAATCAACCTAGACCATTGCTAAACAACAAAATTTAGTCTAATTACATGGATAATCCTTCTTTGACCTAGGAATGCATATAGAAAAACCAACAAACTAGGACTTCCCCTTTTAGACCTTATATCAATAACTCATCCTTACCACATGACCATATATGAGTGCATCGGTAACTGAGACTTATCTTGTCTAGTCCCACACCTTTCCCAACATCAGTTAGCAACAATGTTCTAGTATTTAATCTTGATTATGTAATCATAACTCATAGGTCAAAGATTATAGTCCTAGTCCCACAACCATCTACCACTTTTCCTATCATCCAACCAACCATTTAGCCTTGAAATAAACCATTTACTACTGACCAAGGCAAAAAGTTTGATATTGTGGAACAATTACAGAAGACACCAGCACAAATTTCTATTTTAGATTTGTTGCAAATGTTAATAATATAGAAGAACATTTTTAATTATTTTTTGACCCAATTTACTATTGCTAGTGACATATCCCCTGATAAATTCCAAGCTTTGGTTGGACACCTAGTTCCAGCCTAACAAGTCACATTTAACCAAACTGATATGTCTTCTATTATCCTGTTCCATAATAATCTATTATACATAGAAGTTTGTATCAGATAGCATAAAGTAAAACATGTCCTTATAGTTAATGGATCCAACCTCAACATAGTGTCTTTAAAGCTCATCAAGCTTCTTGGGAACATAATGGTATATCTCTAGCCAAAAATAATAACTATCAAAGCCTATGATAATCAGGAAAGAGAATCACAAGGCACCATTAGTTTTCTATTTATCATTGGGCCTTTGACCCATTATACACTTTTCCATGGGTTTGATCTTGAGTTATCATACAATATGCTTCTATGCAGGCCTTACTTATATGATATTCATGTAGTCCCATCAATGTTGCACCAATGTATCAAGTTTTCCCACTAAGGGATGGAAGTGAATATTCCAAGAGATGTACACCTATATGAACACTATAAACATCTTGAGGCCAAATTTTAAATCTATAATTATTAGTAAAACATGAATATAAGTTCCAAGTAGGATAAAAGAAAGATTATAGTTATTTATCCTTCACTAGATAATTACATAAATCCTAATACATTAGATTCCCTTTCTCACATGCCATCTCTTGAAGCTTCCAATCATTTCACCATTTTAGATAATAGATGAAGAGAGTATGTGACCCATGATACATTTCATATATCCCATCTTCCTTGGAATATAAAAAACTTTGGGTGACCTAAATTCACCCCCCATATACATTGGCAATAAAAGAACAAAGATAAGGGACCTATCATTTATACCAGCATCTGTCCTAAGACCTAACCCTATTAAAGGTGATAAATCATGGTTATATAATAAAAACCAAGCTAATTGTTATAAAAATGCAAAGTATCTTATTCCCAATATGATCATGGAATGTCATAATTATGAAATAAGAGGCCTTAGATCAAATCATCAAGGAACCATCAAGCCAATTTCTATGACTAAGTGTGAAACACCTTATGGACTTGGATTTAAACTTCCTAGGGGTGACCCCACATATCTTATTCAAACTCCATCACCAATGGCTAGTGATGATGATGTCGATATCAAAGTAGATTTTGATCATAACCTCACCTTGGATAACCTATTTAAAACCAACCTATTTGATAATAATGTCATTTGTACCCTTACCTTGGCCATTTATCATAACCCTTTACCATTATAATATCCATAACTAATAGATTGGGATCAATAAGAATCCATTTTTTTTATTGATGAGCCATAATATGATGAGGCATTCTATGAATTTTTAGGCTTTAGAGACAACATTCCATTGGGAGATCACAAATCAAGATTTTCAATCACATTGAATCCTACAGCCTATTTTGGAGAGTGAGTGGACACCCTTAGCCAAAAATAAATAAGTAAAACATTGAGGTCCCAAAGTGAAAACCTCTTTGAGGCACTTTTTAACCAAGAAAAAAGTAAAGATAAAGGCCAGTCTAGTGGTGAAAACCTATTTTAGGTACCATTAGATGAGGGTGTTCATTCTTCTTCGAGTTTAGACTAGGGTACCACCAATGATGAACTTGCCTAAGGATCTGAGTTCAACTTTGAGCAAAAACAAGTATTTGATTAAATTCTTTAAGAATTTTTGACTATTTTTGTTACATGGCCAGATATCCCATTAGGGGACTTAGATTCATCATGCCTAGGAGAAGTTGAAGACCAAGTCCTAACAAAGGACCCTTACATAATTCAATAGTTCAAGTCATTGCCTACTATCCTAGAAGATGGTTCAACCCTTCTAGTCAAAGATACAATAGAGGTAAATATCAAGACCCCATTAGATCTAAAATGGATAAAATTAGGGTCATCCCTCATTGAGGAGGAATGTGACATCTTTACAGCTCTATTGAAAGAATTTGTAGATGTCTTTGCATGGGCCTATTCTAACATGCCAGGTTTAGACCCCACCTTGGTTTTACACCACCTTATGGTTAATCCTAAAGCCAAACTACTAAAAAAAAAGTTACATAAGATGTATCCTCACATTATTGTATTGGTAAAGAAAGAGTTAGAAAAACTCTTAGAAGTAGGATGTATCTAATCCATTGATTACTCAGATGGATCTCTAATGTGGTACCTATTAATAAAAATCCTAAAGGGATCAAAATTTGTACTAATTTTGAGACATCAACAAAGCTTATCCTAAAGATTATTTTCCTTTGCTTAATATTGACATGATCATTGACTCCATGGCATGTTATGAAATGATTTCACTCATGGATGGATTTTTAGGATACAACCAGATCAGAATAACACTAGAAAACCAACATAAAACAATGTTCACCACTCCATGAGGAACATTTTGTTATCAAGTAATGCCATTTGGACTTAATAATGTTGGAGATACATATAAAAGGGCCATGAATATCATATTCCATGATATGATGCATGATTTTATTGAATACTATGTCAATGACATATTAAGAAAATCCAAAATCAAGGCGACCCATCCAATAGTGTTACGTAAGATATTTGAAATATTATGGAAGTACAAAGTCAAAATCAATCTAAATAAATGTGTGTTTGGTATAACTTCAAAAAAATTACTTGGCTTCATTGTGTCTCATAGAGGTATTGAATTTTATCTAGCTAAAGTCCATGCTATAACTGAGATGCTACCACTTGAATCAACTCCATAGTTTACAAGGTAAGATCCAGTCTATCTAGCACTTCATCTCTTAGTTAGAAGACAAGTGCCATCCATTTACACACCTTTTAAATAAGGGAGTTTCATTTTATTTGGATGATCAATACCAAATAGGTTTTCAATAACTCAAAGACTATCTTGTTAATCTACCTATTTTACTACCTCCTATGCCAAGAAAGCCATTTTTGTTGTACCTATTAGCTACTGACCATGCTCTGGGGACACTCTTGGCTCAACATCATGATAATGGAAAGGAGCATGCCATATACTACCTAAGCCATACCTTGGTTACATATGAACATAACTATGCACCTATTAAAAAGGCTTATTTGGCCATAGTTTTCATAGCTCAGAAACTATGCCATTACATGTTGAATAATAAGACCATGGTCATTTCAAAATTAGATCTGCTCAAGTATCTACTATCTAAAATAGATTTTCAAGGTATAATGGCTAAATAGATCTTGATTCTCAGTGATTTTGATATAGATTATGTCAATCAAAAGGCAATTAAGGGATAAGTTCTTATAGATCAACTTATTGAAGCACCTCTCACAAACACAGCGACTCACATTTCAATTTTTTGAGGAATCCATAATGACCATCATTGAGACACCCCTTGAGAAGTATCCTTAGAATTTATATTTTGATGGTTCATTTACTACACATGGATCAGGGGTAGGCCTATTATTTATTATACCATAGGGGGATCTAATCCCTAAATCATTCAAAATCAACTTTCCTTGTATAAACAACATGGTTGAGTATAAAGCACTTGTTACAGGACTTCGATAGGTAGTGTATTAGAACATATCTCATCTTCAAGTTTATGGTGATTCTTATTTAATCATCAATTAGGTCACAAATCATTTTCAAACCAAAGATGACAAGATGGTTCTATATAAAGCCATGATCAATACTCTTAAGCAACAAATTACCAATATTTAGTTTGAGCACATACCAAGGGATAGTAATAGAACTTCAGATGCCATGGCTACTATTGGCTCTCTAATTCAACAAATAAATAAAGCTAGAGAGTATTAGTTCTTCATCAAAAAAATTTCAGCACCAACTCATGAACCTTCAACCATTGCCATGATTTGTGACATTTTTGGTCTTAATTCTATTTGGTACTCAGACCTTTACAACTACGTTCATAACCAAGTTATACCACCTAACCTATCTCAAAAACAAACCAAATCCTTTATTCATCATCCCACTTGTTATACTCTACTTGGATCCACCCTTTACCATCATAGTTTTGATGAAACTTTTCTTCATTTTTAACTTTGATAGAGTCTACACTAGCATTAAGAGAAGTTCATGGAGTATGTAGTGCTCATTCTAATGGGGTAGTCTTGTCTAAAATATCTTGTGTATTGGTTATTATTATCCCAAAATGGATGTACATGCCATTGCATATGTAAAAAAGTGTGACAAATGTCAATGGCATGCTAATCTAATTCATACCCTAGCAAAAACTCTGAAACTAATGTTGACACCATGGCCATTTTCTACATGGGGACTTGACCTCATTGAGAAGATTAATCCCACTTCATCTGATTACCATAAACATATCCTTACCACCATTGAGTATTTCATTAAGTGGGTTGAAGTTATACCCCTCACATACGTGATTGGAAATGAAATTTTCAAATTCATTTTTAACCATCTCATTTGCTACTATGGTATCCCCTCTAACATTATATCTGATAATAGAGGATCATTTAAGAATAAAGATGTAGAATAGCTATGTATTGAATATAATATCACATAACATTTTTCTATAGCATACTACCCACAAGGTAATGGCTAAGCCAAGCCATCCAAAAAATCCATTGTCAATATTCTCAAAAAGATTGTCAATGATGTCAGTTTTGATTAGCACTTACAGATATTCTTTACCCTTTGGGCATACTATAATAATCATCATACTCCCATAGGAGTCACTCCATACTCACTTGTTTATGGCACTAAAGCCATCCTTCCCATGGATTTTGAGTTACATTCACTATGCATCTCTTTCAAGCATGCCCTAGATGATCATGTCTATTGAGTAGCCCACCTGTAAGAGTTAGACCTACGTAATGAGAAATGCATAGCCACACTCAAAAATCTTCAAGAATATCAGAACTAACTCAAAGGCCACTATAAGTGATGTGTTAAGTATAGAACATTTGAACTAGTGATCTTATTCTTAAAGAAAACCAAAAAAATACCACAGCTGAGAAAAAACATAAAGGGAAATTCAAACCAAATTGGATAGGGCCTTTCATCATTACTACAGATTATGGATCAGGAGCATACAGTTTTACCACACCAGAGAGTCGATAAATATTATTCATCTCAAGCAGTATTATACTTGAGAACTAAGGTGTATTATATGTAAGGATCATTTTAGTTATGCCATTTTATCACTATTTTTCTTTATACAAGTACCATCCTTATATGTCCTCTTTGTTCTATCCATTTTCTACTTCTATTATATTGACCTAGTGTGTTTTAAAGCCTAACTCGTTTGACCTTGGTTTTTGCCATTCATTACATATTTTTAGCATCAAAGTATCTAATCAATTGGTTCAAGTACTTCAAATAGAGATCATATTTTGGGATAGTGTGATAAAAATTTTGGTAGTTGCATCTTTCATTTGTTATTCCTTTCTTACCACTGATCTTGATACTAATTATAACCACCTTTGGGCAAATTAGTACCATCAATCTATGCTATTGTGTCCTAGTTATAACTACCTATGGACAAACTAGGGGAGACATTAAGCCTTGACATACAAACTCATCACTTCCTATGTCATACTATGCCTTTTACTAACTATGCCTATTTTTATTGAATTAACTACTACACTAGTCAAATTCCTCCATTGTAAGGGCAGAACTATAGTGACTTGAGGTCATACTTTAAGACTATGTAGGCAGCACTCAATAATTGTTGAGATCAGCTCAATCACCCTAAGCTATGCTCTCACTATTTTTTGAGTAACTTAAGCCACGCTCTCACCATTTTATGAGAAAATTAAACCATGCTCTCACTATTTTATGAATAACTTAAGCCACGCTCTCACCATTTTGTGAGTAACCTAAGCCATGATCTTGCCATTTTTTGAGCTTGAACCATTTTAGTGTCATGTAATTCTTGATCAAGTTGAGATACTTCAAAAAAAATCCAAAAACATTTGAAAAATCATTCGAAAACAACAAAAACATTGACCACTTCTTCGCCTTAAGGATTCTGGGAACCCTTACTAAGTTACAAGAAAATCACTTATCATTTAGTTTCCCCATCCTTTTTAGCCTTTTTCTCTCATGCACTTGTTATTTTCTAATACCATTCCTATTCTTCTATCACATCCATTCTACTTGTTTCCTTAGTTATCACATTCTTTCCATTCTTTGGGAGAACTACATTTAGCCTAAATTTTTTTATTGGATATTACATCCATATAACTATGTAGGTATCATCCACTTTCCTAGTGCATCTAGAGGTAGCTCAGCCACCCCCTTCCTTTTATTTTATTTCCCCCATTTTATTCATTTGTTAAGTTGTCACCTATTTTCTAGGGGCAATGTTCATAGGGTTTCTATTACATTGTTTGTTTGTTTGTTTGATTTTAGCACTATTTCCTTGATTTAGTTTATGTGTGTTCATTATGTTATTATTTTCCCACAATTATACTCGAATCCATCCATATTCATATGTTTACATTGTCATCATAGTTTCTAGCATTTTTGTATTATTTCCTATTGAGTATTGGACTATGGGAATCAATCCTTATGCATATTTCGGCCAAGTCCTCATGATGTTATACCATGATGCCTATCGATATGTGATAGAACAAGCCTCAGCTTTAAGAAATCTATTCAACAATGGTGGTATCTCTTTGTTACTGACATCCTGATTCCATCCTAATCATATCCTAAATAGAGTAATTAAACATGAAAGAATTTCAATCTTTATTAGTTAAAATTAGCATCTCCCTACTAGTAGGTTGTTCTAATTCATCATTACCCTCTATGTTAAGTTATCATCATCCTCTACCAAGTTTATCATGTTTTCCATAATCAAGGTCCAATGATTATAACTACCTATGGGCAAATAATTACACATTATCCCACTTATATTTCCTAATGATTATAACCACCTTGATTGTTTTGTCATCACTTTACTTTTTCTACCCATATAGGGGCATGTTGTTATCTTGTTTATCTATCCTGACTGGGGTAGCTCCATCTTTTCAATGATTATAACCACTTTTGGTAAAATCATTATGTCATCATACCACATTGCCACTATCAAGGTATAATGTTTATAACTACCTTTGGGCAAACCATTGTACACCATCCCACTTGCGTTCTCAATGATTTTGACTAATTTTTTAGTATCATTGAGTTTTCACCCCCATCATCTTTCCTTTCTTTGGTCCCCTCATTTCACTTCTTTCTTTTTGAGGGACTATTTGCCAACATACTTGTGCTAATCATTCCCTCAAGGAGGCATCGTATAGCTAGTTTATCATCATTGTAGTTTTAGGCAAACTGGACCTTTTCATTCTTTAAGAATATGTTACTATGCTTATAGCTTACAATGCCTTCCCAAATAGGGGAAAACTATAGACACGTAAATCTGGCCACTGATAACCTCCAATCAGGATTTTGACCAATTTCTACCCAAAATGCACAATTTGGTCTAAAACCACTAAAACACATTAAATGATGTGAAACTAACATATTAATGTGCCTATTTTGGCTAGGGTATCCCTAAATGGGGTAATGCAATTTATGGGCCAGCTAACTTTGATCAGACCATTCCAAGTCAAAATGCAAATTTTGCACCTAGGTGCTCTAGATTGATCTTTCCTATCAAATCTTTTGCACAAGACACGTGCCTTTGTATTTTTTTTAGCAACATCTTAAATGGGAATACAGATCCATTACATCTAACATTGCCTTCTAATTATAATCCAGTCAAATTTTAGACCAATAACAAGGCATTTTGATCAATTTAGGTAATTTTTACATAAAGTTCTTAATCATGCTTAAGATCTAATTAGACCAAATCAAGGTCTAATTAAGAATTCCATGGAAACTTGTTGAATACTTATTTTTAGAAATGAATATTGAATATCAGCATCATCAAGTGACCTCATTTTTTGGGAAGACATCCTTAGGCCATAAATGCCACAAATATTAGGATTCATGCCTCCCATGCCTCTTAATTTCTCCTTTATCCCAAATATTAATGAACCTATTTATTAAATTTAATTAAAAATTTGGATTAATCCTTAGCCACACATATCAATCTTGAGATGGATGGTTTAGGTTGATTCTGATCAATCTTAAAAATTTATAAATAGAGAGGCCATGAACATCATTTCTAAGCTATTTTGGTGCAAATTTATAATGCATAAATATCTTAAAAGAGCCAATACAACTAGTGTTACCATGCCAAATTGATTCCAATCCAAGACAATGGTGCCAAGGAGAGATGGAGGTAGCCAAGCTTCCATTGCCAAGGACTTCATGAGTACAAAACTAAGTAAGCCACTACTATAAATACATTTGGAGCATCCAAGGAAGGTGAAGGAATTCTTGTGTTTTATTCCTTACTTTTTTGTTATGTTTTTCATTTTTTTTTATTAACTAAGATCTCCCTAGTGTGCGGACCTAGAGATGTTATTCTATTAGTGTGTTTCTTTCATTTTGTTTTCATTTTAGAACTGACACCATACTAACCATCCTCTCTTAAGTCAAATTCCTAGATCACAAATACATCCTTTCCTTGGCTATTACTGGCCTATTTTTAGCCAAGACTACTGTGATTATGTGAAAAAGTGTTTTAACTGTTAACAACATGCCAATTTACATCATGCACCTATCCATAGTCTTCATGTGTCCATATTTTTTTGGCCCTTCTCATAATGGGGTCTAGACCTTATTGGTGAAATTGACCACCATTATTCATAGTGACATCATTTTATCATCACTACAATGAAGTAATTTACCAAATGGTAGAGGTTATTCCTTTAGTATTAACCAAAGTTGAAAATATTGTTGACTTCATCAATCATCACATCATTTGTCATTTTGGTGTTCCTCACAATATTATCACTGATAATGGTAAATATTTTAAAAACAAACAAGTCCAAGGTCTTTGTGAAGCATTTGCATCAAGTTTAGCTTATCTTCACCCTATTGTTCTCAAGTAAATGGACAAGTAAAAGCTTCTAAAAAAAATATTAATAACATGGTAACTAAAATGGTCAATGTATCTAATCAATATTGGCATTCTCACATCCCTTTCACCTTATGGTCATATCGTAATAGTATCTAAACCCCTACAGGTGCTACCCCATTCTCTCTTATGTCTAGAGTAGAGGTTGACTTACCTCTCTAAGTATAAATTCCCTCTCTTTGCATATCCTTGCATGATATCATTTTTGAAGATGATTATCATCAACACTATTTAGTCAAGCTTGAGCTACTTGATGAGCATCATTTAGATACCCTTACCCACCTTTGTGTATGTAGAATTAAAAATACTCTACGTTTCATTCTGATTTTTAGTTGCACAATGCAAAATTTTGTCCCCGCACACTTTGGTTCGAGACACTGAAGTTTTGACTCAGAGCTCAGGTTTGATTTTCTTTTTGCCTCATTTTTCTCTAAGTGTCAAAGTCAAGCAGAATTTTCCAAGTGTCATCAGCTGAGGCACCTTTCATAATTTCTATAAGTTGGTCGAAACGTGCCACATATCTCATAGTAACTCAGTAGAATGTGACAAGTGTCAGCATCCATGTTTCATATCGGCATCCGGATTTCATATCAGCATCTACATTTCAAATCTCTTTTAAGTAGAAGGTTTCAACAAGCTAAGTATCAGGATCAGGTGGAGAGTGCCAAGTGGTAATTATAGAAGGTTTCAATTTGCTTTTCTAAAAGTGATGAAAGATGCCATGTATCCTAGCTGAAGAGAGTGGAAGCCACCACATGTCAACCTTCGAATTATCTTCATTTTGTTCATCGATATAGTAAAGATTATGGTGGGTCTCAAGTTTTGTTTCTAAAGTAAGCGAAAGCCACCAAGTGTCACTATCTATGTAAATATGAAATGAGGCCTGATTGTTTATATAATATAAATAGAGCAATGTGGAGACTAGCACATGTCACCTTTTGCAGGTTTCTCAAAAGATGGCTCAAAGAAGCGGAGATCACCACATATCCCTAGTTAAGTAAAGCAGAGATTGCCACATGTCCTTTGTTGAGGCAAGCGGAAATCACCACCTATCCCTATGCCCTTTTTAAACTTGCTTAGGTGGGAAATGTTATGAGTCTTATTTTTTGTTAAGTTGTTAAATTTTTGAAGAAGTAGAATGCAATAGGTGTCAAAGGTGGAACACTCCTAAGCAAAGACACAAAAAGATTATAAGTTATGTGAAAAGTGTCGTGTGTCCTTGGTAAATGCTGCAGAACATGCCAAGTGTCATTTTTTAGTGCATCCTAAATAAAGATAAGATAAAAATGAAAAAGAGGAATTAGCCAAGTGTCCTCTTATATTTGAAAGTGGAAAGCATCCTGAGTATCTACTTCAGCCAATGAACTTGCAGAGAAACAAAACATTTTAGATACAAGAAATATCTTATGTTAGACACTTCCAGTTTAGTTAGAGTTTAGTTGGGCCATTAGATTGAGAATGCACAGATGATCTAGAGTGAATCCCATGCTATAAATAAAGGATAATCAAGAGAGAATTGGGAGAGAGGAGAATTATTGTCAAGAGTTTTTAGACTTTCTAGAGCTCTGATTAGGAATATCATTTTCCTTTGTTCTATTTTCTTAAGTTGGAAAGTTTATGTAACTGTGCATGTTTCTATGCCTCTTATGTGACTGGAGAATTAATAAGAAGATTGAGTCATATGCCTTTGTTGATATTTTCTGTGTCACTGCAAAAGTAGTCTAAGCTGTGAGCCTCTGTTTCTATTGTTTTCATCTTTTACATTGATCATGCCTTGTTTGCTCTTAAATGTAATTGAATCTTACATATAGTTTCATTGTGCTCATATTAAGGGTTGATATACATTCAGGTGCATCACCATAGTTAGATTTTATTTCTTTGAATTTGTGTTTCTATTAAAATTCCTATCCCTTTTCCCAGTATATGCTTGATATAAAGAAGAGACCGGATTCTTAAAAATTTGGAGGTTGTTTCAAGTTACAAGTCCCACATTCTTGAAACTTCCCATTATTGGTGTTAGAAACAAATCACAATTTTAACCATCAATAGTTTTTGGCACGCTCGATGGGACACTATATTAAAGTTTCTTTCAATACCATATGAACCAGAGAGCTACGAGGAGTCAGAGCTATAGACCAATAACTAGATCTCAGACTGCTATAAATCTAGGTATTCTTTTGCCACCATTGGTAACTAGTCCTAGAAGAAGAGTCAATCAGTTTATACCAATACCAAGAGAAAATATGGGAGCCCCTATAGCCCCAAGAAATTATGTAAGTTGGAACACTAGTAGTCCTTTGATTCTCCCAATACCACTAGCCACTTGGGACCCTATCCCAGTGAATGCCTTGAAAGCTCTACCCAAATTTAGTGGGAAAGACTTCAAAACACTTGAAGAACATCTGCAAGATGTATCAGCTATTTGTGCTATACATGTTGTCACATAGCAAAATGTGGCCATAAGATTATTAGTAACTTCTTTTAAAGGGAAAGCTCTAGAATGGTACTAGTCCTTGAACCCAAATACCATATCTACATGGGATCATCTCAGAGATCTTTTCTTTGAAATATTTGAAGAGAAGTGTGATAAGTCTTCTTTATTATAGTAATTGATTACCATCCAAAGGGCACCACAAGAAGCAATGACTGACTTCAATTCCAAATTTCAAAAGACTTGGGAAAGAATCCCTACTATAGCTAGACCATTACTAGGTATGGCTATAGTGTTTTATCTTAAGGCTTTAAATTTAGACATATCTATTATGATTCAGTCACTTGGAGTTTAGACTCTACCAGAGGCTAATGACTATGCAGTCAGAGCTAAAAATAATTTGATAGATGATGGAAAGTTGTGTCCAAGGCCTCCCATGCCCATGTTTCTTAAGATTTCATTGCCATTACTTTAAGAAGCCCCTAAATCCATAGCCCCACCTATGTCTATGTACACATATCCTCAACCACCTTCCAAAGAAATTGTCCCTGCCCAGTCATCTAAGCTGGATGATATTAAAAATATCTTAAGGACATTTTCTAATGAACTGATTAATATGAAAAGACAATAGAATACTTATAATACACCCTAATATCAAGGCTATCAAGGAAATAGATTTCCATAATAGCCAACCCAATATCAAGGTCCTCAAGGGCAAAATAACCCTTAGCTAGCAAACTAATTAGTTGCAGTCCCTACACCCTCACAAACTATTCCTCTCAATTCAAATAGGGAGATTGTTCTAGGGAAAAATAATTATGTAGATGGTACCAATGCCTAGATTTTCCCTTGAAATAATGCTCATATGCCTAGAGATTGTCCCATGGGTAATCTACAACAAAAGGTAGCCGAGCAAAGAAGAATGGATGGACAATTTGCAAGTTCTAGTGACAATCAAGCCTACCAATCTTTTGGTATGCAAAATTCAGTCTTAATGGCTCAGATGCAAGGGATGTCTTTACAATTATAAGAAGAAATAGCCCTTGAACATGCTTTGTTTTCATGGGTTGAAGATGAAGAATCAGTATTCTTGAATGAAGCTTCTGCTTCCAAAAAACAAGTGGTGCAATCAAACTACTATACTAGATCAAAGAGAAGAATGTTGGAACAACCTGAAGTTGTAAATAGTCAAGTCATGGAGAATCCTCCATTTCAAGGACAAGGAAACATAGCTGTCAGACAATAAATGCCTCAGCTAGTGTAGAACCAAGTGATTCCTACACAAATATAAGAAAAAGCAAAATGTCCTTATTTTCAAAGAACTTAGACCCTGGGACCAATAAATGTGGTGGATCAATTGAAGAAGACTCTAGCACATGTATCAATATGAGATATATTAGCTATTCCTAAATAGAAGACACTACTACAAGAAGCTCTACAAGGCCAAACAGTGCCCAAATGTATTGTTATCAAAGAAGGACCTAATGAAAAAGAAAATCTCAAAGACACAGTTCATCTACAGACAATAGCCCTAGTGAACAATGCACCAGAGGTAAGCAAATCCAAACTGGATCCCTTCTATTTAAATTTGTTAGTTGGCAACAAATTACTACATAATGCAATGATTGATTTAGGGGCTAGTACTATAGTAATGCCTAAGCAGATAGATGATGCTTTAAAAATAAAGTATGAACCACTCACTAAAGGAGTCATGCAGCTAGATGGCAAAGCAGTACAAACAATAGGGAGAATTAAACAACTCCCATTACAATTATATACTTGTCCCAATATAATTGTAAATAAATATGTAGTAGTCATAGATATACCTCCTATTTTTGGCCTATGTTTATCAAGAGACTCTATAGCCAAAATAGGAGGATATATGTCACTTGATTAGTCTCATCTCATCCTAAGAACCAAATATGGTTCAAAGATGAAGATATTATCTGAGCCATTATATAAGGATCACATCACCAATGAACCAATCACAAAGTTAGAGGTAGATCATGCTATGACGAATAAAGAAGAAAGGGTTTTTTTTGAGGAGTTAGGTGAATGGACTGAACATGATCAAGAAGAAGAAAATGATCATTTATTAGCTATGATGCAAAGTGACCCATATGGAAATTATCACTCCATTGGTCTAGGCACTTATGTCATATTTGAGGAAGATCATAAAATCCCAAATTTTTTAAGGGAAGAAAAGTCAAAAGATACCTCTTCTATCAATCCTTGGGTTTCTCAACATGAATTCCATATTCCAAGTGAGAAGTCACAAGCGTATGCCTTAATATTTAATGAAGAAGAGATAATTTTTGACTTTCTTCTTACTTTTCAAGATGATGTGAAGGAGCATGGACATTGCCTTGATCATGATCTGAATGATTTGTTTGAAATCATTAAGTTAGGTTATACTATTTTTCAAGGAGGCTGTGAGCTAGTTGCAAATGAACAAGATAGAATTGAGACTCAATTACATATGCAAAATTACTACAAACTTTCAAAATTATCCTCTCAAGAGGTTGGTAATTTTGAAGTCATTAAAGAGGATGATCATGTAATAGAACCTAATTTTTAGGCAGAAGGGGATAATCCAATAAATGATATATATCAAAGGGCTTCCATTGATGAGCAAATAGTCATTGATTTCTTGATAAGATATGCCAGTATCAAGAATCGGCATTCGACAAGCTTCCAAGAATAAGAAGAGTTTATATATGTTGGAAGCATGTTTAACTCAGACTCACTCAAATGCAGGCCAATCAATGTGGCATACAAAGAGAGCAAGTCACCAGAGATATATCCAATTCGACCACTTATCCGGTAATATAAGTCATCTTGTCATGAAGGAGACTTTAGAAATTCTTCTTTTGATCTAGGAGGGAGACAAAGATACTTGGCTAATGTATTATAGTTAGATAGTTTCCCCTTTCTATATTACTTTGTTTTCCTAGTTTTGTTTTCCCACTTTTCTTTTAAATAAGTGTTCTTTGAACATGTAGTCAGCAGCTCAGAGTTATTCAAAATTTTCAAAATTTCTCAATGCATTGAATATCTCCCAAATCTTTATAAATCCCCAAGGTACCTTGAACTGCCACTTGCATAACGTGTCTATCTCACTGTCCCATAAAGATTGAGTAAGATTTGCTAATGATTATCTGAGTTTAATTCCATTTTAAGACTTGATAGGTCAATAAATACCTCTTAGAAAGAGTTAAAGCTTACAGTTTCTCAAACATTCTTGCATCTACAAGAAAATATCCTACTACTTGCATTTTCAGTCCCTAGTAAACTTGATTCAGTGAAAGTGTTTATGTTTTTCAAAAGTTCATACCAGTTATCACATAATAGATATAGAGATGGAGGGAGCACAATCTTCACAACAAGGAGCTGGGATGTATGAATCCCTTGATAAGTTTCTTACAAGTAAGTCATATGCTTCATCTCTCGCACAACCATTGAAGACCTATCCATGGACCAGAATCCCTGAAGTTGGTCAAGTAAGTGACCCAGTAAAGATAAAATATTATGCAGATGGAGTCATGGACCCAATTATTCAAAGAGCTAGTAGTAAAACTCTCAGAGAAGGGGCACATCAAAGGTGTATTCAAAGGGCTAGGGTGCAGCAATATGAGACATTTGCAATAAGGATATGGACTTCACAACTGGCATAATTCATTATCCCAAGTGTGCGTCCATGCCCTGACTTGGTCAAACTATGCACAGACTTGCTCAATGCACCCTAAAGCACCATAAAATAGGGTCCATTCATGGTGTAAATCACACCATAGGCTATCATAAACATGTTAGCCCTATATCATGATAAGACAGCTACATTTCCCACTATTGCTAAAATGTAAAGAATGTGGGCAAACATCAATACTCAGTTGAGGTTCTTAAGATCTGAATTGCAAATGGGTTATGATGATACTATTATACCTACACTCCCTAAGTCAGAGCCCAAGATGCACTGTCTATGATGGATTTCATCTTCGGCATGAAAGATGATATGGCTGTCTATGGAGAAAAAATGGCTATCCTCTTTAGACTGAAAACCATCGATAAGACTTAGGAGTACCGGCTTGTTTTTTCTGAGAAGATTGCATACTCCATAGTGTAACAACTTGCCCAATTAAAATCAAAATGAGTTTTCAAGTACTCTTCTTATTTGTTTCACCTCATCCTATATCATAACTCAGACATCTTTTCCCAGCATATGGATCTTGATATGTATGACCCAAGTTTTGATCTCCAAAGGACCACTCTTGTGTCTGCATGGACACATATTTTGAATTAGTGACCCATATGAATTCTAGGAACCATTTGTTACCCCTAATTTTTGTCACCTTAACCCTAAACCAAGTATGAGTAGACTATTTCCAAGTGTTTCAAACCTTCTGGCCAATTGCCCAATTCTTTGTGATTTCTTTTTTGGATCCCACCATACAATTATTAGAGTTCATGGGTTTTTTGGGATCCAGTGTTGCTACCTAAGATTTTGACTCTTAGGTTAGCATTCTTAGAGGTCACCAGGTAGGTATCTATAGTAGATAATGAATATGGCTCTGGGAAAAGGAAGAGAAAAATGTATGACCTCTCATGGATGACAAATAACATGGTATTAGAAGCTAGAGATGCTGAGATTGTGCTGGTTAGAAAGCTAGCCTTCCTAGGTTTCCTGCTAATCAGAGATAAATGGGTATATGACCCAAATGGTTTCATATCTTCTTGGATAAGGACTAATAGGGTTGTAACTAGAATTGCACATGAAGGCCACCCTTTTTGGGAAAATAGGAAAAATCCTAGAGAAGATGCTCCTAGATTTTATGTTGAATTAATAGATTTTCCCCTTCCACAAAACAAACCATGGGAAACTTTCTATGCTAAGCAGAGGGATTTTGATCCTAAAGTTAGAATGACTTCTGGCTGAAGAAGGACACTAAATAATAAAGATTGGGATCTTGAGAAAATAGAAGCCTATTGGAAATATAGGCAAGAAATCTATCAGACAACCCACTCTTTTGGGAATGTGGACTCAGATGAGAGATGGGAGGAACTCTAGGATGAGTGTCATCTATCCCCTATATCTAGTCTTGACACAATAAATTTGCTGACATGGGGTGTAGAGCCAAAAGCTAGAGCAGGATTAAGCCAAGAGTCATAGGCCCCAGAGCAAACTGCAGCTACAGTCACTGTAACAGTTTGGCCACAATCTCTTAGCATCATGGAAAGACAAAAGAGTGTGGTGCCTTCACCACCAAAGGCTTCCCCATCGGTAGTAGTTATTGAAGTTCCCAGCTTCCCACAAGCACCACTAATAGCAGTGGTAGATGTTAGAGAAAAATAAGCACAGCCAGAAGAAGAAACACCAAGGAAATAGAAAAGGCTGAGGTTTCAACTTGAGATTGAGGAGAGGGCAGAACCCTCACAATGCTAATTAAAGATTATTATAGTTTCTCCTCAGGTAAGTATCATTCCTCCTTCTCAATCTCTTTCTTCTCCTGTCGGCATGATGCTTTCATCTGGCTAAATGACATTCCTTACCACCTCCATTGTGCCTATTTCTCACTTCGCCCCATCTATCCCTACTCAAGCCTTAACATTACCTCAATTTTCTCCTTCTGTTCCCAAGAAGCTACCTCCTTAGATTTCCCATAGCCAACAATTGGCTATTTCATATAGTTTTCCACAAGGACATCCTTTTGTGGGTGGGCACATTGCCTCTCCTTCTACCTTCCAAACCCAAGTAGACGCTGCTAAGAAGGCGAGGGAAGCCTGAGGAGAGAAAAAAAGGATCAAGGAAAATAAGGCCTTGGCTACACCACATCTACGGTCACAATTTTACCCCATTCAATGAAAATTTATGGTGACTCATTTTTCACCAAATGTAATCAAGCCAAGTGAGTAGATGCAGCTGAAAGACTACACAATGAATGCAGTGGTCATAGACATGTCCCTGTTCAGGCCACAAGACAAAATTGAATTGTTAACCAAATACACTTCTATAGTTGCTGAAGACTACTTAAAAACATCAAGGAGGATACAGAAGATGGAGGCTAATTTAACCAAGGAAAAGGCAAACTATAACAATTTGACCATAGAAATCGATAGAAAATACAATGAAATAGAGAGTCTAAATAAATAGTTGCAAGATATTATTTCTCTTCAGACTCACCAGGAGATCCAAGCCCAAAATGATTCCTTAAAAGTAGGGATAATGCAAGTAAAAGATGCAGTGATGACCCTAAGGTGAGAAAAGGTAGCATTGCAAGAAAAATGTGAGGAACACTTGCTACAGGTTATCCAATTGCAACAAAAGCTACTGAAGGAATAGAATAATATCATGGCTTTACAAGCCCAATTTCAAGAAGAGCAACAAAGAGTAGAATAATTAACACTGGAGTTGGCCAATAGGCCAAAGAATGTAGGAGTTTTAAGTCTGGTGAAGGAGCTTTATGAATCCATGTGGAAAAGAATCTCTTTAGAGATTATTCAGCTCAGGCCTTCTCTCACCTTCCTACTAAATGCACAAAAATTGTGTGAAAAGGTGGAGAATTCAGTTGTAAACACTCTGGCTAAAATTATTAGGAGAGTATTGGACTCTAAAATGTTGGTGCAAAAGCTTTATGATGTAATGGATGGAACATTGTCAGTAGCAAGAATTGATAACAGAATGGTCATTGCTAACTGACTAAATGAGGTTCTCATTTGCAACTTCATAGCCATCAATTGCAGAGAGCTCCTAGATGTCATGAAAGAAGGAATCAATAAAATGAAATAGCACATTGAAGACCTAGTTCAATGATGTCTTCCTTCTCCATTTCCTAATGGCAACACAGTGCTAATGGTTGATGAAATTGAACCTTTGCTATTGACCAAGCAGAATTATCAGACAATTTTTTAGGATTTAAGGGATGATTCATCAGTCCCTAAAGTAGAAGCTATTTTGATTCCTATTTCCTAGCTTGAATTCAAATTTAAGGCTATGGTTTATATTTTGCATAATTTTTCACACAAGGATATTATTAACCTTGATTTAGCCTTCAATGAATTGTAGAATAAGTAGGGGTTATCTGACGATGAGTGGTCTACCTATCAAATAGCATTGTGGAAGCTATAATTTTGACATTTTAATCAAGTGGGAATTGTGGTTTCTTTTTTAGTAGGCTTAAAAGTCCTTGGGGTCACCAATATCTATAGAGTAAAATACTCTATGTTTCATTCTAATTTTCAGTTGCACACTACAAAATTTTGTCCCCACACACTTTGGTTTGAGATAGAAAAGTTTTGACTCAGATCTTGGGCTTGATTTTCTTTTTGCCTCATTTTTCTCTAAGTGTCAAAGTCAAGTAGAAGCTGCCAAGTGTCATCAATTGAGGCACCTTTCATAATTTATATAAGTTGGTCGAGACATGCCACGTATCTCATAGTAACTCAATAGAATGTGACAAGTGTCAATATCCATGTTTCATATCAGCATCTGCATTTCATATCGACATCCACATTTCAAATCTCTTTTAAGTGAAAGGTTTTAATAAGTTAAGTATCAGGATTAGACCAAGTGCACCAAGTGGCAATCACAAAAGGTTTTAATTTGCTTTTCTAAAAGTGACGGAAGATGCCACATATCCCAGCTGAAGAGAGCAGAAGCCACCATGTGTCAACATTTGAATTATCTTCATTTTGTTCACCGATATAGTAAAGACTGTGGTGGGTCTCAGGTTTTGTTTCTGGAGCAAGTAGAAGCCACCAAGTGTCATTGTCTGTGTAAATATGAAATGAGGCCCAATTGTTTCTATAATATAAATAGAGTGATGTGGAGACTGGCACATGTCACCTTCCACAAGTTTCTCAAAAGGTGGAAAAAAGAAGCAAAGATCACCACATATCCCTAGTTAAGTAAAGTGGAGATTATCATGTGTCCTTTGTTGAGGCAAGCGAAAATCACCACCTATCCCTATGCCCTTTTTAAAATTACTCAGGTGATAAATGTTGTGAGTCTTATTTTCTATTAAGTTGTTAAAGTTTTGAAGAAGCGGATTGCGATAGGTTTTAAAGGCAGAACACTCCTAAGCAAAGACACAAAAAGAGTATAAGTTACGCAGAAAGTGCCGTGTGTCTTTGGTAAATGCTGTGGAACATGCCAAGTGTCATTTTTTGGTGCATCCTAAATAAAGAGAAGATCAAAGAGAAAAAGAGGAGTCAGCCAAGTGTCCTCTTCTATTTGAAAGTGGGAAACATCCCGAGTATCTACTTCAGCTAATGAACTTGTAGAGAAATATAACATTTCAGATACAAGAAATATCTTATGTTAGACACTTCTAGTTTAGTTAGAGTTCAGTTGGGTCATTAGATTGAGAATGCATAGATGATCTAGACTGAATCCCATGATATAAATAAAGGATAATCGAGAGAGAATTGGGAGAGAGGAGAATTATTGTCAAGAGTTTTTAGACTTTCTAGAGCTGTGATTAGGAATATCATTTGCCTTTGTTCTATTTTCTTAAGTTGGAAAGTTTATGTAACTGTGCATGTTTCTGTGCCTCTTATGTGACTAGAGAATTAATAAGAAGATTGAGTGTTGTGCCTTTGTTGATATTTTCTGTGTCACTGCAAAAGTTGTCTAAGCTGTGAGCCTCTGTTTCTATTGTTTTCATCTTTTACATTGATCATGCCTTGTTTGCTCTTAAATGTAATTGAATCTTACATATAGTTTCCCTATGCTCAGATTAAGGGTTGAATTACATTTAGGCACATCACCATAGTTATATTTTCTTTCTTTTCATTTGTGTTTCTATTAAAATTCCTATCCCCTTTCCCAGTATATGCTCGATATAAAGAAGAGACCAGCTTCTTAAAAATTGGGAGGTTGTTTCAAGTTGCAAGTCCCACATTCTTGAAACTTCCCATTGTTGGTGTTAGAAACAAAGTGCAATTTTAACCATCAACAGTGTCTATCAATAATGCATTAAATGAGATTATAAAAAACACCTTAAAACATGAGAATTCAATATCAAAGACCTCATCCTAAAGAAAAATCAACATGTCACCAATATGGAGAAAATCAAACTAGGCAAATTTTATTTCAATTGGCTTAGACCTTATATCATAATGCATAATTATGGATCAAGAGCTTACCCATTATTCTCTCTTGAGGGAAACCCAGATCTTGAGCCCCTCAATGCCTCATATTCGCATCTTTTTTTTTAAAGGATCAAACTCACATTTTGTCTAACTTAAGCTCATCCCTTACTTTCAAACCACATTCATTTCCCTATTTGAAGGGGAAACTAATTAAAACTAAATCATGTGATTATTTTTTACAATCATATCTTAGTCTTAAACAATGGTTACCACAACTCTACACATGGCATTATTCTCATGGTACTTTCCACCCCTTTCCTAGGATGGATTCACACAATCGTTGTCACCTAAACCTAAGCAATATTCTTGTGCTTTTAATTTTGCCTTCAAAAAAGGATAACCTTTAATTCTATATAAGCAATTATATGTCAAGAAAAATCAAAATCAAATTCATAACTAAAAACAATCATGGGTCATTTTTAATATTCACAGACTGCTCCCTTGAAGGATAGCTACTGAAAACATATTAAAAATTACTCAAAATAGGGTAGACTTCTCCCTTGAAGGATAGCTATCAAAATCATTCAAACTTAGGCCACTCCCTTGAAGTATGGCTAAGTAAATCATTTTTCAAATCATAAAAAATTATTATAATCTTCTCACATTGATTAAATTCCCTAACCCTCCCAAATAACAACATAATCAGGAAAAAACCCATTATCAAGCATAAAAAAAAGCAAAAGAATTGTAAAACCACAATCAATTCTCATACACAATAATTTTTAAATTTGCAAATGGATCTCATGAGTATGCTTCCAACATCGATTAGTCTACACCTTATATGACATAGACTTGTTTATACTAACTCTCTTATAACCTCCTAAAGAGGCATACTATTCATACAATAAGGTTCCATTTTCATCCATCTCCCATTTAAACACTATAAAGCAAGGGATTTTTGAGCTCACTTGACATAATGTGATCAAGATGCCTTTTTAACCAACTGATGAATGTTGATGTAAAGCATTTGATGGGATTATGTTCTTTAAGCCAATCCAACTTCAATTTTTTCATCCTTGTCAAATAATAAGCATCATTCCCTCTTCTTATCCTCTCATAACTGGTTAAAAATCTTCCCTTAGATATTTGTCTTTTGATTATTTTCCCTTTCTCACATCTAATTTTGTTATTCAACTTAATTTATGTGCCTCACCTTAAACAAAATGACCATAATCATAACGACATCATATCATCATCATATCATAAACAAAAATAGACATCATTAGGATAAACCATATCCATGCATATAACCATTAACATCATAAAATACAAGAACAATAAAATAATAAACCACTTTCAACACATCATTTACTCATTAAAACTTATCATCAACATCATCATCATATCAATGGTCATCTCAAAACATTAAATTAGACTCATCACATCCATCTAAAGCATCATCATAAATAATAACAAATAAACCATAAGCAATAATCCATGTGATCAATAGTATTGCATTATCCATCCATCACACAATCCATTATGATATCAAACATATCAACTATAACCATCATATCAATATCATCATAAACATAAACAAAAATCCATCTCATCACATGCCTAGCTAGGTAAGTCCATAAACATTGTCATCATGAGCATAACCATAATCAATATCCCATCATCAATGATCAATATAAACATCAACACCATGAACAATAAATAATATTCAAAGATCATGAGTCTATAATCATAAATAACCACATAATCATCATGTATATTTTATATATATATATATATATATATATATATGTATCTCTCTCAAAATATACATCTCACTATATCAGCTCACATGCTGATATCAAAATCATATACATCAACATATGTAATGTCTCATAATCAAATTATGTCCTTGGGAAACCACTCTATTGGGGCATCATTTCCTCCTAGTGCTTGTCCTTCTGAGGTACCTACCTATCCTCCCATAGTTTCATCCTACTGACTTGGTGTCACCATGTTAGCACCACCTGCCAAACTAGCTCTATACTCACCCCATCGGGGCTCATTGAGAAACTATCTCAAGACTATGGCCTCATAATAAATGAGCTCATCCACTATGGATATATATTATGTTATGGGGATAGATTGTTATGGTCCTATAAGTGTTATATCTCCTCTTTCAACCTATCTCAAGGAATCTCTCTCCTAGATAACTAAGGCTAGTGTAGCTCTGGCCTAGTCCCTCTTATCTATAACTATATCCACCTGACCCTATGCCACTACTAATTGACCCTATACTACTATTATAGAAGCTTATGCCATCTCTATATTCACTATATGTACATCTAGGTCAACCCCCTATACCTATGTCTATTAAGGTCCACCTCTACCAGCTAGATCAACATCCATATCCTATCAACCACCATCATCACCCCCAAAATTAGTTACAACATAGAGTGCCTAGTACCATGTTAGGTACCCATCTAAAAAACTTAGATTATTTATCTTAACCCTAGACTAAAACTCCTCATGATCAATAAAAACATAAACAAGTTATGGCTCAGGAAGTAGAATCTCTTCATCCTCCTACCTATATATTAGGAATGGACTCAAGATAACCTACACCAAGTGAAACTATCATCGAACCTTGTCAAAAGGAATGAGTTTTGTCTCACCCTCTCTCCTATCAAAGATCCACCTATATTTTTATAGGGATAATGTATGCCTCTTATAATGAGCCCACTCTATAAACATGAATTATGGCCACCAAATCATGTCACCAATAACCAATGCATCTAGTGTACCTCTAAACCAATTAATGTTGTAAACCCCTCCACCTAGTTTTGAAAGGGAAAAATCATATTTCCACTACATGAATCCAACTCTAAACTCCATATGTGCATACCCCTCTCATGGTAGCCCCATCAACCTCAATACTCATATGTGCTCATAATCCTAGTAGTGTAGAATAAATCTTACACTAATACCATACCTCATGTGAGCTCTAAATCCCCATAGCTTCTTATATATTTGGACTAGTAGCAAAGGGATCTAACTAAACACTATGTAGCCTAATATCATATTAATTAATACCCCTAGAAGAAAATATGGGAACCTCCCACTACTCTAATATTGTATTGAAAAACATGAGACCACCACCATCATCATGGTCATAAACCTCCTATCATCTCTCACCCTCTAGTATAGTAGAGTGTAACTAAAACCCCTAGTGTGTCATCTATTAGAATCATGGTCATCTTATAGTAGATCTATGAAATCATCTCTCTCCTCATTCCTAATGTGGTAAATTAGCTCACCTCGAATGGGTATCCATGTAATCCTATGAACATCCTTAGGTAAGATCATCATCTCACCAGTGGGTATTAGAAAGGTGTTAGTGGTTGGATCCCATCTCTCTATAAGGGCCACTATCATCATTGTGTCTCATGACATGTGTTGGTAATGTAACATCATACCAAGTCCCACCTCTTCCATGTGATCCCAATCATTTGTAGTCATCCCTTAATGAATCTCAACAAAGACTTGATACTCCCAATCCCACATATAGATCTATTCCCTATCTGTAAGGTTTGTTAGCAAACAAACTTAGCTCACTACCACACTTTTCCTAAAAACTATATCACCCTACCCTACTTTTCCCTTTTGACCATTACCTATTATCTTACAACTCTACCTTTGACCTTATCCATTTTTGTAGCCTTAAACTACTACCTATAATTCACCCTTGACATCCCATTAACCAAACTTTAAAAAATTCAAATACTCAAC
Organism: Torreya grandis; assembly: GCA_037957365.1. Taxonomy (NCBI): domain Eukaryota; kingdom Viridiplantae; phylum Streptophyta; class Pinopsida; order Cupressales; family Taxaceae; genus Torreya; species Torreya grandis. Next base: position 711,838 of record JARHVA010002186.1, read on the forward strand.
ACACATAAATTACCATCAAAATTTAAAACATTCAACCATACAAACACTTTTAAACACATTTTCACTCTATTCAACCAGTGAAGGTCATTGACCATCAATGGTCAGGGATGACCACCAACAGTCACTATGAGTGACTATTGGTGGAATAAACCTAACCCTACCCACCCTAAAACATACCCAAACACCACAACTAGACCATAAATTTACCTAACACTTATTCTACCCTCCCCTAATCCTACCCTACCCTTTTAATTTCAAATTTTACTCGCATATTTCACATAAATAATGAAAAACTCTAAAAACTAGGTCAAACCCAATCTACATCCACCACACAATGATAAAACAACCAAATTCAACTTATAATGCATTTATAAAATCAAAACTATGCTATCAATTGAAATCAACCCCTACCTTATTCTTCAACCATCATCAAGGAAGAATCTTGGGACCTGTTGCTCGACCACATCCTCATCAACCCTACATCCTAGCTAGATCCACCTTCTAAAGCTTGATTAACCCAATTTAACTCAAACACTAGCCTACTCAATAAACATCATTAGCACTCTCTCATAAAAGGCCAAGGAGGAAAATAACAAATTTAAAATCTTCAAATGAATAAAAATGACTCTCAAAGGTACTTTTTATTTTTACCCTTTTAGATTTTCCACTTGACCATCAATGGTTAGGGTGACTACCAATGGTTGACCCCAATACACCTAGCCATTAATGGTCAATATATTGGCTTTTCTCACCAAACCAATAACTTTTCAAAATTTTAGCACATACCCAACTCAGTGCCCACTCATGGAGATTACCTTCTCCACCCACCTCGACCAATGACCATGTCACCTTGCTACTAGCCATTTTGGCTAAAACTCTCACATGTTCTGTGTTATACCTAACCAATTTGTGTTTTCACAAGAGCACTTCCTACCTTGGATACCCATGAAAACACTGACCTTATCTAGGATACTTTCATTTATTAGTGTTCCTTACCATCACATACAGTCACATGGTTCACTTGTTACTTGTCATTCTAGTAAATAAATTGTTTAAGAGATTTGAGTTTATGAGTGTCACCCAACCATCACATATGGTAACATGGTCCACTTGTCACTTATCCTTCTAATACACACCTTAATTTTTACCAACTATGGAAACCTAGTCAATGCACAATCTTGACTATCATACCTTTGTCATACTCTATGTATGTGTTTAAAATTTAATACCCAACCTATCAACCACTACCTTAACCACTTATCAAACCAACACACAATTATATTTTACCTCATCACTTCTTGGTTTGAGGGGGAACACCTACTCTCATGCTCAAGGAAAGCAAACCTTTAACCTACACTCCATTTTTGTTTTATCATTTATTGATATAAATTACATAACAAAAAATACAAAATGTAGACACCAAAAAACTATACACAATGGTTATAGATGTTGAAATACCCATAGACCACCTTAGGACCTCCTAGGTACCATCCCCTAACGATTTAATTACAAACTTGAGTTAGTTATTTGATTAGCTAAACTAGCCCACTAGCCTTTTTAACCCAACATGACCTTGATCCTCAATCATCGATAGTCACCCTAATAGTCAATGGTCACCTTGATTGCTGATGATCAGGTTTCACCATCTCAACCACTTAATTACCACATCACTCCTAACTGATTTATTATAATTATCTTATCTAATTCACGTGCGAGCCCATGCATATAAAAGCTAAATTTAGATAGCAAATTGGACCTCTTGTTAACGTATTATTACACTTCTCCTTCCTTCCTATAAAGAGAGAGGAGGAGAGGGTGAATTTAGATCCAAAATTAATCAATCATCTAGAGCCCAAGCTTCTTGTATCAATATTTTCTTTTATAGGTGTTTTTCCAGTAATCTGGTACACTATTAAGTATGATAGAGATACTAGGTGATACCATCCATCAACCAATATCCAAGTACCATTACTCTATCAAAATTACCGTAGACTCTATCAATGAGTTTATCAACCAACCACCTTAACCATTCATCAAATTAATAACCAACAAGCTAAGTATCTATTTTCAATCATTCAGTTACTTGTTTTTATTTTTTAATTAACATATCCCAAACCCATCTCTCAAAACCCCATTTTATGACCTCATCCAAACAAACTTTTTCTTGATTAAACCCAACCCATAATAACCATTGATGGTCACCCTAACCACTGATGGTCACCCTGACCACTAATGGTCTATCCTAACCATTGATGGTTACCTCAATCACTGATAGTCACCTCGACCATCGATGGTCACCTCAACCACTAATGATCATTGTGGCACAAAATAATATTAAGCTATTTCCACCCACTAGACCTCAACCGAATCCAACTTTCTTTATCTCTACATGTTCATATATCCCTAACCTATTTTTTGAAGCATACCCAACCTATTTAGCATTAGTATTGACCCACTTATTTATATAATTAGCCAATTTCATCTATTTTTTTATCAAGCACTTCTTATAATTAATTTTTGTATCTTTTATTATTTATGAAAGTACTTTATTTTTTAGAGCTTTATTGGTTTAAAGTGTGTATTGACATCCTCCAAGGAATCTCATGCTTCCTGGATCTAGCTAGTTAGGCAATCCACCCTAATATATAACTAATCAAACCATTTATTTTAATGTTTTCTTATCTGTAGGCCATTCTTCCCAAGACAAAGAGGAGTATCTACACTCATCAAGATTAAACATGTGAAAAACATACTAGTTTTTTTTACCACCCCATTTTAGTTTCTTTCTTCTTCCTTTCTTGAAATATAAGTTGCAATTCTTTGAAATAGTTCTAACCACTTTTTAGGTAATGTTAATATCTTAATCATTAAATTATAATTTACTTCTGGGTAGACCTTGGATACATACCATGTAGTTTATCCCATCTAATTTATATTATTGTTTAAAATTCATACATGATGGGACCTTATTGATAATGCTTAATGATGATGAACCATTTAATTTTTGAAAAATGATACATTTTGATACGAAATGTATTCCTATAGTGGTACCTCCTATACAATGTATTTCTATAGTGGTACCTCCTATACAATGCATTCCTAATAAGAGTATCCAAACTTATGAAATGGGTAATTCAAGTACAATGGATCCATTATCTCTAGATTTATAAAGGTACTAAACACTGAAGTGCACATAGATTCACATCAAGAACAAGAACCAATACCACATGAACCATTGATACCAAAATCATAAGCACCTCTAATATTTGAGCTTCCTTTATTAGTGAATAATAAACAACATGATGCCCATATTTTAGATTAATATGATAGTGATGATGATGCCACCTATGATAGATGATAAAATTCACAAGATAAATTTTGATCCATTTGAGCATCTTTCATATAACCTATTTACACCTATAGGTCCTAGTAAATATAGCCTAAACTCATCTTCAAAGGATACATAACCAAATTAAGATAAGGGAAAAATGAAAATAGTAGATAAGAATGTAAATGTTTATTTTTTTATACATCCCTCTTAGATACACACTTTAATTCAACCTTTAAAATGTCAAATGAAGGTACATCGTGTGAATAATGTGAATACTTTTCAAAAAGATCCACAATAGATTATATAGCTTTTAGCAATCTATGATGGTCTAGATACAATAATTTATATGTTACTTGAGCATCACATGATATATTTACTTCCTAATAGGCACAAATCAAGAAATAGACTTCTTATTAAAGAGGAATTACCATATTTTAACTATCATTGAATTAGTGGGCATTATAAAAATTGATGCGAGGCATTAAAGAACCAAATTCAAAGATACAAAAATGCAAAACACTTTTAATTTTTTAAAAGAGAAAAATCCTTAAAATCAATCAAAGCATGAGAATATAACCATTACAAAAAATATTGATGGGGTACATTTCCCACATCTCATGGTTGAAGTAAATAATTGGGAAATAATTAGTAGTATTATCACATTACAATAGTTGGGACATAATATATATATGAGTTATGACACTCACTAGCTTTTCTAAATTCTCTTTAGGTATATCATATTACCCATTCCATGTGGCCCAAAGTTAGTGGACCTTGATATATGGGTAATGGACCAATAACCATACTTGATTTTTTAACTTGGACAATAATGGTTGATTGATATGAAAGTATTTGTTAGTGTTACAAAGCAATTTCTTCTTTTTCAACATGAAAACAAAGAGGTTCATATATGATATAAATAATATAGGGAGTAGGTACCAATAATTGATAATAGTGAGTTACCATTAGACACAACACTTTTGGCACTTATACAATATAATTAATTTTAGTAAGGTCACCACACAATATCTTGGCTCCTAAATTTGAAGAATTTTTGGACTAAATAGTTGTAAATATTATTAAAAATTCCAAGAAATTTAAAAAAATACAAAAAACCAAAAACATTTTCACATTTACATGTTATATTATCTCCTTGGAATATATGTTGTTAGTTCCATGTTAGTGGATAGCATATCATTTATTTATATATCCATGTGTTTCACACATATTTTGAGTGTGATACAAGAATGCGTGTATACATGATCTATGCATTTATGCATGTTAGGTCTTCCCTATATTCATGTCATGTGGACATTAGGGGCATCCACTTCTTTGATATTGATACATCCAGGTTATATCATTCTATGGTCATTTTACATTATCATGTTTGACCTTATGTATTTACACATGCCTTTATATATGCTTATATCTTTCACAGTGTACTTGATATGTTATGTACTTAATTTGTTTTTACTAATACATATGATCCATGGACTAGTATGTTATGTTTATGTTGGGTTACTTATTATTTCATTAATGTAATGTTTTGAGTGTTTTGCCTTGTTATTGTCTTGTTTGAGCATTTGAATATACTTTACTAGTTATGGCCCATTTTAATATGTAATTGATTGTTGTATAAACACTTGAATATATCATTCTAATTTTTATGGACATTTAAATGTCATGTCCCTTTGAATGTGTTGAAATTGAACATGCCCCTTACTTGATTTCTCATTATACCATCATCTTTTTACTATATTTTGAGTGTTCTTATGTATGTGACTAGTTACTTGTTAAACTTGTACTATTACTCTCTAAACATTTCCATGATGTATATCATGAATCTTAGGCCTTGATGTGATCATGATTTACATGCTTCCATGATATATCTGCCTATACATGTTTCTTCTATATGCTACATGGTACATTCATAGTTTACATGGTTATATTTTCAAGCCCTAAATGGGGCTCGATGAAGTGAAACCTTAAGGATAACATAACAACTTTAGAGAACATATCCAGGGTAGTGGTGACTCTAGTCTCTATCATTTGGGAGGTGAATGGCATTGGTTTAAAGGAGATTCCATAATGAGGCCATGCCAGGGGTCAAATAATCATAATTTTTGGTAGAACTACGGGAGAATACTAACATGGTGGCAATGGGCACTAAAATTGTGGTGAAAGGGGATAATGCATCAAGAGGTTTTTTGCCCCTCTTAGTAGATTAGTGATCCACTATTGAGGTTTTGAAATGGAATATAAGGGAAAATCATCCCTTTTGTGTTGCATATACAAATCAAAGGAAGTAGAATAAGTCATTGGCACCTTTTAAATTGAACCCCCTTATCTCTTTTGAAAGTGAGCAGCTTCAAACACTTCTAGATAGAGAGCAATATCTATCAAATATTAGGATGATATACCCTTTTTACAACTTGTGTCCTTCTCTTATAGATCTAAATGGCTAGATGAAGGAGAACTAGTTGTCACTTATGGATGGTAACCTATGAATTTTCCCTATGCAAAAGGATATTTCATTATTCTCTTTGATTTAGAAGAGGATACGACTTTTCTATTTTAGCGGCCTTTCTAGTATAGGAACCATTGTGCTCTTTCATACAAACCATGGTTTCCTTCATTTGACCCTCATTCTAAGGCCTTCAATGTTAGACCAATTTGGGTAAGGATTCCCTTTTTACCCTTACAATTTTGGAATATTTTTTGTTTTAAATCTATTAGTGATTCATTGGGTAAATTCTTATATATAGATCCTAAGTCCTCTCACCACACTATTATTTCTTGAATTTTAGTTAATCTAGATGTTTCCATAGATATTATTGAGTCCACTGATTTGAAGGTTCAAGATCATACTTGGAAGCAATCTCTTGATTTTGAGACAATCTTTCCATTATAAAAATTACTTTCAAATAGGCCATCTTTCTTCTTCATGTAATTTTTATAAGTAGACTACTAGGATCTCCTAGTAGAAGGATACTGTCCCTAAGCATTTCATAGTTTTAAAAGATAGTGAGAGTATTGATTTAGAGTTTGATTCAAATAAACAAGATAAAGATATGGTTTTGGCCAAAAATGAAATTAAATAAGCACAAAAATTTCCTCTCCCCTTGGGGATTGAAAATAGAGATCACCAAATTGGAGGTGAGGATTTAGTGATTCATTGTCATGGTTATCATTGAATAATTCATAAGCTTCATTAGAAACATCCATTCCTATCCTTCATGATGATGGAGGGGAATGGAAGATTGTTGGTAATAAAAAAATTCATAGAAATAAATTTTTTGCTTATCCTAACATGACCCTTAGACCATAAAATAAAAATAGTTTTGAAGGGTCCTAGTATCATCATTATTTTACATAGATTCTATAGCTTTGTAGGTTATTTCTTATTGTTTTAGTGTTCGTTTATCTTCTAATTTTATTGTAGAGTTGGTTTCTTATGGTTGTTTTCTGTAGGTATTCATGTTCTGTATTTTTTTAAATACCATGTCTATATGTTCTTGTATTAGGTAGGGTCCCTTTCAAAACCCACTTTTACCATTAATAAAAACTAATAGTTTCTACTTCCCTTCACCTCACAATAAGGGGCATATTAGTGGAGGCATGATATATAGGCATGAATTCCACATTTCTTCACAGATTCATATTGTAGTGGGGGCATGTTTTGAAAACATGTTCTCCACATTTGCCATAATTTTAGATTTAGTAGGGGAATGTTTTGGAAACATGTTCTCCACACTTATTATGTATTTAGCATACCCATATTATAGTGGGGGCATGTTTTGGAAACATGTCCTCCACATTGGCACTTATATTAGTATTTAGATTTTTCCAAGTATATTGGGGGAATGTTATGATAATAATGTCCTCTACACTTATTCATATTCCAAATTGGATAAATTCATAGTTATATGATTTAGATATAAATTTATGAAAGAATTATATATATTGTTACTATATTTATACACATTTTTAGCATGAGACATGTCTAAGGTGCATATGCTATAAAATGTGCACCTAATATTGCAAAATTAAATCATTTTTATGTTTCAAACATTTCTATGGACTGTCATCACCCACCAAGATGGACTTTATAGACATATTGAGCTAATGTATTATAGTATTTGGTTCACTTTTGATATGGTTGAGGTGATTAAATCACTCAATATTACCAACTTTATACATTGGAATTGATGAAATCATCCATCTTCACTACATTTATAGTGTGGGTTGACTTGGTTCACTCACACTCAAAAGGTTATAAGTATGATTAGGTTGCATGGTTGAGCTAATCTCAATTGTTAGGTGAAAACTCATATTTTATCCAAGTTTAGGGGCATGTGTCTTCCAATATTTCTCTATCCATAAATATATGCACCTATTCAATTTTAAATTTGTCCTAATCTTAGATATATGTTCATAATTATACATAGTTTCAAATCAAATTGTTAGAATACAAGGTGGTTATATCGATACACATGTGTACTCTTAAAAATTGTTCTTTAAATTTCAATAATTTCAAATGATTTTAATTATATATTACATTAATTGATTATATACTATAACATGATCTTGGTTGTAGGTTAGTCACTAAAAAATCACTCAATTTGGACTCACAAAAAGACAAGGTGTGTTATGCATACCTAAGTATGCATTTCTTCTCCTATAAACTAATAATTTCATTGCTAGATTAAAGGGGGTAAATATATACACTATTTATGAATTATATATCACCTTAATCTTGTAGTTCTAGACCCTTGTTATTAACTTTATCAATACTAAAAATTCTTTAAACCTTCTTATCTTCCATCCCTACAAGTTCTAGACCTATACCTACTTTTTTGCTTCTTGAACACATGTGTCCCAATTAGATGCCTATGTCGATACAAGTGTTTTGACCTGATCTAAGTGTAAAATACCCTAAATTCATTAAATTTTCAAACATAACATATACCTATGGTTGGCCTAAGTGATTTTATGTGAGATATTCTCCAAATAGATTGGTATAAATGTAGGATCAATCCTAATTCATTCCTCGCCTAGCAAAAACCTAGTAATATCACACCTTCTCACAAGTCAATGATCAAAAATCATTTAAATGATAAAATATTCCATATTATCTTATATTTACATATCATTCATAATGAAAATATATCTACAATTCTAAATTATTAAAGGAGCATGTCATGAGTTCTATTTTTTAAGTTATAAACTAGGTCATTATTGTACTTACTTTCCACACCTTGCACCTTTGTGCCCATATAATATAATACACTAAGGGAAAAATACATCAATATTAGACCCTCTTCAGAGTATTGAATATGTAGGTATAATCCATTGATAGAGGGTTCTTTGGGGTTAGATCAATGTTGTGAGCCCACTAACCCAATTTTTACACAATCACGATGAAGATGAAGAACTAGGGTTTTACTATTTGACAACGATAAATATCCCATGATCCAAATCTAAGCACACCAGAGTGAAGGAAAAATATAAATCATAATATTATATGTGGCCACATCCAATTTTTGCTAGTATTTTGTACTAGACACATGCATCTAAGTTAGACAACAGCATTAAAAAAACCATCCAAGGTCGATGAAAGTGTATGTAGTTACAGAGGGAATTTTTTTTAAATTTAACATTTGATCCAAAATTTAGATACATTTTATTTCTAAAATATTCCATATGATATATGTGCTAGTATTAGAACCAACTAAGTAGCTTGTTTTCATTATCATTGTAATATCTAGCATAGTTGTACTTTTTATTTTGACATATCTCAACACAATAAATTTAGTAATGTTTTATCTGGGTTTTGTAATTGATTGTCCTGATATAGATTTGTTTATAAACATTTTTCTTATTCATTTATATATTATTAATCCTAACCCCTTATAATCCTTATCCAAATTTTGGGTTAAATAATGGGATACAAGCACAGTTTAGCCTTTGTAATTAACACTCTAAAATTTTGGGCTGACACTAATTTATGAACAAGTATATTAGAGAGCCCACAAAATCATTCAAACCATTACATATATCAACATTATTAATTTTATTTTTATTTTATTTTAGTCATGAAAACTAGATATTTTGATTCATTTTGTGCTACATTGTTATGACTCATTTACACATATATTGAGGGAATATTTATTTCTTTATTGCCACATTATGTTTTAGCACCTTGTTCCAAATTGTTTGGATCCCTCCTATATCTTATATTTTTTAAGTATTTCTTCTTGGTACTTTTTAAATTTAAAAAAATCAAATATTTAAAAAAATCCAAAAAAATCATATATTATAAAAATTCAAAAAAAATCAAGATATTTTCCAAAAATTCAAAATCAGGACCTATGAACATTTTCAAACATACATATCTTACTTCTTTACAAATGTTAATTATTTCATGTTAAAAACATATCATATTTCAATTTTTCAATACATAATGATTTTCATGAGGTATGTGAGTGTGATATAGGACATAAAATTATATGGTTTTTTAATGTCAAGATTCCCTTTTACTCAATAGCCTTGCTAAGTTGGGGGCATCTATTCATTCTATATAAACACTTCAACAAGTTATTTCTTTACACAACCTCTTTACCATGTTGAGACATCTATAATACAATATTTTTTATAATCACCCATACTTTAAAATGTGTTACATGTATATGTTATTCTAACAATGGAATTGATAAATATGGATGATGTAGACTACTCACATGTTCTCTATACTTATTTTTAGAATTATTTCTTTATTAAATGATAATTTAGGACTTGTTTGATTATTGTGTGTGGCCCTTGTTCTTGTGTGTGTAACATATACATGTTTTTTCTTGTATAGAATCATCATGTCATTCGTGTGTGCTCATTGACCTTATGTGTTTATGCAACATTCACATGTATATTTTATGTATCCTTTAGGCCTTATGTGTGAAATTATATGCAAATTATGTTATATTGTGTAACATTAATTTCATGTTTATTACTTGTTACTATGGTTCCATGATTTATATCATGCATTTATTATATTTTTACTCTTGATACATAACATACACATGCTTCTTATGTGCTTTAATTTTATATCTATCTAACACATCTTTCTGATAATTATTGGTGTAGATTATAAACAATTATAACTAATATAAGTAATGTTATATATAAAACCAAAGTTTATAATATTAAAAACTCACATTCTATTAGGAAAACATATAGATACAAATATATAGGCAAGAATCTCCTATAAATAAGGATTCTTCATTAATCCCTATAAATACACTTGAAACTTTATCTTTATTAAACTATCATAGAATATATATAAGAGATATCTATGTGAGTGAATACACATACATTATTATCTAAAATAATCTCATGTAATAACAATTACCCACAACAATACTAATGAAGCAATAATCACTAAAATTCCCCCCTTATTTCAAACATAGGAGATATACTACATTCTATAACTGCAACGTGTCCAATCTATTTTCTCATGATATTGATATATGTGCATTGTCACACAACTCTCCATAATTATATTCTCAAAAGTGACTTTCATGGATGAATACAATAACCACCTAGGTATGAACAAGGACCCACACTTTTATTCATCCACCATACATGTACACTAATGGTTTTATAAAGGCTCCAACCAACAACCTAAATATTTATAAAGTTTTATATGATAACCAACAACCTACAAAGATGGTTTTATAAAATAACCAACAACCTACATAGATGATTTTATGAAATAACCAACAACCTATATATATGGTCTTAAAATACAACTAAAAACCTATATAGATAGTTTTAAATGACCACCAACAACCTTTATAAGTATCATGATTGCTACAACATTTTTTGATTTAGTATTAAACTACATTTGTACATCAAGGGATTGCATTTGGAATTTCTCAAAATCAAGAAAACATGAAAAAAACAAAAATGAGGATTAATTCCACATCATCTCTTTTGTAGCCTCTACACGTGATTGTTTACACTCAATATCTCACAACATAGATAGTATCCACTAGCATTGGCGATCATCCTCTACATAGTCATTTATACATAATTTATTTTTTGCTAAGCCAAATGTGTGGCCCCACTGCTAGAAGCTAATGAGAGGATGTTGAAAGTTCTCCAACTTTCATTGCCTCTATCCTATTGAATTATGTTGCTTACTCACTAAGAATGGCATTGAGACTCAATTTCATGTCATTTTTTTAATAACATACCCCGCATAAATTGGGCATCAGGTTTGCCTAAAAATGCATCCATTATAAATAAAGATATTCAAACTTTAATTTTTTTTTAAATACAGAAATGGCATAATGGACTTGAAAAAAACTTATTAAATATACTAAAATTCATTAACATATGGTCTATTGACACATAGAAATGATATAATTTACTTTTCAACATCCTTAATAAATACATAATGTAATTGCATACATGCACAACTCAATTATAGAGTAATAAGCTTGTTAAAAAATTACATTCATATGATATATGCATTAAATGTATCAATAAAATATTGCATGGCTAAATATAAATCATTTGAATATCATAATAAGTGTAGGTTGCATGGAAATGAATGATAAAATAAGTTAATGTAATTATTTTTAGATAATACATAGGGATGATAGATCATAATTTCACATACATGGAACAATAAATATTGATAGAGCCATTGAATGTTTTCAGAGCATAGGCTTTTCATGGATATAGATGAGTATGGAACATAATTTTTGAATAAAAAATTCAAGCATGCATGGGATCTATATGATGTATACAAAACTATCTTTGGATTGTCTAAGATGTTTCAAATAAGAGTCATAAGAGCTCTAAATGGTGGTTGTGGTAAAATTATCTATGATGGTATCAAGATCAAAATTGCATAATAATACATTAAAAAATAATAAACTACCTTAATACCTTCAAAAAACTTTTAAAATATACCTTATTCTATCCAAAATAATCTTATAGAGCCAAAATTATAGACATGATATGTGGTAATGAAGAGTAATAGTTTCCCCTAGTTACTCTCAAAACTCTATATAGGCAAAGGACTAATATGGATCTAATACCTATGACCATTATTGGTTTAGATTATACACAATTTCAAATAATATAAATAATGTTAGAGACAAACACAAATGTTATAATATTTAAAACTCACATTATATTATGCAATCATAAAGATACAAATATATAGGTAAGAATATCCTCTAAATAAGGATTCTTCCTCAATCCCTACAAACACTCTTGAAACTCTATCTTCTCTCAATTACCCTAGAATCTATCTATAAGATATATCTATATGCGCGAATACATGTACATTATTCTAAAAAATGTTCTCACACAATAATAATTACCCATAACAATACTAATGAAGCACTAATTCTTAATAGTTTCATATATAATTCAATTCTACATTCAATATTATGATGAACTACAATTAAAATTTTCATATGATACTAAATTATTACTTCTTTCACATAATTTAGAGTTCTCTTTTAAGATTAGTGACTTGCAGGCTAAGTCTCTCATCTCAAAAGAGGGCATCACAATGGGATTATCTTTAGAACTCAAGTCCTCATAAGAAATACAATTCAAATTTATGATAATATATATGTTTTATAATTACGACATGGTTTAGATTGTTTATATTATCGGGGCATGTGACATGCATTTGCACTCATTCTTAAAATTACTTTAATATAGATTCACATATATTTCATGCATATGAAAAATAATTATAAGTCATAGGTTTCAAATCCTTAAAATATTCTAATGACATTCAATATCAATTTATAATAGATGCAAGGGGCATGATATTCATTCATGTTAATTTTTTTTTATGGCAATTTTCAAATTTCACTTGTTCAAATTTCAAGAGTTTAAAATTTTCAAAAGTTCAAAATAGAATCTATATATTTCTATATCAGTGTGATTATTATTATTTTTAAGTCATCCAAATTATATTTTAGTGACATTAAATTTATATTAATACACTTTAGTGGGCTGTATTTAATTTTTCCACCCTTTTTTCCTACCATGTTTGAGTCTAGTGACACTCAATGTTTATGGTGAAATGTAGCAAGACACATTTGGTGGTTCTATCCTTAAATTTTTATACAACAGTAATATATGAGAGTTTTATCATATAATATTTCTAACTCAATGTATTTCAAAGGTTTTCAAATTGAGATTTTATCACTATCAATTCACCACAGGTTAATTTTTTTCCAAATGCCTCAACAAGGGGCACCCACCCTTCTCTGCTTTCAAGTTACAAGGTAATTAGATTGAATATTCTTTCAAGTGTATTATTTTATTTATCTCTTTTCAAATTTCAAGTTTCATATTTTCAAATTTTCAAATATGGATAGTAACTACTTTCAATGGCATTGTTATAGGTTCTTCTTTAAGACATCTTGCATAATCAAGCTTGACATCAAAATATAAAGTGTGTATGTACACTTAGGTTTAAATATTATTTACTCTATTAAATTAAATTAATTTCATCACTAGAATAAAGAGGGGGGAAATGTATACAATAAAATTTAATGATTAAGTGATTGATAATGTTTTATTTTGACATATTTACCCTACTTGACGTATTCATCATTTTGTATTCCATTCATTGCCTTAAAAAACTTGAAAGAATCATTCAGGAATATCTATTCTACTTAATATTTCATTTCAAATAAATTATAACTTTATTTTCCTTCATATATACCCTCTCAAATACATGTAATCATATATACTAAAAAACTAGTTGTACAATCAATCGATACATGACCATAATAAATAGATAAGGATACAGTGTGACTCTATCATCCTAGTGTGGCCTTGTCTTGGTATAGTTTAAAATTCTTTTTTTGGATACATCATAGTTAAGGGATTGTCACAATCATTTTTCATCAACATTTAGTTTTCATAGTCAATATAGTTTTAGTTTGATCTAGGTTTGCATATCTACTTGTAAATTTACTACTTATAACTCATTCAAAATTGTTGAGTGTAGAACAAGGCTATCAAAATCATAATTATATCTAATGGAACTATGTGTTATTTACACTAATTTTATCCTTTGTATAATATTTTTATATTTATTCTACCTATGTAATCATAATGATAGACTTCATAATGTGAAGAGTCACTCCTTTTGGGCACATCAAAAGGTTGGAATAGAAAGAGATAGTGTTGGGTAAAATTCTATATATAATGCTAAATTATATTTACATATGGTTCCAATGTGATATATATTAATACATATTGTTCTAAATTGGTTTTCCTATGTATTTTTTATCATTATTTTGTGTAGTGATTATTTTTTTTTCTTTAATCTATTATTAATATGAGTTTATACATAATATTTAGATTCTAATAAACCTATTTTTATCCATGCATCTATTTATTTTGTCTATTAATGAATATATTCATTCTAAATTACCATCAATTGTTTAGTTTTTTTACTAAACATACAATTTATCCATATGTTGAGCATGGAAATTTGTTAAAACATGTTGAGATGGTTATTAGGATAAAGACATATAGAGAGAAGGCTCGATGAAATAATTCAAAATATTGACAATGAGGAAGCAAGAATAATAGGAAAAACCATGAAATAAATTATTGAGGAGCATATCTATAGGGATGTATGAAATATTTTGTTGAGAAATTGTTGATCTATTAGCTACTTGGTTATCCATATTGGATTATTATTATTTAGAGGAATCGAGAAAACCTATAATACCTAGACACATATAGTAGACTACTAGACCAAGAATATCATTGATAGATATATCACTAAATTTTTTGTAGAAACTTATTTAGATTTTGAAGTTGTACAAGACCTATTTTTAGAGGAATCTACAAAAATTTATTTTAGTGACTACCTACTCTAATTGAAATGTTGGTTGCAAAAAAGGCCATGGTGTCTACTCCTATCAACATGGAGTAGTCACTTCAAGCATTATGGGGATATGTGTGATGTATGAGTGAATGATGAAAATTTGAGTAGATAAAATTGAACTTGAACCCATAATATGGAATATGAAAAGAAAAAAAGTGAAAAGAAGATTATGCGATTGGAAAGAGAGTTATGATAACAAAGAATATGGAACAAATTAAATAATCTAGACTTAACTATGATAAGGATTAGGAATAAGGTAGAATATGTTGAAGAAAGAGGATTCTAGAGAGAAGCATCCCAAGATGAGGGAAGTAGAGTATATGCATATTAGGAAAGAAAAGGGCCCAAGGAGTAAGATTAAATAGTTATGAGTAGCAAGGAGATGGATCAAAGTGAAGAAGAATAGGAAATTAGAATAAAAGTAGAGCATTTAAAAGGTAGGAGTAGATCACAGTCAAGAGGAAAAGTGTTTGAAGTAGTGAAATAATATTCACAAAAATATATTATGTAAAATGATATAAGTATAACAATTTTAAGATCATAGTCATAATAATTTGAGGATAGAGATCATTCATTTCTTGAGTATGCATCCCCCCAACCCAATTTTTCATTAGTTAAAAGACCAAGTACAAAGGAAGGGACACCTATAAATTGGTTTGAGTCTTTTATAGATAAATTTGGAAAACTTAGTGAAAATAATAAGACTTTCATAGATAAGAAGAGGATAGAGAGGTTGTATTTGATTTTGAGTCTAGTTTTAAGATGCCAATAAAAACTAGTGTGCAAAATCTTGTAGTTATAATGACTAGTGCATAATGACCTATAATTATAGTAATCACTACACAACATCCGGTACAATCTATTATAATTTAAATAAATATGGAATTTAATCTAGGCATGTTTAATATGTTGATTTAATATGATGGGTCTATAGACCTTGAGTATTATCTATTAACATGCAACATGAAATGGCAGGTTAGGGGAATAACTTTTGACGATGTAAATAAGTGAAATCTCATAGGATATTTAGCAAGTCAAGCTTTGGAATTAAATTAAAAAAGATATTTTAATGTCATATATATTCATCGATTTAAATCACAACTATTTTCATATTTTAAAATGAAAAAATGGGCAAGCCAAACTAGATGAAAACTAGTGTCCAGATTCAGGTATTAAATAATTGGTTTACTATACACAACCTAGTCATTTAGGGGGGAAATAATTCCATCTCCAATCCATTATATCCAATCACATGATCCATCATCATTAATCCTTGTGGTAAATTAATTTTTTTTGTTTATACTTGCACATATATCATCCCTAATCATTTACTAATAGTTTCAATCAATCTCCTACACTTATAAATTGTGACCAATAATATCACAACATCCATCCTTTATCCATCAATCAATCAATCCAATCTAATATCATATATTTATCAACAAGATATATCATTCTCACATTTTTGCCTATGAACCCTGATTCATAAAGCACCTCAAATGTTATATCTCATCTCAAGATATATCAATTCCCAATCCACTCCTTGCATATATCATTACTTGGGAGAAAATAAAACCATCATCACATCTAATCACAATGTTTAATCATTATATTAAGTGGTTTAATACCTTCCATGTTTCAATATTGCATTACATCATCACTTTACATCTATTCCCACATTGGGAGAACTCCAATTGGGCTGATATCTCCAAATAGATTATGTTCATGGTGAATTATGTAGGCAAAACTTAGAGACATGCGGTCTCTAGGGTTAATTTAGACACCATCATCCATCCAAATCATTTCCTCTACATTTATCTATTTTCAACTAATCAAAATTATATGCATCATTATCATTGCTTTTAATTATCAATCTTTTAAACTTTTATCACACATCAGATGATGTATATTTTTTGTTTTACAACCCATAGATTACCATCATCTATATATATATATATATATATATATATATATATATATATATATATATATATATATAATCCCCACATCTACTCATTATAGATATGGATTAAAAATATGGTTAGATTAAACATTTGTCAAGAAACTAATAAAAATGCATAAATAACTAAAAATCTAGGCCAACCAATTTGAATGGGGTGTGAAAATGATAATAAAATCAAATGAAAGAAATAAAATACCAATTACCTTCCCATGAGTATCCCATCATCCATAACTGGCTCAAAACGTATTTTTCTCATTGATTTGGAGTTCTTGTCTTTGTTAATAATGGATGTTAATCTCCTCCATAATCTCAAGATCACCATGTATAATATAGTCTCATGATATGAAATAAATTTATGCCTGTCAAATTAAGCTATCCTATTTTAAATAAAACATTTATCAAACTACACAAATGACTTGTGGAGAGAATTTTGCATTATAAGTTTACACAAATTAAGCTTGAAAAGGTGAAGGGGAGGCCACTTATTTATATATATTTTAATTTTTTTAGGCTCAACCATGACCATACATTTCAAGATGAAAATTTATGTCTATTAATTAATCCAATTATGTAATTAAAATCCATAAATATCTTCATAATGATTTGGGAGGAAGGGGCATTAAAGAGGTATGGGAAGCCATAATCCTGATATTTTTTGCATTTATGGCTTATGGATGCCACCCTAAAAATGACCTCAATTAATGATGTAATTAATAAAAATCAATTTACAATAAATAAATATTCAATATTTTCCATGTAATTCTTACTTAAACTCATAATTTGGTTTAATTTGCCTAAGTAAGATTAATCAATTTTAGTGCAATTCTTTGGAGATTGATGAACAATTAATCAAAATAGTCAAAAAGTCATATTATTGGTCATAATTTGACTTAGGAGGAATTATAAGAATATTTTAGTTATTTACGAACCATGATCCCATTTAGGATGTTTCTAACACAAAATAACATAGGCACGTGATGTGTGTTTATGAATTAAAAGAAAAGAATGATCCAGAGCACCAAAATCCTTTTTTATCATTTTGAATTGAAATGATTTGGTAATATTTATGAATCACATAAAATTCATTTCCTCATTTAGGGATACGTTAGCCTAAATCATCACTTATATATGACAACCTTGAACCATTTATCATGTTTAAGTGATTTTGACCTAAATTGTGCATTTTAGTACATTTTGAGTAAGATTGACAATTTCAACACAAATGGTTTTAGGAATTAAATGTCTACATTTTTCCCCTATTTTAGAAGGTGTGGTGAGAAATTAAGGTAAATTAACATCTTTTAAAATAAAATAATTGTTAATAATAAATTATAAAATACCCATGATGCCCCCATGAGAGGGCATACTGGGATGAAAGAGAAGGATTGACTCTCAAAAAAGAGAGAAAGTGAGGTTAACCCATAGAACAAAATAAATCTAGATGAGATAATGCTTGTATATATTGATTCCATTAATGATCAAAATATAATTAGGGTTATAATGGGCCCCAATAATGGGGGAAGGGAAGGATACAGTCCAAAAATAGAACTGACACACTTTGAACACACCCAAATCTAGGGTGCAAGCTATGCACTTTGAAACTGATCAATCCTAAGACAAGTTTCACACTAAAATATTTCTATAATTAGGGCATAATTCTAAAAAAAATTTAATTATAAGATAAGGATAACATTGTCTCCAAAGATATAATAAATAATAATGTGCTCTTTTATAGTGAATTTAATCATGTGATAAATAATTGTGCCTTAGTAGAGCTGATTTTGATCACTGATAAATAATGGCTTGACCCTGTAGGGCTGATTTAGATTTTTGAACTAGTTCAAAATTTGTGCCCCAGCATGGGCAAAAGATGTAGAGATGGATTACAAATATGTTTATATGAAGCATTAGTCAAGAAACCAATAAAAATGCATAAATAACTAACAATCTAGATTAACCTATTTGAATGGGGTGTGAAAATGACAATAAAGATCAAATGAAAGAAATAAAATACCAATTACCTTCCCATGATCATCTCATCATCCATAAGCAGCTCAAAATGTGTTTTCCCCCTTGATTTGGAGTTCTTGTTTTTATCAACAATGGATGTTAAGATCCTTCATCATCTCAAGATCACCATGTATAATCTAGACTCATGATATGAAATAAATCTATGCATATCAAATGAAGTTATCCTATTGTAAATAAATCATTTATCAAACTACACAAATGACTTGTGGATAGAGTCTTGCATTATAATTTTATACAAATTAATCTTAAAAATGTGAGTGGGAGGCCTCCTATTTATAGATTTTTCAAATTATTCATGATCAACCATGACCATCCATATCAATATAAAGATGTGTGGCTATGAATTAATCCAATTATGTAATTAAAATCCATAAATATCATCATAATGATTTGGGAGGAAGGGGCACTAAAAAGGCATGGGAAGCCATAGTCCTGATATTTGTTACCTGTATGGCTTATGGATGCCACCCAAAAAATGACCTCACTTAATAATGAAGTTAATAGGAATCAATTTCCAATAAATAAATATTCAATAAATTCCATGGAATTATTACTTAAGCTTATAATTTGGTTTAATTTGTCTAACTAATATTAATCAATTTTAGTACAATTCCTTGGAAATTGGTGCACAATTAATCAAACTAGTCAGAAAGTCATATTATTGGGTTATAATTTGACTCAGGAGGAATTATAAGGTGATGTTGATTACATACAAACCATGATCCCATTTAGGATGTTTATAACACAAAATAACTTATGAAAGTGATGTGTGCTTCTGAATTAGAATAAAAGAGTGATCCAGAGCACCAAAATGCATTTTTGTCATTTTGACATGAAATGATTTGAGAAAAGTTAGAAATCACATAAAATGCATTGCCTCATTTAGGGATACATTAGCCTAAATCATAACTTGTATATGATAATATCAAACTATTTAACGTGTTTAAGTGATTTTGACCTAAATTGTATATTTTAGTGCATTTCAAGTAAGATTGATAATTTCAACATAGATGGTGTTAGGAATTGGATGTCTACATTTTGCCCCTATTTAAAAAGGCATGGTGATACATTCAATCAAAACAATATTTTTTAAAATAAAATATTTTTCAATAATAAATTGAAAAATACCCATGATTCCCCCTCGAGAGGACATACTAGGATGAAAGATAAGGATGGACTCTTGAAAAGAGAGAGAAAGCAAAGTTAACCCATGGAATAGATTAAATACAAATGAGCTAATGTTTACATGAATTTATTACATCAATTATTAAAATATAATTAGAGTTATAATGGGCCCTAAGAATGGAGGAAAATGGAAGGATACAATCTAAAAATAGAAGTGACACACTTTGAACACACCCAAAGCTAGGGTACAAGCTGCATATTTAGAACTGATCAATCCAAAGATAAGTTACACACTAAAATATTACCAAAATTAGGGAAAATTATGTAGAGATTAGAATCAAAAGATAAGGAGAACATTATCTCCAAATATAGAAAAAATAATAATGTGCTCCTTTAGATCAATTTTAATCATGTGATATATAATTGTGTCTCAGTAGGGCTGATTTTGATCACTGATAAAGAATGTCTTGCCACTATAGGGTTGATTTAGATTTTTAAACTAGTTCAAAAGTTTTTGCCTAGCATTTGTAAATTGGCAATCAATATCTCAATCATATAACCAATGACATATATTAAAGATGAGTAGGCAAAAACATAGATGTGATGGTGGAATGGTTGTAAAAGCCACAAAAATTTGGGCATACAAAGATGCACAAAGTGATGAAATAGATAAAAAGAAGAATTAATATGGATGATCTAACCCAAGATACGTCATGTATCCAAGAACTAACTACATATTCCAAATGGACTTCAAGTCAATGTAGTTCACCCAGAAGTAGGAGAGAATAGAATGAGGGATGACAAACATTGACCAATCATTTGATTAGACTCATGATGTATGCCAAGAGATGAATGTCTTGCATAGAGTTAGAGTGTTAAAAATATTAAGCCTAATTTATAATTGGTGATATTGAGAGATATTCATTGGATTTACATTGACTTTGAGACTTAAATCAAAAGCACAAAGTGCTTGCCATAACAAAATGAAGTTAGGCATCATAAGTATGAATAACTCATAATGACATGACATTTCAATTACATTGAGCTGGTTTAAATGTGAATACCTATAACTAAGGATAATGATAAAAATGACCAAGACTAGAGTTAAAGCTATTTACATTTAAATAAAAATTAAAGAAAAATAAAAATAACATAAATTAACCCAACTTAAAATCAAGATATGAATAATCAAGACTTAAGTAGGAACAAGAATGTACAAAAAAATAAAGCAAGAACAACTTAATAACATGAAATCAAGATATGAATAATAAAGATCTATGTGGACCATCAAGATGTACTTGGAAAACAAAACATAAGAACAAGACCAAATAGTAAAAAATAGACAAAGGAAAGAAAGAATAAATAAAATGAATAGACAAGAAAGCACAACAAAACACCAATAAAAATCAAATAAACACACATAAACAAAAACCAAGTTAGTGCAGTTTAAAAACATTTATGCATTCATGTGTAGTAGATGTGTTACTTTCTAAAACAATGTAATAAGAACAAGGACACAAAGTTAGTCCCCAGATGATAGGGAAACAAATATAAGAAATGGGGAAGAGAAGAAAAAGAAGGGGGTGGTTGAGTTGACTCTAAATGTACAAGACAAGTGGACGTTGTTGACATAGTTTCATGGATGCATGTTCCAACATGAACTTCAAGATAAATATAGTTATCCCAAGAAGTGGGATAGAATAAAAATGTGATGACCAAAAATACTTGATTTATGTTGTAGAAGAAAAGGGAAGATGGGACAAATGAGAATGGTCTTGCAAAATGGTGAGCCAATGAGATAAGATACTTGTAAATGGCAAGATCGTGAGCCAACTGCATACAAAATGTCAAGTTGGTGGTATGGTTACTTCAAAAATGGTAATACCATGGAGACCAAACTATATGAAATCATAATACAATATTTTTGTTCTCTTGTGGATCATTTTCTAATGTTTTTGGTGTTTTTGGGATAAAAATATACAAAGGGGGGCCAAATAATAGTGGAGATGTGCATCTAAGATTAGAAGCTCCAATATTAGATAATTTGGTTATAATGGCCCATGCTCACAAATTAGAAAGAGTGAGGATCTTGATAAGGTAATAATGTCTACCTAATAGTAGCAAAATAGAACAACATGCAGCATAAGGTAATCTAAAGAACCATCTAGTAGGCAAAGATCTTGAGTTGAAGATGTGTTCATGTTCACTTGTATATATAATAAGATACAAAATGGTGTTCCTACTTATCTAATTTATATAACTAGTGTTTATTATGTCCATAATGCCTATGAGTCATAATAAATATCATAATTGGATAATGGAAAAAAAATTCAAGTTACAACATCCCAAGACATATAAAAAATGTGGTTCTCAAAGAGACCTATTTAGAATGAATGTGGTCCAAAAGAGGAGGATAAAAAATGAATATGGTCCAAAATAGGATGGTCTAGGGTAGTATAAACTATATAGAGTCATGAAAGTAATATGGTTTTTGAAAGAATAGTATAGAGTAGGTTAAAATGAATATGGTCTATGAGAGGACAGTCCAAGATATAATGGTAGGATAAAATTCTTCAACACAAGTTACCCCTGAGTAATGGGTCTTATATATAATGGCTCAAATCTATCAAGAATATAACCTCTTAAGGTGCACAATGTTCATGGGCTTTGAAATTTCTTCACCATTTGGAGTCGTCAATCATTATGCCCTTGATCCATGGTTCACCATGATAACATAGGGTCCCAGCCAATTAGGTTGTAACATTCCTTTTTTCTTACATTTATAATTTGTGTTCTTCTGGTTCTCTTTCAAGATCAAATCACCAATCTCAAACTCTTGAGGGATAATTCACTTATTGTAACATACTTAAATCTATTCTGATAGGCTTACAAGTTTTCTAGGGCAGCCAAATTCTTACCATCAATAAGTTCTAGTTCTTACAACATTGAGACTCTATATTCTTCATCATCTTTAATATGATCCATATAAAATTGCAATGAGGGTAGCTCAATATCAATTGGGATAATAGTTTCTATGACATAAATAAGGGAGTATGAAATGGCTCCTGTAAGGATTTGATGACTGGTTCAATAAGCCCAAAGGGTAAGAAAAATTTGTAAGTGCAAATTGTTAAGATAAATTAAAACCCACATTTATCCCCAAATCACATACAAGATAAACTATGAAATGAATTAATCAAACATTCAAAAAGTAAAAAAAAATCATACACATAATAAGAGACACTAGATTTAATGTGGCTCACCCAAAATGGGCTACGTCCACCAGGCTTGTCTAATATATTATTTCCAACAATACAAGAGAGAAATAAAATCTTATAACAAACCCTGTTACACCTCTCTCCCCTTGTCCATCTCCACTTTGTGTTTATTTTTTTAATGTGCATCTTAGCCATATCTCAATACATTTTAGCATGAAAACAACTAAACATAACCTCTACCATCAGATCTAAAAACCTATAATCAATAGCCCAAATTGACTACATATTACAATATTACAAGGAAATTTTAATAAAAAATTTACTTTGGGGGTGATATCCCTGAACCCCCATTAGGGTGCACATCCCCCAAACTACATAAGGGGGGTTCCCCTTCATAAAAACCCCCATGCCAATAGGGATAAAAAGAATGGGATCCAAACCTGGATAAAATAATCATCAAAAATTTAACCTCTAATTCTAGAAGACAATCAGGGTCCACATTTAACAATCTCTCACTTGGATACTAATTACAGCAACTCCACCACTACTGAATCTGCCTAGATAAGTTCATTAATTTAATTATCATCCATGAATACCAATAGAAGATGAATGAATCTTTAGCTTCTCTCTTGTAACTATATTTATCATCATATCTATAGGATTTTTATTGGTATGTATCTTCACTAATTTTAGTTGTTCTTCCTATCTAATTTAATGAATGAAACAATACCACAAATGAATATGTTTTGTCTTGGAATGAAAAGCTAAGATTTTATCTAGATGGATTACACTTGACTATCACTATATAATATGCATCTTTCTTTACTATGTCCCAATTCTTCCATCAACCTCTATAACCAAATTATTTCCTTCCTTACTTCTGTAGTAGCAATATACTTAGCCTTTGTGGTTAAAAGTTCCACAACCTTTTATAATCATGATACCCAACTAAATACTATACCACCTACTATAAACACATACTCTATAGTGCTTCTTCTACCATCCAATTCACCTTCCATATTTGAGTTAACATATTCATGTTAAATTTCATCTACCATAGCTTAACATTGTATCTATGGTCCCACTTAAGTAATGAAGGATCCATTTTACTACCTTCTAATGTTCCTTTCCTTGATCACTCATGAACCTAATCACCACTCCCACTACATGTGCAATGTCTGGCCTTATACACACCATTCCATACATTAAACTACCAACTATTTATAAGTATGGAATTTTTAACATTAGATTATTTTCTTCTTATGTTTTAGGACATTATTCCTTTATTAATTTAAAGTGTGCAACTAAAGGTGTCCCAATTTATTTTTCATCCTACATATTAAATCTATCCAACACTTGTCTAATGTACTCTCCCTATGATAAGTCTAGCTTCCAATTCTTTCTATCTCTAGTTATCCTCATACCAAGGATCTGTTTAGCTATACCTAGATCCTTCATAGAAAATCAATCACTTAAATATTTCTTGGGTACATTAATATTATGCATGTTAGAACTAACTACAAGCATATCATCTACATATAAAATTAAAATTATATAGCTGTCATTTCCAAATATTTTGAAATATACATAATGTTCTAAGTGACATCTACAATAATCTTGTTCCATCATAAAACTATCAAACTTAATGTACCATTGTCTTGGAGCTTGTTTCAGGTTATACAAGATCTTTTTTAATTTTCACACCAAATTATCCTTACCATTAACTTCATAACCTTGTGGCCGATCCATGTATATTTCCTCCTTCAAATCCCCATGAAAGAAAGTAGTCTTTACATCTAATTGTTCTAAGTGTAAACCTTCAATAGCTACTAAGCTTAAAATATTTCTAATTGAAATCATTTTAACAACTTGAGAAAATATTTCATTGAAATCAATACCTTTCTTTTGTGCAAAACCTTTAACCACCATTTTGGCCTTGAATTTATTTTTACCTACATCCTCCTCTTTTATCATGTATACCCACTTATTATGAAATACCTTCTTTCCTTTGGGAATCTCTACCAAATGCCATGTTTGGTTTTCCATTAGAGCATCATACTCCTCATCCATAGCTTTCTCCCACTTATTCTTGGCATCAATCTACACTACTTTTTCATAGATTTCTATCTCACCACCATTAGTAAGTAATAAATAATATAAAAATGGATAAAAATGTTCAAGTGGTCTACATACTCTTGTAGATCTTCTAACAGGGGTTTGAGGTGCTTGTTCCTATTGCACATTTTGATTAGGAACCTTTGGGACACATTTTTCTGTAGTGTCTTCTAATACTGTATATTCTTTTTTGGATTCTTCTTTCTTTTTTTCCTACAACTAGTCTCTGTACATGATGTTTTCATGGAACACATATCTATTGATTATTTTTTTATCTTCCATATTCCACAACTGGAATCCAAAATCATCAGTCTTATAACCAATAAATGTGCATTTTTGAGACTTAGATTATAAATTATTCCTATGATCTTTGTCAATATAATAAAATGCCTCACAACCAAAAATTATTAGAAAATAATAATCTACCTTCTTTCCAATCCATGCCTTCTTTGGTATTCCACCATCTAAAGCACTTGAAGGTCTTATATTTATCAGATAAATTATTGTAGTTACAACATCTACCCAAAATTGTAAAGGCAAACCTGCATGTAATCTCATGCTAACATGCTCTATAATAGTCATGTTCATTCTTTATGACACACCATTCTATGGTGTTATTATAACTATTTTCTCTCTACAAATTACACTTAATGAACAATAATTATTAAAAGTGTTACTACAATACTCACCTCCATTATCTAATCTAAGACATTTTAGTTTTAAACTTGTTTCATTTGTAAATAAAGATTTCCTTTTCTAGAATATGTCAAAAACATCAAAATTCTTTTTTATATAGTATACCCAAACCTTTCTAGTTACATCATCAATAAAATTAACATAATAATTTAAACCACCAAGTGAAGATACCTAAGTTGGTCCCCATACATCTATATGTTAACTTTTATTCCTTCCTGGCTAGTCCAACCCTGAGAAACCCCACACATTTTTGTTTCCCATAAATAATGTTCAGAAATGTCTAGATCTAATTCTTTCAAACCTTTACATGTAGGTTCTTCATTCCCTTTTCACTCATGTGAACAAGTCTGTAATGCTACAAAGTTGTGTCTTTACTTGTAGTAGCTATAACATAATATTTATTAGATTTATCTATAGTCAAATATAAAGTACCTAATTTCTTACCTTTTAAAACCACCAAATAACCTTTTGTAACCTTCCATGATTTAGCTATAAATGTGACCATACAACCCTCACTATCTAACTACCCTGTAGAGATCAGATTTCTCCTCAAGCTTGGAACATGCCTAACATCCTTTAGTACCCAAGTGTTTACATTATATAATTTAACATAAACACTTCCTTTTCCAACAATGTTACATGGTTCATCATCACCAAGTTAAAAACTCCCATAATTTCTTTGAACATAATCTATAATATGTTATCTATGAGGGGTAGCATGAAAACAAGAACTTAAATCTAAAACCCAAGATTCATTAATATTATCCAAAGAAAGTATAAGATCATCTTTTAATACATCACATACTACATTTTCTTCTCTATTACATTCATGTTGGACCTTACCTAATTTTTCCTTTCAAAACCAACATTCTTTCTTTGTGTGTCTTGGCTTGCCACAAACACAACATTCTATCTTGCCTCTTGATTTAGATCTTGCACCCCCTTTTGATTTTCCATAGTTTCCTCTTCCTCCATTTTTCTACCTTCCTTTGTTATCCATTATTAATGCATTTCCAGATATGGATGTTTCACCTATGTTTTTTCTTCACATTTCCTCACTTAGGATAACACCCACCACATCTTCAAACTTTAGTTTGGCATTGTTAACAACAGAGTTGCTTACTACCATTACCAAACTATTCTAGATTTTAGGAAAGAAACAAAGAATAAGAAGAGCCCTAAATTCATCATCAAAGTCAATATTTATGGAATATAATTGACTAATAACCATTTTAAACTCATTTAAATGATCTGGTACTAAACTATTTTTAGACATTTTCATGTTAAATAATGCTTTCATTAGAAATATTTTATTTGAGGCAGAGGGTTTTTCATATAACTTGTCTAATGTGCTCATAACACCTTCTATTACATTTTCTTATGATATGTTAAATGCTACAAAAGATGCAAGGCACAACCATATGGTTCCAAGAGCTTTCCAATCTAATAATTCCAAATATTCACTAACATTGTAAATGGCTTCATGGCTTGCCCTCCTAATGGAAAATACAAGTCTTTTTGGTAAAGGTAATCCTTCATCTACATCTTCCATAATCCAAAGTTCTATCCATAAAACTTCTCCACCTTAGATTTATTTTCATCCACCATAGTTCCCACTCAAGATCAAACCCTTTTCTTCCTGCAATTTAAAATTATGTAAAAAACCTAGCTATAATACCACTTGTTAGGATAAATTAAAACCTAAATTAATACCCAAATCACAAACAAGAGAAACTATAAAATGAATTAATCAAACACTCAAAAAATAAATAAAAAACACACATAACAGGAGACACCAAATTTAACGTGGTTCACCCAAAATGGGATACATCCACCAAACTTGTCTAGCATATTATTTTTAATAATACAAGAGAGAAACAAAATCTTGTAACAAACCTTGTTACACCTCTCTCCCCTTTTCTACCTCCACTATGTGTTTATTTTTTTTCACGTACATCTCAACCATATCTCAATACATTTTAGGGTGAAAACACATAAACACAACCTATACCATTAGGTCTAGAAACTTATAATCAATGGCCTAAATTGACTACAAAAATAAAATTTTATAAGGCAATTTTAATTAAAAAAAAATTCTTTAGGGGCATTACCCCTAAACCCCCATTAGGCCACATGGCCCCTGGACCCCATAAGGGGGGTTCCCCCCTTACAACCCCTTGTGCCAATAGGTATACAAAGAATGAGATCCAAACCTGGCTGAAATAATCATCAAAATTTTAACTTCTAACCCTAGAATATAATTAGGCTCCATACCTAACACTAATTATAGTTAGCATCATTGACAATCTTCTTTAAAATGGCTACAATGGTTTTGTTTGATTCCTCAGCTTGTCCATTTCCTAGTGGGTTATATGGTGAGGATTTTTTGTTCTTGATTTTAAATTTTGTACAAAGGTCTTTAACATATTTTTTTACAAAGGATCCACCATTATTGGATATAATGCAAGCTGGGATGCCATATCGATAGATAATATGGTAATGAATGAATTTGGCTATCTACTTCCCAATGATGTAAGTGAAAGGAATAACCTCAATCCACTTTGTAAAGTACTTGATAGTAGTAAAAATATGTTTTTTATTTTCCTAATGAGATTAATGCCCTAAGTAGAAAATAACCATGGTGTAGTGATCAATTATAGTGGTAAAGAAGGTACATGTATTAGATTTCCATGTTATTGACAAGGAACACAACTCCTCACATAATTTCAAGTATATTCTCTATTTTTAGCTAATAATAGCCTATTATAAGGATATTTTTAGCTAAGAATACACTATTGGTGTGGGCCTCACACATTCCTTCATGAACCTATTTTAGTGCTAGCTTGGATTCTTCTAAAAAAGACTGAAGTATTGTTCCATCATAGCCTTTGTGATAAAGCATGTTTCCAAGGAGGGTATATTGGGCTAGATAGTGAAGGAGTCGTTTATGTTGGTTATTGGAAAATTCAAGTGGAAAAATGTGATGATGGAAGTAATTATAATAGTCTTGAAACCAAGGTAGTTTAAGTGGGGGATTGGGACTTGAAATGGTACATACTCTTTCTTAAACTGGCATAATATGTGAAGGCTATAGTAGATTTTCAATTAGAAATTTCTACTCCTTAGCACTGTCATCAATCTATATCATTTACCTAATTTTTTCCATTACATTGATAGATCTATTATTGGTCCTTAACACTTGTTCAAATTATAGATATTTAAAATCAAATTTGAGATTATCAACAATTTTCTTGTAGGGTACAAGATTATCATCTCTAGTTTGATATTTATCAATGGTTTGATTGGTGACATTAGGAATCACCATAAACTATTAGGTGTTAAATATCTCACTAAATGGTAAGATGTAGTCCTATAATGAGTGCCTCATACTCAGCCATATTATTTGTACAATTAAAATTAATGTTAAACACTTTGGGAATCAAATCCCCTTACAGTGTAGTCAACAATATGTGAGCTCTAAAACCATCATAAGTGAAGGAAACATCAAAATATAGCTTTGATTATTCAAGATCATGTTGCATTTATTCCATTGTAATGATAAAATCATCTATAAATTTGAATCTGAGTGGTTGATTATATATAATAGGGGCTCCTTCAAGTTGATTAGCAGTAACTTGCTCTTAATACATTTTTTATTTTGATACTCAACAACTCACTTAAGATCATGACCCATTTAACCATAAGTCTTATTATATCTACCTTAGATAATAAAAACTTGAAAGGATCCACCTTAGCAATAATAATTATTTTATTATTTAGCATATAATTTTGAAAATTTTGGGAAGCAAAGACCATGGCTAAACACACATTCTCAATAGGCATATAATTATGTTCATAATCCACCAATGTGTGGCTTAAATAATAAATTTCATGTTCTTTACCTAGATCATCATGTTGGGCCAAAAGTTCCCCTAGTACATGTTCAATTACTGATATGCAAAGAAACAATGGTTATCTAGATGTTAGCGGGCTCAAAATTGGTGGGTTTGCCAAATATGTCTTGAGCTTTGCAAATAATAACTAACAATATTCATCCCATGAAAACATGATCCTTTTATTTAAGAGATTAGTAAATGGGTGGCATTTATCTACCAATTGATAAATG
Organism: Torreya grandis; assembly: GCA_037957365.1. Classification (NCBI taxonomy): domain Eukaryota; kingdom Viridiplantae; phylum Streptophyta; class Pinopsida; order Cupressales; family Taxaceae; genus Torreya; species Torreya grandis. Next base: position 742,381 of record JARHVA010002186.1, read on the forward strand.
AACCTATGAATATATTAGATATTTATTTATAGGATTTGGAATTGTTTAATATTTATAGGTGGAGTCATTTCAATAATAGCCTTGACCTTGTCAGGGTTGACTTTAATCCCTCTTTGTGATATAATGAACCCTAGAAATTTCCCTAAAGTGAGTCCAAAGACACACTTCTTAGGATTCAAGTAGACTTTATATTCATGAAGCCTCTCAAAGATTCTTCATAGAACCTCAGGATGTCATGCACATGTTATTGATTTTGATAGTATGTCATCAACATAGTCCTTAACAATATCAAGAATCATGTCATAGAAGATGAAAATCATGGCATGATGATATGTGGCTTTAACTTTCTTCAATCCAAATGGCATGACTTGGTAATAGAATGTTCCCCACAAAGTGGTGAATGCAATATTATGTTGATATTATCGAGCTATCTTGATCTTATTATATCCATAAAATCCATCTATGAGGGAAAACATCTCTTACCCAGTAGTAGAATCAATTATCATGTTGATTTTGGGTAGAGAAAAATCATCTTTAGGGCATGCTTTGTTGATGTCTCTAAAATACATATAAATACATATACCATGTGGCTTCTTGCTGACTAGAACTATATTTGATATCCATTTGAAATAGTATAATGGTATAATGAATCCTTCCTCTAATAACTTCTCCAATTCAACCTTTACCAAAAGGGTGATGTATGGATGCATCTTTCTCAATTTTTACCTAACAAGCTTGGCATTTGGATGAATAACAAGTCAATGCACCACCAAGTGAGGGTCTAAGCATGTTTGAATATGCCTATGCAAAAATATCAATGAAAACCATCAAAATGTATATAATGTGTTTATGTTATACTTTAGTAAGAGAAGATCCAAGATAAATAATTTTGGGATCATAGTATGTTCCAAATTTCACTTCAGCTATGTTCTCTACAAGAAGTGTAGATCCATGTTTAAGAATAGTAGGTAAGATATGATCGTGATCATATTCTTCTACCATAGTTTCTTATTGTTCTTTCCATAGCTCTAAATAATGTGACAAATCTAAACCCACCATCTCAGGTAATGTCCAAGTAGAAAAAATATCTAAAAACTCAAAAGCGAGATGCTCAAACATTTGATGTTGTTCTAAAGAGATGATTGTATTGGTTATAGATATAAAACTTGATGGAGCAAACTTTCTTGCTCGAGAGTGCTTGAAATAGGTTTTCAATCAAGGGATTATCTTTTTCTTTACTTTTTCCTTGATTAATGAGTGCCTCAAAGAGGTCTTCACCTAAATATCTTGATTTTTTATTGTTGTCATGACCAATAAAGTTTTTTTGCTCTCTAAAGTAGGTAGAAGGATCTAATTAAACATCAAATTCTTGTTTGTGATTGCTAATGGACAATCCATCTCATACACCCATGTATTTTGTAATTTATTTTTCATTTTGAAATGCATCGAGGCATATGATCAAATTTTTCTAGTCCTAATTGATGAGTTTAGGATGACAAAGGCATAGGGATAATGAGGTTCTACTTTATTAATGGAATATCCATTAGAGAAGGGTTGTTTCTTCAGTAAAAAAAGTTATAATAGGATAATGGGTAATTGCTTCATTAAGGGAAGCTCTAATAGGATAATGGGTTCTTGATTTAGTAAGGAAAGCTCCAATAGGATAATGGGGTGTTATGGTCATAATGGTATTTTGATCAAATTTATCCAAGTTAGCAAACTCATCAAAAAAGCTATAATGGGATGCTACATCACTTTCAAGAGTCTCATCACTAGTCAATTTAGAATAATCACTATCAAAAGTCATGAGGTCACCCCTAGGTGGTATAAATTTGAGACCATGATTTAAATTAGGTACCCCGACTGATAAAGGTTACAAGATTCCTTAGGATTATGGGCCAAGGTTACTTCCTATATAATCAAGATGATCCATGATCTGATTAGGGATAAGATATTTTAGATTATGAAAGCAATCAAAAATGACATTAGAATATAACCAGTCTCCTTTTATGAAAGTCTCTTGATCCTATTTTTGTCAAGTAATAGGTACAAATACCATCGGTGGTTTTCATTGATGTTTCTTCTATTTTCAGATGAATTTGGGTCCATTTTGATTCTTAGAAGGTTTGGGTTTTCCAAATGTTTTAGGAGAATTTATCAACTTTGTAACATAGAAGGCATCCTTAATATGATATGTAAAAATTCCCACATCTTCAATCATAACCTATTTTGCAAGACCTATAGGAAATGGATTAGCTAAAGTGGATGTAAGGTCACTTGGGTTGATATAATTATATGGAGGTAGATGTGAAACTATTGCTTTGTTTTTATTTATAATGAATTCAAAACATAGACAATAGTTATAATTATGATATTCAGCCTCAAGATGTTTACAATACTAATAAGGATATTGATCAGTGGGAACAGTAACCTCAATCCCATCATGGGGAAACTTAAATCACTAATTCAAGTGTACTTCATAGATCCAAGGATGACCAAGAATTATGTTATAAGGTAGCTCAATGTAGATAATATATAATAATGTGTGATGAAAAATAGACCCAATAATGGTTGTCAACCAAATAGTACCAAAATATTCCCTCTTGAGATTTTTGTAAGCCTTTATGGTGATCATCTCTAGTTGAATGTCCTTTGCAGTGCATCCCAATCTCTATACTAGTTTGATAGATACTATGTTTAGCCTTGAACCATTATCTATAAAAAAACCCACTTGATCTTATGGTTTTTAATGATTACCTCAATATATAATAGGTTTTTATGGTTTGGACCTAGGGTGGACATGTCTTTTTGATCAAATGTAATCTAAAAAAATGAAGACAATTCCCTACTAGTGTTTAAAACTATTTAGGATTTATATCTTTGGGAATAATTTATTCTTGTAAAAGGTTGTTCAAAATTATTCTATGGAGTTTAGACATATGTAAGAGATCCAAAATGGAAATCTATGCATGGGTTTTTCTTAGTTGGTCTGATAGACTATAAGGTTTCTCAACATTAGGATGAGTTAGCTTGGATTTGGCTATACAGTATTAGGCTTTAGATCCAATGGCACAATGTTCACATTGGGTTCTATGGAAGAAGAGGGTAAAGCACCCTAGAGAGTAGCTCATGAGTGTCTAGTTGTGACTGCACAACCTAGAGGTGGTAAGGATCCCTTATAATCTAAAGATGAAGGCAAAGGGCCTTAGAGGGTGACTCATAGGTGTCTAGTTGCATTGGAGCAATTTTGAGTCAATGAGGAGCCATTGTAATTATAAGAAGGGTGTTATCTAGAAACAGTAACCCATGCAAATGGAGTCATAATAGAATTATGCAAACTTGATGTAGTATTACTAGAGGGAGAGGGTGTTGACCCTATAATAATGGGTCTTGTACTACAAGGAACATGATATGCTTCATGGGTTTTGATAGTAATAGTGGCAATGTGGGTTGCATAAATGCATCCCATAATGTTGTTATAGTTGTAATGCATGTTGTTATAACCCAAGTTGTTAGCAAAGGTATTATTATCTTGATTATGATCATTTTGATTATGATTTTGAACTTGATTCTAGTTATAATTCTTTCATTGATTTTATCATTGGTTTTGATTATTCTTTGGTGGTGGTTGATTATGTTGAGGAAATTGATATTGGTAGATTCTTATATGTTTATTAGTGCCTTGTGGGGCAAGCTTGATCTCAACTTCACCACCTTCAATTAGATATTTAATAAGGTTTCACAATTGGATGCAATGGTAGGCACCATGACCAACAACATGACAGAATTTTCACCATTCATTCTCCGTGTACCAATCTAGCTTTGGTTGATCTTGAGGAAATGGACTTAGTACTAGCCATATAATCAAGTTAGCTACTACAAGGTTTTGAAAAATTTCCTTGAGAGGTTCTCATAATTTGTTGAAAAATCTAAATTGATTGTGAAATGTCCTCCTTTGAGGTTGTCTTTGTAAATTGGGTGGTAAAGTAGGTCAAGCTAATTATACATTTGGCGCCAATAGGGCTTGCACCATTTGTACATGTCTTATTTCAGTTATTCAATTCCCTACCATATTCTTGTTCTTATTAAAACCCTTAGGTTTCTCTTACATAACCATTTGGACCAGTGATTAAATTTGATTTGATGTTTGACCCTACACAAAAATCTTGAAAATTATTTTTTATATAAGTGACTTCTCAATCTACACCCCTTTGTTTATGATTTCTTCAAATGAATTGGCACTAGTAAGTCATAGATTGTGTGAAACCTCTGGATGTAAGTTTTATGCAAAAATGTCTACCAACTATTTATCTATAAAATTATGTTGAAAATGACCCACTAATGTTCTCCACCTCTATAGGTATGCAACAAAGCTTTATCTATCACACTACAAGTCAAAAACAGTCAATTCATGCTTAGCATTGTATGAAAAATGGTTGAAAAACTTTTTAAAGAAATCATTCCAATCCATAACTAATCCCTTGGGTAACTTAAATAGTCAATCGAGAGATTTTCCCACTAAATTTTGTGGAAACAAATGAAGCAAATAAATGCTATTGTAAACAACCTCTTAGCATAACATAAAGAATTCCTGAATGTGTTCATGAGGGTCACCCTTTCCTTTGTATTTTTCAAATTTGGGTGCCTCAAAATGAGATGGAAAGGGGAATTGGAGAATAGATAAATCAAATGTATATGCACATATCTCATCAAATTTATACTTCTTGATTCAATTTCCAATCTCCAAATGAGACAAAATCTCTTTCATGGAGATCTACTCTTGCATTTTTGGTGCATTCCTGGGTAGAACATAATTTTTTTAGGCTAGTATGTTCCCCTTATATTGATATTAGGGTGATATGTGCCTATGTTATTAATATTGGGGTGGTATGTACCCTTGTTTTTGCATGGATTTTTTATGGATATACACCCTAAAATCCATGACATGGTTTTGGATTGATCTTTGAGTTGAGTAGGTGAGTGGTTGATTCCTTAGAATCTATTGCCTTGAATAACTAGTATTCTATTAATTTTGGGGAGTCTTTGGTCTATTTACCAATGTGCGTGTTGGTTGAGATGAACTAGCCAAATTTTTTTGTATGATTTATTTAATGTGTACTGAATGTTTTGGTCTCTAGTTTTGAAAAAGAAAAAGAGGTTCTTGATGATTAAAAAAATGTGCGCTCCATGTCTAGTGGAGCATGTTGTAGAACCTCTTGGGATTTAGGTTGATTGATTGAGACATTTTGATCCATCATTGTTGTGTTTTCAACTAGATTTTGGGTTGGCTCAACCACATTTACATTTTCCTTGGAAGCATCATTGTGGATTGAAGTGGCAACTAGAGAGTATGTCAAGTTCACGATAAGTTGGTTTACATATCATTGACTTATCTTCTTAATCTTATTCATAATATCTTGATCAGTTGGTTTCAAATCTATAAGTATTTACCTACCTTTGATATAATAAGGTATGTTTATTTTTGAAATGCTTTTAAAGGATTATTCTTGTTGTTGTTTTCCTTATATAACCAAAGTGTGTAATTGTTCCATAGGAAAATCTAAGGGTAGTCTAACCCCAGATTCTATCAACCTTAGAAGGGATTCATCCTTGTCCTCTTGGGGTTGATATTTTACATAATATTTTTTGAATCCTATAGTTATGGTAATGTCTTCAAAGATGATATAATTATCTTGACCATCATATTAATGCTCCTCATCATAGCTAGGTCCTTAAGAGACCCCACTATGAGTGTACCTTTGAGTCATGTTTAAGAGGTTTGTTCTCTACATTTGATCAGATTTGTAAAATTATTTATAAACATTTCAAACAAGTTATATGTTTTGATCTTTTATAAAAAAATTGATAAGGTACCAACGAGACTACAATAAAATAGAGGTGGTGTAGTACCACAAAATTAGAATAATGTTTTCATAAAATTACTCAAACTTAGGTAGGTTTGAAATCATATAGATTGAAAGAGGGTATGATAACTCAAAAACATAGAGTGTAACTATTATAGGCTTAATTATCACCCTTAGAGAAGTTTATTTATGCTCTCTCTAATTGAGCTATATTATTGGGGTGACCCCAGGCTGTGGGTCACCTATGTTGGGGTTGAACCTCTAGAGTAGGCCAATGTCCTCTTTGAATCTCACATAAAACTAAAACTAATCCTAATGCTTCATAGGTAAAGGGTTAGAAATATAGTAAGGGATCCTAATAAAGTTAACCAGGTGATGCACCAAACTTAATATATAAATTCCCATAAGCTCAAACCCACACTAGATCAGCAAAGGACAATACTAGCTTACACAACCTTAATATCAAGCTAATTTTCATAAGTATTTCATAGAAAAGGTTTAGACTATAAAACTAATCTAGACCTACAAACAACATTAAAAACTCCTTAAATAAATTCAAAAAATAGGACCATGGATGAGGAAGATCCTCCTTCACATAATGCCATAATGCATAGCTTGCCAAACATAGATTCAAGGCAAAAGATAGGCAAAGAAAGTACTTATGAATTACGAGTTAGTTATTATAAATGCTTGATAGGGTCAAACCTAATCAAACTAAACATACTTTTTAGTATCTCAGAGAATGTCCCATCTCTTAGAAAGATAAAAAGTCTAAAATCTGAGAACCCTTTACACAATATAAAGAAAGGGATAATATAAGAGAGGGGGATGAGGAGAGAGAGAAGGGAAAAGCATGTTGTTCATGATAATCAATGAGCTATCAGCTTCAAGAGATGTTTCACTTTGATTTTAGTCTAATCAAAATAGGTTATTATGAGAAATATATTCATCATTTGCCCAGATAGCCTTCAAACCATTCCACTAGTTGAACAAACTGCACTAGAAGACAAGAGTTAGCCAAAAGGAGTAAGTCATGATCCTATTGAAAATGAATGCTCAACTACTTTCCAAATTCCCAAATCCTATTTCTTTGGATCTTTCACTAGATTTCATTATGAGGACAAAATCCTCATATCTTTAAATTACCAAGGACACATCATGTCTGCACTAAGTGACAGTTTGTCAAGGACATGACTTAGGATGATATTCTTATTAATCATATATCTGATTTGTGTCTTGGATCCTGGATGAAAAAGACTATAGGTGAAAACCAATCTAAGGATATTGTTTTTCCTATAGTTTTACATATATATGGCACTTTGTTCAATGTTTGGCCCCATTTAAGTCCACATTGAGCTCCTTTACTTTTCTTGCCAACTTGGGTAAGGCTCAAGTTTGGGTTCCTTTAATCCTACTCTCTGATTCAAGTCAGTTTTGCTTTATCAACTTTTGTCAAACATCCCAGCTCATCTCCTTTACTATTGGTCATCAAAACTACCTTAGATTATTGACCCCTTTGACTTTATTTCACTCCATCAAATTTTGAGATCCAATTAAACACAAACCATATATCTTTGGAGTTTACTTCCCCAAGCTTAATTTCTCATTGGTTTATAGTATTTTTTGACCATTTGACTTGATTTGAGTTCTCGTGTGCTTGACACTTGTTAGTTGTGCATTCCTTCTTGAGTTTTTATAAATATTTTTGATCTAAATGATCACTTTATGGGTCTTAAAAATGATGTTTATACAGATGTCTATCATTTATTAACTAGCTTTGTAATTTTATAACTTGAAGCACAAAGATCATGAGAAGACCAAACTTGTAAATAATGGACCTAATGTTGAAAAGAACAAACCCTTTTGATCCACTAGCCATTCAATAATTTTAAATTCTTTTTTAAAATGTTGAATTCAAGTGTTTCATGTGCTTCTACATGACATATTGATGATGGTCTGGTCTATAATGTCTAAGTATGGAAACTTAGCAAATTCTATGTTAGGAGTCAACTTTGCCCATGCATATCTCTCATTTTGCTATAGCACATGGGCTGAAACTTGGTGCATATGAACAAGAATCCAAAATGAATAGACCCATATGATTTTTTCTTCTTTAAGATGCCACACATGTGAGATCTATCACCATGAAAATGCCTACTTAGATTTTTTGTTACTGGAGCCAAACATCTAGATAAGCTCTAGATATAATGAGTGGACCAGATGAATTCCACGTGCTCTTATGCTTTCCAGAGCACTCCATAGGGTCTCTACAACTTTGGACCAGTCTTTTATAAATTTATAAATTAAACTTTAAGTGAACCTAAAGTGATTTAAAATATTATGAGCTTCATGATTTCTCCATTCCACTCATTCCATCTAGACCTAGTTTAGACCATTTTGATCAATCAGGAACTCTACTCCCTTCCCTTTAGAAACTAGGCACATGTTTGGTATGTGGGCCAAATATGGTCAACATTTTTGGTGAATCATAGGGAAGCATGTCTATCATGCTTAAGAACCTAGTTATTTATCTCAACTAATCCATTGGGCATGGAGTCACCTATCTAACTAAGTTGATCATGAAGATGATGCCAATCTAGTTCCTTCTATAACTTCCTCTTAAAACAATGACTAAAATCAAATAATAAAGTTAAAATACATGTAGGAAAATATAGGAAAGAAAGAACAACTAACCTACCAAATAAATGTGCATAAGGGAACTTAGAGAAAAACATAAAAACTACTCTAACCTATATATAAGGTTACAATTTATAATTACTTCCCACCTAGATTAAATGGGAAGGATTTGGCATCACTTAATTATGATGAACCATCCTGAAAAACACCTTGCCTTTGATATCTCATGGTATGTGAGATTAAAATCCTAGCTATTGATTCTTTTGGCATACTCTCAAGTGGATGAAAAGGGGAAAACATGTCTCTAATGTAGGCATATTAGTCTATTTATTCAATACTTGTTCTAAATTATGCTATAAGGTCCCCTACAGACTCCTCCTTTGAATTGATGCTTGGTTGACTATCTAGACTTAGGCAAAAAATCTCTAAGTCATCCCAAAAATTAGCCTTATCTTGGTCATCTAAGATAATGCCAATTTCAACACCATCTTTTCTTTATTTTCATTGAAGGGGGACATATGGTAGTTTATCAATCCACCTAAGGTCCAGCATGTCATATCCCTATGGCTCTAGATCTAACCATTTTCCTTAATTTTTTAAGGCATCAATACTACCTTTAAAGAACATCTCATCTTGAGATTGGTTAGAACCCTCAACCTAATGGGTGAGTTCCTCTTCATGTTCTAGAGGAAGTATAAACTAGTTCAAGACCTCTACCTAATCCATGAACTCATAGTATAGCTATTTCTATACTTCATCTTCATCCTCTTTTTCCTTAATTATTTCCTCAAGCTCATATTTGACCTCCCCAACATGGTTAGCTAACTAATTGACTATATCAATCTTTGCATCTTTATCATTTTCATCTATGGCCATACTAGACAGAAGCTCTTGGGATTAAACAAAATCTTCCTTTCTCTTAGCGACATCTTTGCTATACATATCAAATTTTCAAGTGTGAAGGTATCGGTACTTTTTTCAATCTCTAAAATATCAAATCCATACCAAGAAGTCAAATTAAAACTTAACTCCTCCCCTTATGAAAGAAGTGGACTACTTATCATGACCTCTTCATCATAAGAATTTTACTATCTTCTTCAATATCCACTTTCGTTTCAATGTCTTCTTGTATCCTTTCTAAAAAAAGATACTTCTATATGAAGGAGATGGTGGGAGGGTGAAGAAGTTCACGTTATTTATAGATTAGGAGAGTATCTCTCTAGCTAGGCACTTTGGAGGCTATTTTAGGTACTTTTTTAGGGAAGGAGGGAGATTCTTGAAACTTATGTATACCAATCTCATTAAGTTGATCTATAGTTATTTGATTCATCTTTTGCACAACTAACCCTTCTTCTACTAAGACTAGCTCCTAGACCTTCTCGGCTAACATTTCCATTTTCTATTTTGCACCCTCCTTGATTGATTTCTATGAGGGTAATGTGGTGTAAGATTTGGCCACCTCTTCCCTTTCTTGAATGGTGTGAGAGAGGGTGGTTTCACAATAGAGGTTATAAAATAGTTGGGGTCATTGACATAAGAGAGGATCTAAGATGGAAGGACTTCATGTTCCTTGGCTAATAGAGGCAAGGCTTGAGTAGGTTGACTAGAAGGGAAAGTAGGTTGATATGGAGGATAGATAGCCTTATTTTAGGGTTGGTAAAAATGATTATATGGTTGTTACACTAAACTGTGAAGACCACTTGGGGTGAAGCCATGAATATTGTTAGCTTGATATGAAGGAAAAGGAATGAATGAACATGTATTTTGATCAAATGGGTGGTGATTGTAAATACAAATGATGGCAACTAGGCACCTAGGCTATTTAAACTAGTTGATGAATGTTTGGATTTTCCACTAATGTTAGCCAAAATGCCTCCAAAGGTTGATATGTAGAGTAAAAACACCAAAAATTATTTCATTGCTTTATACCTTAGTCCCAATAGGCATGGTATAAACTATTAGGCTCAATTTTAACCCTTGGAGAGGGTTCTTAAATATCTCTCTAATTGATCTATAATATTGGGACAACCCCAAGTTATGGGTCACCTATGTTGGGACTGAACCTCTAGAGTAGGTCAACTTCCTCTTTGATGCTCATCTAAAACTTAAACTAATCCTAATGCTTCATGAGGAAAGGTTTAGAAAGAGAGTAAGGGCTCCTAATAAAGTTAACCAGGTGATGAACCAAACTTAAGAGAGAAATTCCCATAAGATCTAAGCCACACTAGATCAGCAGAGGATAATACTAGCTTACACAACCTTAAGATCAAGTTAATTTGCATAAGTATTTCATAAAAGAGGTTCAGACTAGAACACTAATCTAGAACTAAAAATATAATTCAAAACTCCCTAAACAAAGTCAAAAATTAGGACCATGGATGAGGAAGATTATCCTTCACACAATGCCATAATGGATAGCTTTCCAAACATAGATTCAAAGTGAAAGATAGGAAAATAATGTCCTTATGCATTAAAAGGTAGTTATTACAAATGCTTAATAGGGTCAAAAATAATCAAGCTAAACATAATTTTTAGTATCTCAAGGAATGTCCCATCTCTCAAAAAGATAAAAATTCTAAAATTTGAGAACCCTTAACACAATAGAAAGAAAGGGATAATATAGGAGAGGGGGACAAGGAGAGAGAGAAGGGGAAATCACATTGTTCATGATAATCAATGAGCAGTCAGCTTTAAGAGATGGTTCACCAAGATTTTGGTCTAATTATAATAGGTTATTATGAGCAAGATATTCATGATTTGCCCAGATAGCCTCTAAATCATTCCATTGGTTGAACAAGCTACACTAGAAGACAAGAGTTTACCAAAAGTGTAAAGTCATAATCCTACTAAAAATAAATGCTCCAACTAATTTCCAAATCCCCAAGTCCTACTACTTAGGATATTTCAATAGATTTCATTATGAGGACAAAATCCTCATATCTTCAAACTATTAAGGACACATCACGTCTGCTCTGAGATTTTGTTTATCAAGGACATGACTTGGGATGATCTTCTCATTGATCATATATTTTATTTATGCCTTGGATCTTGGACTGAAAATACTATAGGTGAAAACCAATCTAAGGATATTGGTTTTCTTATAGTTTTACATATAAATGTCTCTTTGTTTGATGTCTATCCCCATCTGAGTCCACATTGAGTTCCTTTACTTTTCTCACCAACTCAAGTTGGGCTCAAGTTCAGGTTCCTTTAATCTTGCTCACCGAGTTGGGTCAATTTTGATTTATTGACTTTCATCAAACATCCTAACTCATCTCCTTTGATATTGGCTATCAAAACCACCTCATATTATTGACCCCTTTGACTTTATTTTGCTCTATCATATTTTGAGATCTGATTAAATGTAGACTATAGATCTTTGGGGCCCATTGCCCTGAGATTGATTTCTCATTGGTTTTTGGAATTCATTGACCATTTGACCTTCTTAGAGTTCCTACATGCTTGAAACTTGTCATCCATGCATTCCTTCTCAATTTCTCACTAAGGATTTTGGATCCAAAAAATCACCTTGTGGGTCTTTAAAATGGCATTTGTGCAGACGTCTATCATTTCTTAACCAACTTTACAATTTTATAAATTGAAGCACAAAGATCATGGGAATACCAAGCTTATAGATAATGGAAATAATAAACCCTTTTGATATGTTGTCTATTTAAGTATTCTACATGATTTTACAAAATATTGAAGTCGACTGGTTCATGTGCTTTTGCATGATGTCTTGATGATGGTCTAGTCTAAAATGGCTAAGTACGGAAACTTAGTAAATTATATTTTGGAAATAAACTTTTCCTATGAATATCTCCCATTTTGATATAGTGTATCAGTTTAAACTTTGTGCATATGAACTAGACTCCAAAATGAATAGACCCATATGATTGTTTCTTCTTGAGAATGCCATATGTGCGAGATCTAGCACCATGAAAATGCCTACTCATATTTTTTTCTACTGGAACCAAATGCCTAGATATGCTCTAGATGGAATGAGTGAACTGGATGAATTCCATGTGTTTTTATGCTTATCCAAAGCACTCCATAAGGTTTCTATAACTTTGGACTAGTCTTTTAGAAATTGATGAATTACACTTTAAGTGAACCTAAAGTGCTTTAAAATCTTGTGAGCTTCATGATTTCTCCATTCCACTCATTCCATCCAAACTTATTTTAGACGATTTTTATCAATCAAGAACTCTGCTTCCTTTCCTCTAGCAATTGGGCACATGTATGGTATGTGGGCCAAAGATGGTCAACAGTAACTAGTACACTAAAATGTAGATTTTTGAGATACATCAATATTGTAAAAATATAGTTTAAATTTGATGAGTTGCTACTAGGAAACTAGAATAAATCCCTTTAGATTAGGAAGGCAACAATGCAAACCAATAAACTCAAGATGTGAAAACATGTAAGAATTCCTAAGTATAAGACTAGAACCAAATGGGTAGCACAACACCACCACATGGTAATAGGAAGGTAGTATAAAATGTGTTTTTGAATTTAAAGTGTGAGAAATACACTTGATAACATAAGTTCACAATGATCAAATGAAAATGATTCTATAAATGACCTTCAATCCAAATGATAAATTGAATGCAAGCTACTCAAGTCAAGTGAAAATGGGAAATTAAACCCAATTAACATGTTAACTTAGTAACTTAGAAAGGTGCAATTATGAATTTTAATTATCAATGAAGGAATTAAAGATTTTGGAAAGTGGTTTAGACTCAAATAGGAAGAATAACTATGTTAATTACAAAAGATAAAACACAATGTTTAAGATGAGAATTGAATAAGGCAAAGATTATTTGGATTTGACCAGTATAACGCCTCCTTGTTTAAGAAATGGTAGACAATGTGTTTGGTTATTATGTTTGTTTATAATCAGGTTTTGACTCAAATAAATACCAAGTAAGCTAAGACCAAAATACAAATACAACTAATTAATCATCCTAAGCCCTAAACTAACAAGGTTGCTTTGTATTGTTGAAATCCATCTTTATACATGCACTTGGGAGGAATTAAATTGTTCATCCATAATAAAATTGCATTAATTGGTAGGGTATTTTACACCCCCATTCTCCCAAGAGATAATATAGTGACATGGATATTCAATCACACCTTGCATTAACAATACTCTATGGCTAGTGGGGTTGTCTAAAAATTACAATTTACAACCATCTAGATGGTCCCAAATGTGGCTAACACAAAGGATGAAACACATCAATTATATCTACATCAATTGGATTATTGTGAAAAGGTATTATCCTTTTCACAACCATTACATCCATCAATTGTTTAATATAGTGTGATGTCCTGATTGATCAAACATTTTGGGTTACTTACCACTAATAGAGATGGTTTAACCATTCAAACCACCATCCCATTAGGGCAATCCCAATTTATATACCCCCCCATGGAGAGGGGCTGAATTTAATACTAGGAGATGAAACCTTAGGACAAATATTCCCTAAATAACTCATGAAGAGGTAATGACCTCCCCTCTACAAGCCAATTTCATGAAATAAAATGATCTAAGTGAAAAGGCTTTAGGGTTGTTTTTAGATCACCCAAACCATACAGGTTTTAGGGAGAGCCTAGATGACTTATTTTTCATGCCTTATAAAAAGGTACAATCACAATGAAAAGGCACTTTTGGTCACCTGAGTTCCCTATAAGGGATGGAGGGAGAGCATACATGTGCAATTCTTTTTTCTCAAATAATCTAATAAGCAATGGATGATTTGTAATACTTTCACGAAATTTGAAATTTAAGTAAAAGTTCAATTTTATACACCAAATTGAAATGTTAAGTGAAATTTTTCTCCCCTTAGACTTAATTTGTAAAAACTTTGAAAAACATCCACAAAAGCAATTCAATCAAACCATCTAAGTTCCTTTTAAACACCAAAGGGAAGGTTTTTGATCTAATTATGCTCAAATTTACCACTTTTCCTCATGGGTTCTGTAGGAAAAATTAGAGAGTCTTGTTTATCTTTGAAGCATAATTGATAATTAAATAATAAAGTTTGGATTTCTTGCTCTCAGGTTCTTTGTTTTAAAAACACAAAGATTGACATTGATCACTATTGACCGATGTTGTTTGTTGTAAGACCGATGTCGATCAGAGACTTAACTATTGCTAGTTGAAACTGATTGATATTGGTCACTTGTGAACCCTTAGGAAAAAAATATGTGATCAAAAATACTTGATATCTCAATGTTAAGATAAAATATCTAAAAGTAAACTTCTAGATCAAGAAATATGTTCAGACCAGAGGCTTAAAAACTCAATTTGACATTTACAAACTTGATAAAATATCTTAAATGGAAATTTTTTTCCATGTTTTTCTTTGTAACCCAACAATGTCGATTATCCTTGACCAATGCCGGTCACCCAAAATCGATGTCGATCACTTTATGACCTGTGTAAGCATAAAAAATGTTAGAAACATGGGAAAACAAGCTAAAAATTGATGTTAAAGGACTTTTTAATGACTTTAATTCAAATCTAAGATTACTAAAATGTCTTCCTTGTTTGAGAGGGATGTGTGGTCCCACTAGGCATGCCAAGATGTAGGGCTATATTACAAAGATGGTTAGATCAAGCATTAGTCAAAAAACCAAGAAAAATGCATAAAGAAATAAAAATCTAGGCCAACCTATTTGAATGGGGTGTGAAAATGGTAATAAAGATCAAATAAAAGAAATAAAATACCAATTACCTTCGCATAAGCATCCCATCATTCATAAGTGGCTCAAAACATGTTTTTCCCCTTGATTTGGAGTTCTTATCTTTATCAACAATGGATGATAAGCTCCTCCATCATCTCAAGATCACCATGTATAATCTAGGCTCATAGTATGAAATCATTCTATTCCTATCAAATGAAGTTATCATATTGAAAATAAAGCATTTATCAAACTACACAAATGACTTGTGGAGAGAATTTTGCATTATAATTTTACACAAATTAAGCTTGAAAATGTGAGTGGAAGGCCTCCTATTTATAGTTTTTTCAATTCTTTTAGGACCAACCATGACCATCCATCTCAAGATGAAGATTTTTGGCTATTAATTAATCTAATTATGTAATTAAAATCCATAAATATCCTCATAATGATTTGGAAGGGGCATTAAAGAGGCATGGGAAGCCATAATCCTAATATTTGTTGCATTTATGGTTTATGGTTGCCACCCCAAAAATGACCTCACTTAATGATGTAATGAATAGAAATAAATTTCCAATAAAGAAATATTTAATAAATTTCATGGAATTCTTACTTAAGCTCATAATTTGGTTTAATTTACCTAAGTAAGATTAATCAATTTTAGTGCAATTCTTTGGAAATTAGTGCACAAATAGTCAAATTGGTCAGAAAGTCATTTTACTAGGTCATAATTTGACTCAAGAGGAATTAGAAGGTGATGTTAGTTGTGTACAGATTGTGATCCCATTTAGGATGTTATCAATGCAAAATAACATAGGCACATGGCATGTGCTTATGAATTAGAATAAAAGAGTGATATAGAGCATCAAAATATGTTTTCATCATTTTGACTCAAAATTATTTGAGAAAATTTAAGAATCACATAAAATACATTTCTATATTTAGGGATACATTAGCCTAAATTGGCACTTGTGTATGACAAGCTCAAACCATTTAGTGCATTTTAGTGCATTTTGAGTAAGATTGACAGTTTTAACACAAATGGTGTTAGGAATTGGATGTCTACACTCATGAAACCCTTGATTCTTTGGAACCATCCAATCATGTATTTTATGAAGAAAAATTATTCTTTTCTAATATATTTTGTAGTTTTTTACTAGGGCCATCTCATTTACTCATGTTTTAACCTTGCAAGTGCATTGTTTATTTTAGTAGTTCAGTTTCTTCATGGATTTCATTATCACCATTTCATCATTTTTATCCTAATAATTTTGAGCATCCATCTTATTTCCCACATGAAAACTTGAGGGAGTATCATCCTAATCATTTTCATTCACCTGGGGTAATTTTTTCTTCACAAGCATCAACACTCTACTTTTACTATTCTTAGAAATGGTATTGCTTTGAAAAACTATTTCAAAAGAGGGGAAATTTTAGACACCTAAATTTAATTTAGTGTTTAAATGCACTCTTTGTCTTCCCCCAAATTTGAATTCAAACTAAAATCATTTCACTCTAAATTTGAATAATTTTTAATTACTCAATTATGCACACCTTTTATCCAAATTTATTTAATAAATTTATATTTTCCACCTCACTCAGACATCCTCCATGTTTTTCTCCCTCACATGTTGACTCATCCAACCAATTCCATAGCCACCTAGTGAGTCACATTTTAAATTTTCAACCAATTTGACCCTTTCTTGATGACTCACTGAACCAACTCCCCTTTTATCTCAGCCTATGGAATTGATCATTATCCTCATGGATGAGGACTAATTCACTATGATTTATTGTTAAAATAATTATAAATATTCAAATAATCCTCCACCATTTTATATACCTCCCAAAAACCTATAAATAGACATGTAAACTATCACTTCCAATGATCCTTACTTATGATAACGAAGTGCTATCAAATTTATGAGCAAAACCCAAGAAAATCCATGCCATCCAAAGATCATTTTCATACAAAAACTCTTCCCAAATTTTATGGAATTATAAAATATTGAACAACCACATTTAGAGAGCAAAGACACTTTGAATCACAATGAAGTATGTTCATGGTACTTCAAAGGTATAAGTTTGTGTTTTAGTTTTAATGTATTTATATCTCTATCCTAGGTTGTTTGAGTTTAGATTATATTTCACTTCATAGTTTTTATCTTAGCTTAGTTGTATTTATAAATTTATTTCACATAATAGATATTACATTCTTTGAAAAATTTCTTGATATCTTTCTTAGTTCCCTACAAGAATAAATTTCATCGAACCCGCTCATAAGTTTTTAGAAAACCCAAATGACCAACTTAGGGTGACTGATGTAGAAGCATATATGACCTTAATAAATCTTATATCAATAAAAAATTTGTGTAGGATAGGTATCAATAAGTGGTTTATATATATTTGATGTCAAAATGTTTATGATCACTTTATAAGGTCTATAGTAAGTCTTGCCTCCTCAGGCCATTGTTATAATTTGTCACCCACTATTGGATAGTGGCACAACACCTAAGAACATGAATTTCAACTATGAATAAAATTGGCTATTTTAGAGAACTCTTCAGTACATCATGAAATTTTTTGGCATGTAACATTTAAATAGTCTCAGTAAGTGACACAAAATCTAATAACCTAATCTAGAGTTGTAAATTAGCACAAAACCATAAAAGGAGCCACAAATATTATGATAACATGTGAATTTTTAGGAGGCATGGAAATTACCTAAGGAACCCATCTATCAACTCAAATATTATTATGTTATTATGAATTTACATGAAAATTAAAAAAATGATATAGGACTTTTGATATCATGTGGTTTTATGGGGACATTATTATCATCATTCAAAATCCATTTCCCAAAATAGATCTCACCACACTATCATGGTCTTCCTAGAAAATGCAAAAAAATGTTACAAGTGTCATAATAATTCATTATTTCATAAAAAGCATATTGACATCATTTTTGATTCCATCTATCAAATTAGTTTATGTCATAAAAATTATAGTTTCTTTCTGTAAAGGCTCTTTTCTCAAAACTTGTGTGTGGCTAATTTCCAACATGATGTGGCCTATTCAAGTAATTTTATAATTCATGATGAGCTTTGGTGACATGTTATGGACATTAGGAATGTATTATGTAATTAATGATTGTGATGCATATCAATATATTGCAATCATATAATACTTGTGTCTCATGGTGAAGTGTTAGTTATACTTAATTTTTATGGCATTAGTGGATAGTTCAAAGCATTATTTTAATTAGGTATATTATGTATCTATATAAATGCATTCCTATACTTGTGAGATTAGTTTTTTTACAGTTATTATAAGTCTTTTAGATTATTTTAGAGAAAGAGAGGACCTAGATTGGTTATTTTGTGGCCAACATTCCCCCTTTATTTATAATAAATGGATACCCCTCTAAAAACTCAACTCAAAAGTTTATAGGAGCACAAATATTAAAATAGTTGTTCTCAAATTGTGTAAAACCTTTAACCCTTGTTCCACATTAATCAATTGATTATTTCACAAAAAATCATAAAAACTGAATGAGATTCTATGGGATCCCTATAGTATATTGTGTCTTTAATAGTTTATCCCTTTTGTGATTAAAAATTAAAGTTTTCTCATACTTAGAATATTTTATGATAACTATGTTATTTGGAAGAGCTAAAATTATGTAGGTTTTCCTAGGATGACATCACTTTAGAGTCCTATTAAGAATCCCATGGGGATTCATTGGTATATAGGTAAGCTTCCATTTGATTGTGAAGGCATTTTATGATTTAGTCACTTTTCATTAATCTTGTATGATCCTAATGAATTAGAATATGTCACATGAAAACCTATCAGACTTGTAAGTCCCCTAGAGGTGTCAGAGATCCTGACGAATGATATGTTAACACCTAAAACCTATTAGACTTATTAGTCCCATAGAGGTGTTAAAGATGTTATTTTTGATAATTTTTTTCATTTATGTTGAGGTTGATGTCAAGTTTAATTTCATTGATGTCAAGGTGTATCTAGTGAAGATGCATGGTGAGTGATATGTGAGGTATGAGCTTGTGTGCTTCATCTGACAAGGAGGTCATGTGACATGAGATAATTTAAACACAACCTATTATCTCTATATTGAGAGAGAATTTTAAGGCAACCAAATGATTCTTCTGAGGTTGATGTGAAGGTTCAAGCCAAGGTAAGCATGTTTGAGTACTAGTCTTTGAGTACAAGGTGTCTTGAGAAGCCTAGTCATATCATGAGCATGTGAATGATGAGCATGAATAGGTATTTAAAAAAGTATGAAATTATTTTAGGATAATTTAAATCATATGAATAATTTGTATAATCATCAAATATTTTTTCAAAGATTAATTTTTAAGCTCCAAATGCTTGAGAAGCCTAGTCATGTCACTAGCCATAGCTTGTAAAGACCTCATGAGAAGGTTTGAGCATGGTGTCCTAGTGACATGGATGCATATAGGAATAAGAGGATATATTATTTTGATTTATCATATGTATGATTCATTGGATCACTGATGAGAGTCTCAGAGTGAGCTTATAGGGGTAGGACCTACAGACCTAGTATGTTAATAAACTACCTCTAGACCATACCTAAACTAATGAGGTGTCATAAGGAGTTATCAATGCTTGTGAAGGATGTAAATTAATGTTTAAGAGTGATATATTTTTTTTAATTTGTATATTTATGTTTTGAGATCTTGGATAGTGGTTAGAAGGTTAGTTTTAAGACCTAATGTGACTTGCAAGTCAAACCCTAGAGAACAAAGAGAGATTGCATGGCCTAATGGGGTATGAGATTATATTTTCAAGGATAATATTTACATGTGATAATTTAAATAAGTTTTTTATGCTTTTTAAATCATGTTTACCAAGTTTAAGGTAAAAATTTGAAGGTTAAGGCAAGAAAAAGTGTTTTGAGGTCTCTTATGTGCATAGAATGAAGGGTTCTCAACCTGAGAATAACTTTCAAGTATTAATTGGCATGTGTAACATCTAAATGGTAACATAATATATTAATATAATATGGGTAAGGTTCCTAGGTCAAATTTATTATCATTGGTTTTTGGAATGAGGGACTAAGCTTTATGAATGATCGTTAAGACTAGAAAATGGTTTAAACCCTCAAATAACCCTAATAGTGACTTGATATGAAGGAATTTGTTAAAAAGTTATAAAAATGGATTTTTATGGATATAAAATTTATTATGGGTTTTATTCAACTCTCTCAGTCACCTCCAAGTGTAATTGGTTTGATAGGAGTGTGAGTAGACCTTACAAGAAAGTGCTAATTTCTCAAAAAATTGTTGTAGTAGTCAAATTTGACCAAATGAAAGTTGATAAATGAATGGAGTAAAATTATTTAGACTTATATTTTAAGTTAATTATGGATTATTATCATTTTCTATATGTCATGTGTGCTAAACCGGTCATCCAAGTTGACTAGTCGCTAACAAGCCTTATGATGTAAACAGTGAGAAAACCAGGTAGAAGTGAGAATTTGATTAGGGATGTGTTATAATGGATTAGGGATGAATCCAAGTTCATGGATACATTATTTAATACTTCTAATACATGATAATTTTGGTTATAAGTTTTAGTGGTCATTAGATAGGATGAAAATGCTGCTCATAAGTTGACTTGTCCAGTGCAAATGAGATAATGAAGGTGTAAGGTTATGAGATTGGTATATAAGACCAAATTATCATATTAACATGATATAGTTATATATTATATTTTCATACTTATATCATAATATCATATAAATTCATTATAATTTTTTTAAAATTATCATATATGTGTTTCAAGTCATTTTCACCACGACTATGTTTTAAGGGAAACTGGCAGATCTAGGTAAGCAAGTTACAGAGATGAGTTGGAGGCTCTTTGCCCTAAATTATTGTATCTAATGCACGTAATATTTTTTTTTGGGACTTGAATGACCTATAAACTTTTTTAATAATATTTTAATTTATTGAAAGTGATTAGAATGTGTTGATGCTTCTAAATTAACCACAGGTGCTCTCTAGTGTTTAAATAACACTTATTATTTTGTAATCCAAAGATTCAAAGCATAAGTTGTAGCTATTTGGAAATTTAGATACCTATGGTCGAAATAGAGGTAGAGAAACATGAACTGTTCCACAATATTTATAATTTTTTATGGTAGGGGGCATCTTAGTACCTTTCTTGAAAAGTTTGGATAAACTAACCTAGATCCAAACCAATGACTAGACTAAAATGGTTATGAATAATATATTTAAGCTAATGTTATTTTTTTTAAAAGGAGAAGAAGAGAAGGTAGGGTAAGAAAGGAATAGTGATTTTTGATCTATATTATAAACACATTGACAAGAATTCAATAATTCCTGAGCACGATCTTAACCAGAATGTCATGTAATGTAACCTAAACTCTCATTTCACCACACACTAGGCCTAAATCAAAAGGAATAAAAATAATAAAATTAAAATTAAACTTGATTTTAAATTTAAGTTGAAGCACATCTATGTTGTAGAGTAAATGAAATGAAGTAAATTCAACTATTTAAACTAACTTAGCATGCACAAGTTAGAAACCTTATAATTAATAATCTAGGTCAATATTTCTTGATATCATTCATATTCAAAATAGACAAAATAATTGAGAAACTTATAAATTTAAACACACAAAACTAGACAAATCTTGTAGAATTCTTTGATCTCCTATATTAATCACTTAGATTGTATAAATACCTCAAAGTCTTTCCATTTAAAATTGATAATACATTCCCTTTTATAGGAATCTAGGTGGTATACCAGTTAGTTTTACAACTATAGGTGTACAAAAGATATTTGTCTTTATTACAATTATAATACAAGTATCTTTTACAATCCTACTGACCTAGAGGCAATCATGCTAATAAACTAGCATGTGCCTTTATAAAATGAATGGGTTGCCCTACTGGCAAGCCATAATTAAGATAATGGAGGTGGATCCTTTTACTGATGTAGGATGCTTATGTCCTTTGTATGTTTTTCACCCACTAGGCCTAAATCCATGACTAGCCTAGTGATGTACTCCTCTTCTTGGTTTGTCAGATCATCAAAATATTTATCATTCCTAGCCAAGGCTTCTTTGATGCTCCTAGCCTTGTTGATTCTCTCCCTTTCATTGAATATCATATTTAAAACTTTATTTTTATCCCTTATTTATTTTCCTTGGCCCTTTCCTTTAATTTTTTGAGTCACCAAGGTAGATCTATGACGGAATTCTTCATCAGTTATAATCCCTAGGGTGGTAGTCTATGCAAGATCCTCAAGCATGATGCCTAGGAGTTTTTTAATTCTACTAATGAGCTCCTTTTCCTTATTCTATGAGCTCCTCAACTTTGGCATTCCAAACATTCAAATCTTGAATTATGTCTCTAAAAATCCCTAATATGGCACTTAAATGGTCCATAATAATAGCCTTGAAGTTTTAGATTTACTTCTTTATCTAGATATCAAGAAGTTGAGTAATTTTATCTTTAGAGGCTTGCCATTGAGTAGCTAGTTACCTAGATAAGGTAGCTTGATCCTAAATTTAACTCTACCTTGACTTCATGGACTTCAATTCCATAAACATTTCATAAAATGACCCATCCAACATATTCATCATGGAGTTTGGGACTGAGAGAATAAACTAAGTCTACAAATTCTCCTTTTCTTCCTTTGGGTTCTTAATTATTTTTACTAATCCTTGGAAACTAGCTCTATCCTATTGATATTGAACCTCAATTATACTTACCACATCTTCCTCATGGATGAGAGCTTTTCCAATTTACTATCCTCTAATAGGGGTTAACCCTGTGAATGGCTCCACCTTCTGAAATGTGAACTCTTCCTAGCCCACCATGGATACCCTCATTATGGTCCTTTCTAAGGCTATTGAGTTTGGGTTAAATTTTACCTTAACCTATTGTTCCTTAAATTTTGGAGGCTTATGAGCCTCCACACTTGTACTTACAAAGGATCTTGAGGTGTTAATTCTTCATTTCTCCTAAATATGTTTAATTTGCTTTCTCCTCTCTTTTTGTTTTTTCACTATATCTTTGATCCATGGCTTGATGTTATCATCATCAATAAATTGAATCTATGTCAATGCCTAGGAAGGAGAGAGGTATGGGATCTTTTGTATCTTTCCATAGACAAACTAGTTAGGTATGGTTGATCCATAAATTGGATTTTCATCACTAAAAAGGTTGATTTTACTCATGGGATGAGTGATGGTCAACCTAGGCCTTTTTCTTGGAGTCACAGGCACCAATGCCAATTTTTATTTTCTCTTTTCCCAATCTAATGGGACCAATTATTTACCTATTTTATCAAAAGGGATCTCCTCACTATCAAAACTATATGCAGCTACTATATCGATAATGACACCTTTTAAGGTTTCTCTTACTTCAAGGAAAACCATGTCGATAAATTCCACCAAAGAATAAGGTCTCTTTGGGAGTGCTAAAGGTGGAGGGCCTTCTCTAGGTCTATATTCTATCTTTATTTCTTTAGCCAAAGCTTTGCCTTTTCCTTTGATATCCCCAGGCTACTCAACTTAGGCTTGTCCTACTAGTTCCACTTGTTGAGGTTTAGATGATTGTCCTTCAATAGGTGGATTTTGATGAGTAGTCTCAAATGGAAATGGAAACAAGTGATAATGTAAAGGGTTTAATTTCCATCTTTCTCTTTAGGGCTTGTTTTCACTGGCTAACCTATGCTCTAATTAGATGTTGTGACCTCTGATTGTATAAATTACTTATTTGAAATTCTTGGCTCTAATGTAGATGTCATCATCTACACCTCGCTGATGTCCATATTCAATATTTGGGACCTTCTTATCTAAGATGTGGTTGATTAACTTATTCATAGTGTCCCACATTTTGAGTTCATATAACTAAAAATCAAAGGAATTCATATGTACCACCATGACCTCTAACTGCTTCCAATCTCTGATTATGACTTTGCCAATGTCTAATGGAAATGGATGGACTTGAGCTTTCTTATTTTATTTACATGTCATATCCACACCTTAAATAATCTGAGAGGTAATCTCTTATTCTTCAAGCTTATTAGGTACATGAATTGGTAATCTATAGGGCTGAGTCAGGTTCCCCTATATCCTTATCGTAGTGCAATTTGGGTAGTTCCACACATCCCCCATGGTTTCAATTTGTTTCTTGATGAGAGGGTGTAGTATTAGCATAGGGATGCCTATTACCACCTTATAAATAGTTTGGAAAAAACCATCATAAATAAATTGCATGTGGTTCCTATACTTGAATATATGCAATTTATAGTAATGGTGGGAGATAGTGGTCTTACCTTCAGGGGACCAATTTCTTACACCAGGGAAGGTTACAGAGGTTATGAGGGAATCCAAGAGATGGAACATAATATAAAATTTATTAGAGGTCCTTTTAATGGTCATGAATTGATTGGCCAAGAAAAATATTATTAGGTCTCCCATAGGAGGGGTCAATTGCTCTCTTAGCATAAAGTGTACATAAGATACCCAGACTTTATTCACATAAGTAGTGGAAGGGGCACTAAGGGATCTATTTAGAAAGTCCATGGTTATCCTAATGCCTTTCCTAAATTGTAAAATAGTAATTTTTACATCAAGGGACCTAAAAACATGGGATCCTTGGATTAACCAAGGTGTGATTACTGAATTGAGGTCCTGGGTATTAGTCTAATCTCTCATGGATAGGAGCTTGAAATGAGGCAAGAGAAGCTTGTAATAGGTCTCAAAGGCAATATGGGAAATGCATACAACTCTTTTTTTGATTACCTCTCAAATAATTCACTCCCCATATATTCTAAAATCTACAAAAATAAGAGCAAGGAAATTGATATAATGCATTACCTCTAGTTTTGTTGTTGTATGATGTAGGCCTGACATATGAATTACAACTATGTCATTATATCTCTAATGTGTAGTGGCATTTATCTTCTCCTCCTAATAGATGGGTTACAATTATTCCACAAATAATAATAATTTTTACCAATTCTTGACTCCATGGACATTTAGGGCCACCAATTCTAGCTTTGTATCCTTGAAAAGCCTCCCTTCATTATCATAGGTTAGATAGATCTCAGCCTCCATCCTAAATTATTGTCTACCTACTACCATTGATGATATAAAATTGTCCAAATAGGATTTCCAAGGATTTCACTAGGGTACTTGCTCTTAGGGGCATAGTTATATTATTTTTATTAAAATATAACCAATAGAGTCAATCTAGGTCCTCTTTATAGAAGGCTTAGGGTTTTGAGCTTTAATGGTAGAAATGTCTAGGTCTTAACTTCATACATGTCTTAGATTTAATGGGGACCCTTTTCTTCATTACTTTTGTGTTTTTTAGCTTGTAAGATCTTTGATTTTGACCTTTTATGCTTACATGGAATCCATATGGTAGCATTCTAGACTTTTTATAGTAATTTCCATAATTTCCCTTCAAATACTAGTAATTGGCTTTTAAAAGCCTCCTTTGTTTCATTCTATTAGATCAAGATCTTAGGTTTAACATGATCCATTGATCCAAATATGAGTCCATGTGCTCCCATTAGCTCATCGGTCTTCAAGCTCATGGTCATGACACTTGGCACTCTCAAGATCTTTCCTATGATGTGTATCTTTATTATTTGCCATCTTGGTCATGTATTGGCCACATGTTAAGCTTGTAGAGCCTTGAAAATTCCTTGGGATCTTCATTATATTGGATCAAATATAGTGGGTGAGTGATCACCATTGATCTTTGTGGGCTCCTATTATTGAGTAAAGGTCATATCACACCATTGGATCAAATCCAATGGGCAAGAAATTACCATTTAACTTCATGGGGACCCAGTCATTAATTGAATACTTTTATTAAGTTGGTCCCTTTAATTTCCTTCTTTTGATTAGTGATTTTCCACATGTCCACCTCTTAGGGCTTTATGTACCTTTTGACTTTTCTTCTTACACCTCACACTATTGGATCAAATATAGTAAGCAAGTGGTTATCATTGATCCTTTTATGATGCACATCATTGAAGTGGAATTTTTTTTATTAATACACTCCATCTGATCAAATCTAATGAGTGAGTGATCATTATTGGATCCTGTAAAAGACATTAGGAATAACCATTAGGCTCAAGGACATAAATACTTAGTTTAGATTATTAATACTAAGGTCAAGATTAAATATTAGAGCCTTAATATTAATAACAAGGTCTAAGTTAGGTGACTTAAAAATTACTTCATAAAGCATGTTAATTTAGACGTAAGGTAAAATAAAGGGGAAAGGAATGAATAAAGGATTGGATCATGTTTAAAAACATGATAAATCCTTTTGTTAACCAGTTTATTTAATCATCCTGGCCAACTTGGATCCCACCATAATTTTAATTTAAACTAAGGGCTACCTAGGGTTTGTGAACACCAAACCCTAGACATTTTTAGGAACCTAAAAAACTTAAGTAACTCCATTAACCAGGTTAGCTCAAAATAAGAGGTTTGCATTATACACAAATGTGTTCCATTCATAAGTGGATGATATTCAAAATTTTCAATAGGGACCTCAATATTTAGATATTTAAAACTTGGATACACAGGTCTCTCAAGGGTCCTAAATTTTAAAATAAGTGGGGTATGTTGGTCCCAACAAAATGTTGAAGCCAAAATGGGTTAACTAGTTCAGG
This sequence comes from Torreya grandis, assembly GCA_037957365.1. Lineage (NCBI taxonomy): Eukaryota > Viridiplantae > Streptophyta > Pinopsida > Cupressales > Taxaceae > Torreya > Torreya grandis. Next base: position 769,287 of record JARHVA010002186.1, read on the forward strand.
TTTAACTATGTATTAAAGATAAAAGATTGGTTTGCAAGATTAATATTTGGCACTAGACCTTGTGATATTTGTAATTGAAAATGATATAAAGATATAAAATAATAATTTAAAGGTTGTAATGATCATGATAAGTAATCCTTTAGGTGTTGAATATCAAGTTATCCATGACTGTGTTTTGAGGCTAGTTGGCAATTCTGAGTGAGCTATCTATAAAGAAGGTTTTAAATCCTTTTTGCCTTGAGTTTTAAATTATAAATAACATGGTGGTGACCCTAAGGTCATTTATATTATATATATGTTATGTTTTTCCATGGTTATTTTTAAAAAAATTGTTTATACTTTAGTTATTCTAGATAGACCTTCTGGGCATGTACAGGCCTAATAATGAATAGTATAAGTGATGTGCTTCAAGTGGTGTTTAGAGATAAAATGTGTCATGAATCTTAGATGATCTTATAATGGTTTTATTTTAGTGTCATATTATGTTTTCCTTCCATTTTATGTGTTTTAATTTTTTCCAAAGAAGGCAAAGTATAATTTGTCCTAAGTAGACCTAATAGGATTAGGTCTCCATGAGACCTAAAGATGAGATAAGACCTAATTGAGATACATCAGATCTAAAGGGAATAAAATAAAATTTTATAAATTTTTATTAGATGTCCTAATATCCATTTCATGACTTACCTAAGAAGGTAAGGATGCTTTTCTACATAAGAAGAATATGTATAAGAGATTTGCATAAATACTAGGCAATATTAGGCCTATTGGTGTGTGTAAAGAGTAAGCAAATAGAATAACATATCTTAGAGTAGAATAATGTATTTTATACCATTAAATTAGTTAATTTTATATATTAATAAGGTTTTATAGAGTTACTATGCATGAAAATCAAGGTCATATGACCGAATCAAGTTAAGAACAGGACTAGTTGAGCGAAGAAGCCTAAAAGGCAATTTGAGAGGGATAGAAGAGAGAGAAGATATAAATAAGGATAAAATCACATATTGTATTAGAAAAAAAAAATTGAATGTGTTTAATGGTTTTAGGTGGATTATTTGGTGTTGATTCATCTAAGGGGTCGGTGCCTCCTTACAAGTGGGTGCTTGTTAAATCCTAGCTAAGTTGGTGCTTAGTTAGTTGGGGTTGGTGCTCCATGTGAGTTTGGTTCTTCACTAAAGTTGGTTTTTTTATTATATGACTATATTAAATTTTCATATATCATTATGTTTTTATCCTCTTGAGGTTTTACCACATATAAGTTTTATTATCTTGTTTTTTTATGTTTCATGCATATGTAGATGGTTACTTAGTCATTATTTGATCTACATGCTTAAATTAATTTTCATGAATGCTTAAGTGGAATTTAAAGAAAATTTTTGAATATTTATTCACCCCCACCTCTTATTCATCTTTCTTTCAACGTTTTGTATCAGATCCTTGTCCTTTGAAATAGTTCTAAAAGCCTAAAGGATATCCTATAAGCAAGGATGGTTAATCAATAAACACAAGGTGGTTTCTCTAATAGTAAGGGTCTATTATTTACTAGATCTAATTTAAAATTTTAGAACATTAGGATGAATATATATTTTATGTCTGAAGTTCATGATATTTGGCAGTCAATTGTGGATGGCTACAGTGCTCTTCCTATTCTACCAATTGATGCAGTAGGTAAGAAGGCTAGTGAAAACAACTCCAAGAAAATGAATGCTATTCTTTTTGGCCTATCATAGGTATATATTATGAATTAATGTATTTTTTATCAACCAAATATATATGTAACAAATTAAATACCATTTATGAAGGAGACACCAAGGTAAAGATGGACAAATTGAAGACCCACCGGAGATAATTTAAAATTTTGAAGATGAAACCATTTCATCCTACTTGTTGAAGGTTGATGAAGTTTTTAATGTCATTAGAGGATTTGGAGAAGAAGTTAAAGAGTGTATAGTTTTTCAAAATGTATTGAGATCACTAACTCCTAATTTTGATTCTAAGGTGTTTGTAGTAGAAGAGATGTAAGATTTGGACAAGCTAGAGATGGAAGGGCTTCATGGCATCTTGATTGCCTATGAGATGAGAATAATTGAAGACCTCCCAAGAAGGAAGTAGATTTTAAATTTGATAATAAGTCAAATGAAAATAAGTTAAATGATGAGGAATATTTAGATATTGATGATAATCAATTAATATCTATGTTTGTATAGAAATTAAGGTTTGGCATAGGTAAGTACAAGGGTAAGTTTCCCTTCAAATGTTTCAAGTATGGAAATATTGGTCATTTTGCATCTAAGTTTCCTAACAAGGATAAATTTTAGCATAATGAAAAACATGATGAACATCATGGAGATGATAATAAGGCTTATAAGCCTGATAAAAACAAGGAGATTAGGAAGTATGAAGTTAGGAAAGGAACTTTCAAGAACAAGAGAAAATTTTATACTAAAGAAGATAAATCTTCCAATGTAAGTGAATCAAGTGCGTCTTATAGTGATTATGGTAGTGATGAACCTAAACATGAAACTAATGAAACATTATTCATGGCCAAAAAATCAAATAATGAGGGTTGTTCAAATGGGAAAGGCCTTATGATTAATGTAGAATCAAATAAATAAGACGTTGAAGTAAACCTTGCATAAAAACTAACAAGTAACCTACAAGAATTGAAATTAAAAATAAGAAAGAATCACAAAATAATATCACTAGTTAAGGAATATGAGGAGTAGATTGGCTTATTCGAGGATAGACTGAGTAACACCTCCAAGGAGCATGATGATATCACCAATAAAATTGAAGCACAAATAGAGATAGTCAATGTAAACCTAAAGTATAAAGAGGAAGAATATATCAAGTATGAAACTAAAGTATAATCCTTGAAACCTAAGTTAGATCATGAATATAGAAAGGTAAAGACCTTTTTGAAGTTTGAAAAGAGCACTGAGGTTCTAGATGACATCTTGAGTATCTATAAGTTTTCAAGTGATAAGATAGGTCTTGGTTTTAAAGAAGGCCAAAAGGAGGTAGCTCAAGTCAAGGAAAAGGATATTGAATATGATAAGGTCAACATGAAAATATCTATCAAAAAACCTTATGTTATGAAGTATGATAGTTCATTCAATGGTTACTATTTTTTATGTAGTCGATTTGGTCATAGAATAAGAGAGTGTATAAGACCCTCCAATAATGAGTACTCATGGGACTATGGAAGGAGTCACAATTAACATAAGTCAAATTGTATGTATAAGGTGGTTTTCTATAATTATCATAATTTAAGACACATTCCAATATTTTGTACTAACAAAGTTAGAAGGTCATCAAGTCAAAATAGGAGGTTTGAAGCCCCTAGCATACAAGAAAGAAGGAAAATGAATTTATGGAAAAAAAAAGATATTAAAGATGAGTCATGATAAATCTATAAGATTAGGTGGACTATTTTATATGATAGCGAATACTTAAGATAAGAAATAAAGTCAGGAATGTATGTTGTCATCTCATATTAATGATCAAATGGTTGATGAAGAGGTCAAGCCTATAATGTTAATCAAGCCTAAAAGGATACTGAAGGACATTTAATATTATGAGAGCATAGACATATAGGAATATATTAAAATTGATTCTTTTAGTTCCCTATGTAAAGGGGTGACTCCAATATGCTTCATGGAGAAACACTTCCAGTTAGCAAAAGCGTGGTATATGTTTGGTGCAAGGGGGAGATATTCAAGTTATTGATTGAGATTCATCTATGTTGAAAAGTGGTCTCATAATTTGAGTTCATTTGAAGGAGGTATGCATGGAGTAAGGGGGATCATGTTGCCTTAATGATTCATATTCTATATGTTTAAATCTTTTTGTAAAAAAGGTGTGATTTTAGATGATAGTTGTGGAAGACCTTTGTCATTAATGTCAAAGGGGGAGAAAGTTCAAGAAGGGAGATGAGAGTGATCATTTTGAAGAATGTTTTGCCATCAATGAAAAAGGGGGAGATTGTTGAGAAGTTTTGTAATTTATGTCAAGGTTGATGTCATTTAATGTCAAGGTGGATGTCATTAATATCAAGGTGCATCTGATGAAGATGCATGGTGAGTGATCTGTGAGGTATGAGCTCGTGTTCTTAATGTGACAAGGAAGTCATGTGACAAGAAAGAATTTGAATTAAACATATTATATTTATGTTGAGATATAATTTTAAGTCAAAACAATGATTCTTCTAAGGTTGATGTAAATTTTTAGGCCAAGATAAGCATGTTTTAGTACTAGTCTTTGAGTACAAGGTGTCTTGAGAAGCCCAATCATATCAAGCTTAGTCATATCATGAGCATGTGCATGATGAGCATGAAGAGGTATGTAAAAAATTATGAAAATTTTTAATTATAATATAATGCATATTTTAAATGTGTATAAGCATCAAATATTGTTTTAAAGGTCATTTGTTAAGCTTTAAATGCTTGAGAAGCCTAGACATGGCATTAGTCATAACTTGTAAAGACCTAGTGAGAAGTTTTGAGCATGGTGTCCTAGAAATATAGATGCACAGAGGAATAATAGGTTGTATTATTTTTCTTGATCATGCATATGAGGCATTGAATCACTCATGTGAGTCCTAGAGTAAGCTTATAAGGGTAGGACCTACAAACCTAGTATGCAACTAGACCACCTCTAGACCCTACCTAACCAAATGAGGTGTCATAAAGAGCTATCAAGGTGTATTAAAGATTTAAATTAGTTTTTTAGCATGAGATAAGTTGTTTTAGTTTGTATATGAGGTGTTGAGAGATTGAACATTGGTTATAAGGGTACTTTTAAGACCTAATATGACTTGCAGGTCAAGGTCTAGAGAGAAAAGAGATAAAACATGGCCTACTGGGGTATGAAATTATATTTTCAAAGATAATATGGGAATGTGAGAATTTAAAAAAAATTATGTTTTTTCAATCATTTTGACTCAGTTTTGGGTCATATTTTGAAGGTTAAGGCAGGAAAAAGTGTTTTGAGGTCTCTCATGTGCATAGAATGAAGGGTTATCAACCTGAGAATAACTTTGAAGTGTTTATTATCACATGTAACCTATGAATAGTAACCTAATATATTCATGGTATATGGGTAAGGGTATTAGCTCAAAGTTCCAAGAATTTGTTTTTGGAATGAGGGGCCAAGATTTATGAATGACCATTAAGACTGGAAGATGGTTTAAACCCTAAAAGAACCCTAACAGTGACCCAACATGAAATAAGTTGTTATAAAGTGACAAAAATGGATTGGTATGGATATAAAAGTGATTATAGGTTTTTTTAAACTCTCTTAGTCACCTCCATATGTAGTTGGTTTGTCAAGAGTGTAAGTAAACCCTACAAGAAAGTGATAGTTTCTAAAAAAATTATTGTAAAAATCAGAGATGACTATGTCAAAGTTAATAAATGAATGGAGGAAAAATATTGAGACCTATTTTTTATGTACATGTTGGTTTTTTATTAGGTTATATACCTTAGGTATGTTAAACTAGTCATCCAAGTTGACTAGTCACTAGTAGGCCTAATGATGAAAATAGTGAGAAAACCAGGTAAAATTGTGAAGTTGATTAGGGATGTGTTATCATGGATTAAGGATGAATCCAAGTGAATGGATAATTTTTTTTTTAAAAATGAATACATTTTAATTTTTTTAGAATTATTTTTGGTTAGTATATATGATGAAATGTTGCTCATAAGTTGACCTATCCAATGTAGATGAGAAGTGAAGGTGTAAGGTTATGAGATTGGTCTATAAGACCAATATTTCCATATGAACATATTATATTTATATCTAATATTTCCCTAATTATATCATAATATCATTTAAATTCATTTAAATTTTTTTAAAGTGATTTTACAAGTGTCAGAAGTCATTTTCACATTCCTATATTTTAAGGGAAACTAGCAAATTTGGGTAAGCAAGTTGCAATGATAAGTTGGAGGCTCTTTGCCTTGAATTTATGTATCTAATGCACATAATTTTTTTTCTTGGATTTTAATTACCTTTAAATTATTTTTATAATCTTAAAACTCAGATAAAGTGATTGGAATGTTGAAACCAAAATGGGTTCACTAGTTCAGGTTTTATTATGTGTACTGAAGACAAAAGATTGGACTACAAGACCAATATTTGACATTAGAACTTATGATATTTGTAATTTAAAATGATATATAGATATAAAATAATCCTTTAAATTTATTATTTATCACTATAATTTATATTTTAGGTGTTGAATATCAAGTTGTCCATGACTATGTTTTGAGGCTAATTGGTAGTTTTGAGTGAGTTGTCTACAAAGAAGGGTTTGAGTCATTTTTTCCTTGAGTTTTGAGGTATAAATAACATGTTGATGAATATAAGGTAATTTATATTCTATATATGTGATTTTTTTATGGTTATTTTTAAAAATTGTGTTTATACTTTATTTGTTCTAGATAGACTTTCTAGGTATGCATAGGCCTAATTATGAACAGTACAAGTGATGTGCTTCAAGTGGTGGTTGGAGATAAAATGTGTTATGAAGCCTATATGAGATTATAAATGGTATATTTGAGTGGAATATGTGTTTTCCTTTTGTTTTAGGTGTTTTAATGTGTTCTAAGGAGGCAAAGTGTACCGTATCCTAAGAAGACCTAATGGGATTAGGTCTCCATGAGACCTAAAGATGAGATAAAGCTTAATTGAGATAGGTCAGATATGAATGGAATAAAATAATGTTTGATCCATTTTTATGATATTTACTAAGATACATTTCATTTCCAACCTAATAATATAAGGATTATTGGCTAACTAATAAGGATATGTACAAGAGATCTATGTAAATACTAGGCAATTTTAGGCCTATTGGTGTGTGTACAGAGCAAGTGAATAGAATAACATATTTTAGATTATAATAAGGTATTTTAGACAATTATATTAGTTTATATTATCTATTAATTTGTTTGGTATAGGAAATATGCATGAAAATCAAGTTCATATGACCTAATCAAATTAAGAAGAGGATTAGTTGAGCGAAGAAGCCTAGAAGGCAATTTGAGAGGGATAAAAGAGAGAGAAGTGATAAATAAGGAGATCATCATATATTGTATGAGGAAAAAAGTGTTCTAAATTTTATCAAGGATTTTAGGTTTCTAATTTGGTGTTGAGTCATCTAGGGTTTGGTGCATCCTTTTAAGTGGGTGCTTACTAAAGCCTAGCTAAGTTAGTGCTTAGTTAGTTGGGGTCGATGCTCCATGTGAAGATGGTGATTCACTAAAGTTGGTGTTTGTCTTGTAGTAATATAGTCCATTTTTAGATATCAATGGTTTTTCATCCCTTTAAGGGTTTCCCATATATAATTCTTTTATCTTGTGTTCTTATGTTTCATTAATATGTAGATGGTTACTTAGTCATTGTTTGATCTACATGCTTGAATGGATGTTCATGTATGCTTAAGTGGAGTTGAAATAAAAAATTTAAAGATTGATTCACCCCCCCTCTTATTCATCTTACTTCCAATAATTTCCCTTTGATATCTTGACAAATGAGAAGATACCATGCAAAACCTATCATAATTATCCATCCCCCAAAGGCATTAGATTTGTCAAAGCCCTAGGAAAGCTTAATGAATGAGAAGCTACCACATAAAACATATCAAACTATTCAATTACCTATAGGTGTAAAAACTATCAGAACCCTAAGATAGCTTGATGAATGAGAAGATTCGGTGTAGAATCTATCAGACTTATCATTCCCCTAAAGGCATTAAAACTATAAAACCCCCAACAAATCTTAATGAATGAGAAGCTTCAATGCAAAACTTGTCAAAATTGTCAATCCCCTAGAGGAATCAAAGATCTTAGAGCCTTGAGAGAGCCCAAAAACCCACATTCCATCATGTGTCACTTGTGTAAAAAAATTTAACAAAGTCTTGGATTATCTTGATTGAGCCAAAGAGGAAGTACAGTCAGAGTACAAATCTAGTCACAAAGTTCCACATGTCACCTTCATACACCAAATGGAAAAATGGTTCAAAATATCCTAAACAAGGAAAATAAATATATAGTTTGAGTCATAAATTGATAATTGAGTTTCATGTGTACTTTTTAGGTCCAAGTGGTTGACTCTAGTACATAAAAAGGTAAAAAAGTGACACCTTAATAGTGACAAGTTGGCATAGTCCACAGAAATTACCCAACCATAAAAATACATGTGACCCAACTATAGGATACCTAAGGTGACACACGGGATAAATTAGGTGTGTGCATACCACACCCTTACATTAATATATTGAGTAAATGGACTTTGATTTGATAACTTATAAGTGTCCCCTTACTACCACCAATTATAAACTAGGAGTACATTTTCAAAATCATCTAAGTTAATTCCATTTAGGAAATCACCAAGTAGATTGTGCCACCAACTCAAATTTTAACTTGTGAAAGGGGAGCCTCCAAACTCCATTAATATAGGAGATCCCTATAGATACTTATAAATCCTCAAATCAATCTGATTTATCTTTAGTGTTCCCAACTCCTAATAATCCTTCCCTTCAACTCCTTATCAAGCTTTTAATGCTTCCCTTAGGCCTAGAATTTTGTGCTAAGAAAATCCAAACTCTCAACCATGTTTGCATTAGCTTCTAACCCTAGACCTAAGCTTAAATACAAATATACCACCTTCTCATTAAACCTATGCCACTTAAATCATTACAACAAAGTTTTTAAGGGAATTAAAGATGTATATAATCCTAGATCAAATGATGATGATGAGACTAATTTCTTTAACATATTTGCATTCATTGAGAATTCAAGATTTCACAAAGCTAAAACCAAGAAAAAATTATTCCCATGTGTTTATCTCTTTGCAAACATGTTTTAAAACTCTATATGCATGCATGACACTACCCAATACCTAGTATACTCTACAAGGTACCAAAATAAAATTATGGAAATATCTAGATCTACCTTCAAGTAGTACAATAATCTCTTGAAGTACACCACAATTTATGACCAAAATACAATAGACATGTGGATTTATGTGCACAAAATATATGGGGTTCTCCAATATTGGGTTATCTATATAAGCTAATATATCAAAAATTATGACATCGATGCTTACCCCATTTACACCTTATGGTAAGGAGTTCATGTTGGGATGATCTTGTTGAACTGATTATTTAGAATAAAGTATGTTGTGTATGTGAACATTCTCTAGGTTCCCCTTCTTATAATCATCCTCAATGGAAAAGAAGTCGTAAACCTTAGAAGCCTCATCAATTTCAACCTAGTTATGAGTCTAAAGGAGGTGGAAAATTTTATATGATGATCTATATTATGGACACATATTACTCCACCCTTGCATTCAAGCCTTATGTGTTTCCACCATGGACCCCTTCCATATCTATGGTTCACATGGTATTTTATGAGTTATACATGTACCATTAAAAGAACCACATCTAGGATATATTTGAGTCCTTCTACCCCATGGTATACATAGCCATGTAGTGACTCTTAGATGAGATAAAGAGGATGATCCTACCTATAGGATCTTATTGCTACTATAAGGATCACAACATCATTTGGGTGGAGGCAATCCAAAATTCCCCTCTCCTCTTACCCTATCAAGTCATAGATCACCTCAAAGAGAAAGAGATTACTTATTAATTGGTTGAGGGTGTCATATGTTGCTCACTTAATCACTGGTATAATGCATGTCCAAACTTCCTAATTTTCATTCACCATCATGAATACAAGAATATAATTTGAGTGTGGAAGATGTCATAGAATGGTAATTCCTATGACTTGGGAAGGGTGGATCATAGATAATGAGATCCATGTAGGGTTATTAACACCCATGTGGTGAAGTACATGATTGAGATGAATATCACATATCACCATGAACCTCATTAGGATGATATTCATCTCAATCTATCCAATGATGTTGAAGTACTAGCATAGGTGAAAGTGGCAAAAATAAAGGAAAATAGACTCAATCCAAACCAATCCCTAACTAAAGGCTAGTTCCACTTCCACAAGTTCCTTCAGTGTAATCACCTCCATTATAGCCAACATAAGGGCCCATGCTAATTTAGACAAGAGAGGACATTCATGTAATTTCACTATGTATTTATATGATAATGATATAAGGGGTCTTAATGCCTTCACCTCCACCAGCTTTGCCTCAACTAGTCTTAGCTCCATCAATGACACCTTCACTTATATGGGTCACTCAATTATAGTAGCACAAGTGATACATTTTGAAATTGATAATATCCTTAAAATGAGCCTAAATTGAGATCAATATGTTGTTATAATATGGATCCCTTCCCCCACTACTTCCTTCCTTGGGAAACCCATGGGACTCCCCCAAGATTATTTATTCCTACTAGGCTTATTATAATGAGGCATCCCCTGATTATTGATGTACCCACTCCCTAATTTACTCAAGGACCCTTGGATTTGGCCATGTTCAACATTATCACTTCCCAATTCCCATCTTCTCAACTCCTTATACCTACAAGAATAACCACAACCCACTTTTGGTCTCTAAGAGTCTTAGTTACATGGCCCTCATCCCCATAATATCTAACTTAGTTCAATCAAATCCTAAAACTCTCAAGTGATCTTTAACCTTAGTGGTTCTCAGCTTCACACTGCCAACACATAATGTAGATACTATATCATTATCTCCATTAGTTACTCATACATATCTATAAGTTTCTCTAGCAATAGTCACCACCATAGCTCCTTTGATTACAATCACAATTTGATTTAGGCATAGATCCCAAGAGGAAGAAGAAGGTATATTTTTTCATGACCCTTGTTTAGGTTCTTATTTCCACCATAGTAACTTTAACCACAATAGTAGTTATAGCTAATATAAACAAGAGACCCAAGAAAATGAAAAAGGCAACTCACTCTCAACCTTATATTTAGCTCACCCTTCCTATTGCTCTCTATTATTCCTTTTATATCACTATGGGTCCCCAAGTATTTGGCTTTAACCATCTAATTTGCTTATTCCCCACATGTCATTGGTCTAGAGGTTAACATGACCCTTAACCAATGGTGTGCCCAATGTTCTCATGGGGGTCCTCATTTGTCCTTCCTCCTTTCACTCCCATACCCCTTCTCCTTCACTCCTTTATTAGGTTTTTAGTTCCTCTTCATCCATTCTTCCTCCTCCCACGCCTCTGCCATCTACCTCTATCTTTACCACCTCACCTTCATCTTCTTCCACTACCTTGGGAGTTACCATAGGCCTAAGCTAGGTTAGGCCTCTAGAACCTAATAAAACATAGAGCCTATAAATGGTCTATCAAGGTGACTTGGAAGTCCAATGGGATTTTGATAGAGAATTTGGGAACCTAAAGAGAGTTATCACATAGAGGTTCACTTAGGAAGGAGCCTTAGTGATATGGTATACTAAGCATGACCTCTTCTTCCTCTCTAGGGTGAGAACACCTAGTGGGGAGGAGAAAGTGGACAAAGACATTATATTTATTCTTTGAGATACCAATGAGATATCTAAGAATCTCATGGAAGGCATAAAAGAGTAAGTTAGATCACTCAAGTCATATATGAGGAGCACTTTCCCAATGAAGTTAATTGGTCAATTTATGTAAACCCTTGCACAACTATTTCCATCTCTTAGAAAGGTGACTAGAGCCCTATCTAGGAGAAAAAAACACATATATCATACTCAAGCATATTTGGAGATGGTCACCCTTATGGATAGTAAGTGTAAGAAGTTCATCTTAATTCTTCATAGTGGCATCTTCCCTAAGCTTAATATCATGTCTCTGGTAGACCTAATCCTCTATAAAACTTATGTCAAGAGCATGAGGACTTCAACAAAGGAGTGGTTTGATATGTTACAAATAATTATTAATCATTTGGAGAAGATTAAGGATCAGATGGTGACCTATTTCAGAGAGGTCAATATCATTTTTTATTCTACCCAGATGGTACCTTGCTAGACAAAGAAGAATTTGAGGTCCACTTGGCCAAATTCAACCAAGTTATGTAGAATAAGGTGGAAAATCCAATAGGGTTGGGGCCAAATATATTATAAATCTATAAACCAAGTCAACATCTATCATCATCTAGGTATCTAAGGTGAAGGTTTCCTTGGAGGCCCCACTCCAAATGCATAAGTGATTGTTGGTCCAAGCTGAGGTAATCTTTTAAGAGCCACCTATGAACTTTCAAAAGATGGATTGGGAGTCAAACTTAGTGGAACCTATGTTGGAAGCTAAGGATACACATCCTATGTAGTTTTAAAGTGGCCCACCTCTAACTTCCTCTTAATTCTCTCCTAGTGGGCCTTGCGAATTTTGTTCCACTTATTTTGGGATTGATAATTTTTTAGTATCATTTTGTGACAACCATTTCAGGCCATAATGGCCCAAAATGGGAACTTGTTTTATTAGTATATGGGTCCCATTTATCTTCTAATATACTATTATGTTATATTTTTATAGGTTAAACTCTATCGTAAACAAATTCTATCATAATAATATAGTTTTGGTTTTTATGTTTAAACATGACTAGTTTCATAGAGTCTTCCACTTTTTTGTAATTTAAATGGATTTACTAATGTTAGAGGACTATAATTTTTGATTTTTTGTATATTTTATACATTAACTAGGATGAGTGTTTTCTATTATAGTTAGGTTATTTGATTATTTTCAATTTACTTGAAATCTATAATGACCTATGTGTAGTTAATTACATGTCTATATGCAGTTATTCATAAAAATCATCATTGAATTAAGAATTCACCCTTTCTCCTTAGATACTTTCTCTATGTGAATAGATATTGATCCATCATGAAACTTGGAATATAATGGTACAACTATAGCTGAGCACATTCTAATTCTTGAATCATTTGTATTGTTATTTGTTTAAAAAGCTCCCTTGTCTACCCTACCCTCTCTCCCATTTTATGTTTTTATATTGTCAATTTATCTTTATCCCCATATTTATAAATTATGAAATAAAGGAAGGCTATTAGGAATATACAAACTCGTCATTTTTTTTGTCTTGTGGCTTCCTTTGTGATTTTGTTAACTTATTATGTGCCTAAAAATTAAAATAATAGTTGATTAGAAGTGAAGTGAAGAAAGTAGTGCTCAAAATTTTAATTTGTGGAACTTAATTTATCTAGGAGTATAAAAGTTTTATGTGGTAATGAGAAAATTGGTATTGTACCTCTAGTGGTAGCACTACATCTCTTAGATATCTATTCCAATTAGGATATTTAATGGAGAAAAATAACTATAGCTCATGCCCTAGATTATCTCATTGATAATTCTAAAACAAGAGGATGCAAGTCCCCAATTTTTCCTCAAGCTTGCTTAGTACATCTAACCCAGTAGATGAATTTGTGATAGATATCTTGGATTGAATAATAGTTGGTGCTAGAAGGAGAGCACCCATTCTTACTAACTAATAAATTTTAATTTATTAGACAACCTAATAGCAACTTGAATCCTACTTTATGGATCACAAGATCTCAAGTTGGTCTTAGATGACTAATAATATCCCCTTTGAAATTCCATAGAAGAACCAAAATTGCTAGAGTAAAGTTGAGACCTTTGGTTACACCTATCAGATCATCATTTTAATCTACTCCTAATAAACCTCCACCTATGACAACACCTATGGAATGGTTTTTCTAGTCTACCATTAGCATTCCTAGATATTTCCATGACATACATAAGAACCTAGAAAGGTACCTCCCAAAATTCACACCAGGTGTGTGGAATACTACAAAAGAACATGTGACCTAATACAAAATTGCTCTTAAGATTTTAAATATAGAACATGAGGATGTTACCTACAAACTTTTACTATTAATTTTGATGGATGCGACATATAATTGGTTCTTAAATTTTCTTGAAAGTTTCATTATGAGTTAAGACCAACTTAAAAATACAATCCTTGCCCATTTTTGGTAATTCATTAACCCAAGTATGGTGTACCAAAATATTGCATGCATTACAAGAGAACCAAATGAGCCCACAAGTAATTTTAATACTAGTTTCTAAAATATGTATAGTATAATCATTGGATTATAAATACTAGATGCCAATTAGCCCTTAAAATGTATAAGAGCATTCTAGACCCTTTGACTATTATGTTCCTATTCAAAGATCCTTTAGTAATATATTTTCCCATAGGATACACTGAGGCCATCAAAATAGATAGGTAGATTAACACTCAATCTCTTTTGGCACCAACCATCCTAAATGTGTTATAAAACCTACCTAATTTGAATCCCCTCTTTGTCACTAGCTAGAATGTACCCATGCCACAACCCATGTCAATGACAAATTAGATTCCATTGAGGCACACTACACCTAATCAACACTTAGGATTTCTTAGCCCAGTTAATAATGAATTGACACATCAATCCCATGGCCAATCACTAGTAGCTATCATGAATAATTTCTAAAGTGTGCCCTAGGAATCCACCAAAAATGAGTAGGATGTTATATAACACATGGTGTAGAAGTTCAATAATGATTTCTTGGGATTCTAGAGATAGGTTGGAAATAATGGTGGTAAAGGATCAAATACAAACTTCACCTACCAAAGATATAATCATTCCTACAATCATTATAATAACTAGCCAGAACCTAAAAATATTATTGATATAAACATTTGTGAGTTAGCCTTACCAAATTAGTGTCATGTTCACAACATAACCTAGCATGGTAAGTTAAATTGCATTAAAATTTTAAGTGCATTTGATATATTTTAAAGATAAATGGAAGAGTATGAGGTGGTCTCAAATCATCCTAAATTCAATAATTAGACATAGACCCCTAATGTTTCAATACCCCCAAACACTACCATGGTGTTAGAAACTTTAGATTTATCTAGCCAAGACAAAAATGAACTAGAATAGGCCAATAATGAGGTACATGCTTTCTATTATTTCCAAAAGAGAATATATATTATTAATAATTGCATACATAAATAACCTCTTACCACATCCACTCCTCTAAATAATGATGTGACCCCTCCAAATCCCAAAGTAATGAATGATACTCTACCTTCAAAGGTTAATAACCCTAAGCCCTATAAATATATCTAGCCTATTCCTATAAAAATGGGTATAATATAGTAGAGGACATGAAGAATATAAATGTGAACATCACATTGCATGAGCTTACCTAGATCACTAAGTAAAGAGATCTTCTCTTGAAATCTCTGATAGATAAACTAGTTCATTACAAGCCCAAGCTTATGTACACCAATGTGTTTATACCCAAAAATAAAAGTGAACCTCCCCCTTTCATCCTCATAGTTTGACTACTTGGGAAGAACCTACATGACTATCTAGTTGACTGGAGAGCCTCAACTAATGTGATTCTTATAATAATTCATGATAATTTGGGGTCGATCCCAATTAAGTCAAATAAGGTGTAGCCCACCTAGATAAATATAAGGTAAAGATAGTTGGTGAACTTTGTAACATACATATGCAACTAGAATCCAAACCTAGAGTGCAACAATGCATAGATATCCAAGTAATAGAGATTCTCAAAACCTACATAATGCTCCTTAGTAGAGATTGGTATAAAACCCTAAATGGATACATGGATAGTGAATTTTCACATGTGTGGTTTCCTTTGAGAGGTGTATCCAATCAAATCCAAGTGGATAGAGAACCTAGAATGAAATAATGAACACTAAGTACAATGTGATTAATAAAATGATAAACCTAGTCTCCTCTAACATAGGCATCTATACCTTGTCTAGAGAACCTACTAACAACAAAGTTGATAGGGATCTCAATTGAAAAATTTATGGTCCATGTAATTTGATGCATCCTATTCAAAGTAAGGTTTTGGGTTAGAAATTTTCTTGATTGAGCCACAAGGGAATAAAAACTTAGTTTCTTATAGACTACATTTCCCTTGAACCAATAATCTTGAAGAATATGAAGCCTTGATCCTTGGGCTTAAATTTTCCTTGAAACTTAAAGTTAAATAACTAAATGTATTTGGGGAATCTAAACTTGTCATAAACCAAGTCAAGAGAAAATTATAGTGGAATTTATCCTAGCTTAGATAATATAAACACAAGGCATGGGATTTGATAGAGATTTTTACTACATTTAATGTTATTCTCAAACCTAGAGATAAAAACTAAGTGGTTGACTTGTTGGCAGCTTTTGAACAAAATATAACACCCCTAAATGATACAGGATTATAAGAATTATTTTTTTGAGATAATCCCATGTCCCTCAATCCCAAAAAACATCAAAAACTTTCAGGCCTTTGAGGACAACTAGCACATTTTGTAATTCTTCAATAATACTAGAGTATTTAAAACCCAAGTCAAAAATGTGGCTGAAAGGGATGATCCATGAGATTAAGATTATAACCAAGATGGTGTCTTGAAACTCAGATATATCTTAGTCCCAAAGGGAATGACCTACCTTAAGTAGTTTTTCAACCTTGACAAACCTACATACCCACCTAAAAAACCAAGATATAGGGACTATAATTCTAAGATAATTAATTTTAGATCTTCTAATCAGCCCCAGACCATCAATGTTAGCCATGAATATACACCAGTTGAGATTGAATGACTCATGAGGTTGCTAATTAAATATAGGGATGTTATTTCCTATATATATGTATACATCAAGGTCTTAGACTAAAGTTTAATAAACCATACCATACCCCTCAAACTAAACCAAAAACCTTTCAAACAAAGGTAGATACATGTGAACATGATCCTAAAACTACTTATACATAAGGAATTTCATAATATCCTTTCAACTAGGATCATATTCCTAGGCCATCACTCCACCTAGGTAGCTAACTTAGTGTCCATTCAAAAGAAGAGTGGTCATTTTTGACTATGTGTATATTTCTAGAATCTAAATAGGGCCTTGGATAAAGATAATTATCTATTTCCCTCTCTATATGAGGTGATTCAAATGGTGAGTGTATCTTATAGATGATGTCTTTCCTAGATAAATTATCAAGGTAAAATTAGGTTCTTGTAAACCCCAAAGATAGAACTAATATGATGTTCATAATGAAGTGGGGAAAATTCAACTACAAAAGGATGCCATTTAACTTAATCAACATAAGAGTAACTTTTTAGAGAGATATGGACTTATCCTTTGAAATTTTGATAGTAAAATGCATTATTTTTTACATGTTTAACTTAAACATTTTATCAAAATGTAGGTCTGATCACATTCACCCCTTGTAGTGGATATTAGAGAGGTGTGGGAGGTATGGTATTTCCCTAAACCAATATAAATGTGTGTTTGGTGTTACTGAAGATAAGCTTCTCAGTCACATCATCATAAAGGAAGGTATCCCTGTTGACCCTAAACATGTTGATGTTATCTCTAGGTTACCCCTCCCTAACATTAAAAAGGAACTAAAATATTTCTTTGGTAAAATTAAATTTTTCCTCAATTTTATTTTTTGTTTTGCTAAAAAATTTAAACCTCTAAACACAATGTTAAAAAAAGAGATGAAAGTAGAATGGAATATTGAAGCAAAAAAACCTTTTAGGACATAAAATATGACATCACATAGGAACCTATGATAATAGTTCTAGACTAAATCAAAGATTTATACCGCTACTCTTTTGTTTCTAAACATATGATAGCTACAGTGCTTACCCATAAGCTAGATGGAGAAGAACACCTGATCAATTTCATGAGTATGAACTTGAAAGGCACTAATCTCAAGTACTCCACTCTATAAAAACATGCCTAAACCTTGGTCAAGGTATTGAAAAAATTTAGGTGTTACATTATTTGGAATAGTGTACACATTATTGTCTTAGACCTAGCTGTAAAGCTCATGCTAGAGAAAAAATAATTGTGAGAATGTAGGGTCAATGGATGGCCAAGTTTCAATAATATGATCTTGAGCTAAAACTTGATAAGTTATTTTGAGTCTATTATTTCCCTTAGTTAATAATCAATAACGACCCAAATATTACTATACATTAAATAGACCAATTAAAATTAATATACTTAAACTGGTATGCTCTGGTCATCTATTACCTTCTCTATGAGAGTCTGCCCCATGGGTTGACCTAGATGTAGAAAAGGGTCCTTAGGTTGAAAGTGGCCCATTACATGATAAATAAATGGGTTATCTATAGGAATAACTATAAATGCATCTACTTTATGTGCCTATCATAAGAAAAGTCCAAATAATTCATGACCATTTTTCATGAAAATATGGGTAGCATCAATCCTTTTATGAATGCAACTACACATAAAATCTTATGGATATGATATTATTAACCCACTATCTTCATGGATTTCCATGCCCATGTACACTCATGTCACTAATTTTTAAAAAATTCTATATTAGAGGTTCACACTACAATGATTTTAAAACATGTTATTGAAGGAAGACCATTTTCCCAATGGGGGCTTGATTTCATGGGAGTTATCAATCCAAAATCCTTAATGAGCCACAAGTTTGTACTCATAATAACTGATTATTACAAAATATGGACTGAGGTAGTGGTAACAAATAATATCATATCCAAGGAGGTGATTAATTTTTTATAAGAGAGTATAACCTCTCATTATGGCATACCAATCTCCCTAATCTATGAAAATGGACTCATGTTCTAATCCATAAAGTTTACTCAGTGGGATTATGAGTATAGAATCACTTTGAGATTTTCATCCAACTACTACCTATAAGGTAATAGATTGGAAGAATCAAAAAATAATAAATTTAATTATGAAATCAATAAGATTAAAAAAATGAAACCCTAAGAGTGGTACTCATTGTTTAAATGTCATTTTGATTGATTACAACTGATACAAATAAGCTCTCAAACAATCACCATTCTTATTAGTATACAGGAAAGATCATATCTTCTTAATTACCCTAAAATTACCTACTTACAATTTTATAAAGGAATACATGGAGAATAATGAAAAGGTAGACTCAAAGTTATTAGATATCATCTAACTAAAATATGCCTAGAAAGAAGCCCTACAAAACTTTAATAGGCACTAGGGTATTGTTAAATGATGGTTTGAAAAGAGAGATAAGGTCTAATACTTTAGAATGTCTAAATTATTCATGTTGTGTAATAAAGCCCATGAGAATAAGGGACAACATTCTAGTTTGATCCACTTTGGATCGGCTCATATAAAATATCTAAACTATTAGGGAAAATTACATTTCACCTCAAAGACTTTGAAGGAAATGATATTTCATTGCCTATAAAAGGATAGTTCCTAATGTATTATTTCTTGGTTGTCATTTTCAATACAATATTATAGTAGCTCTCTAGCTGAGTGACTGGTAATGTATATATTATATTAGATTATAGTTAGTCCTTTTATGTTGTGTGTGTGTGTTTTTTATTTCTTATTATTTTTTATTTGTACATTCATGTTTTTTATGTCCAAACCTATCCAATAGTATAAATTTTTCCCAAGTTTACCTTGTAGGAAGGCCACCCCATTCTCTCAATTCAGATAAAATAAAATGAGCTAAAAATTAATAGAGCAAGGGTCCATATATCAACATGTTTTGACTACTTCAAAGGATGATAATCCAATGAAAACCTAGTCTCATAAGTGAAAAATAGAATGTGGACCCCCAATATTGATAATAGTGATAAGTAAGCTAAATCCTTTTTAGATACAGAAGGAATTAAGAGCCATTGATTCAAAACTAAGGGAGTGAATTAACAAAATCATTACTTTAATAAAGGTATTCAATGTACTCTACTAAAATAATATAAGAATGTTATGAACCACTAAGAAAATAAGGATAGTTTTTATTTTAAAGGCTTAATTAACAAATCCATCACCTTGTCTATAGTGGTATCCAATATTCATGGATCAAACATTAGAAAATTAGAACAAATGAAGTTTGAGTTTCATGTAAAATTTTAAGTTTCTTACTTAGAAAGGGTGATTTAGGCAACCTCCATTATAGGCTTCTCAACTTGGATGGTAATAAAGCAAGGCCTAGAATGGGACCAAAGGTATCTCTATCATGACTATAGATACTTGGATAGTAGTAGAGTGATACCCAAGCCATCCTTTTATTATCCAAGAATCTAGAAAATTCATGCCCATTCAAAAGACTTTAAACATTTTGGATGTATCTAAGCTTACTCGATGAGTTCATAAGAAATGAAATGAATATAACACTATTACACAAAGTGGACCTTTAAAGGAACCTGATCCTAGTATGTCATTTACTAAATTAGACATGAGCACTTATAATGTCCTATAGTTCATAAGAAAGAGTTTCACTTGTTATCTCTAGGTTTTATAATGGAGGCCCACAATCTAGGTTTTAAATGTTAGGATAGCTTTTTCCTCATAAAGTCACCATTTGATGTGGCCAACATACCCATTTTTCATAGAATAAAAAGGTACCCCTTTAAAAACTCTCAACTCAAAAGTTTTGTAGAGCTCAAATCTTCTCCTTCTTGATCCTGAACTATGTAATACCTTGAACCCATGTTCTACCTTGATTAGCTAAGTATTTCACAAACATTCATAACAACTAAATGGGCTACCATGGATATTCCTACAATCACCTATGTTAATAATATTTTATCCCCTTTATATTTCAAAAATAAGGTTTTCCCATACTTATAATATTTTGACTAATTATATTATTTCTTAAGGTTAAAATTATATAGATTTTCTTTAGATGATGTCACCTTAAGGTTCTACTTGGCATTCCATGGATATTCATTGGTAGACATGTAAGTTTTAATTTGATTTCAAAACCCTTTTATGACTTAGTCACCTTTCATAAATATCATATGATCTTAAGAAATTAGAAGATCCCATGTGTAACTTGTCAAAAAAATTTAGTCCCCCATAGGTGTCAAAGTTGTTAGAGCCCCAGGAGAGCCCAATGAATGAGAAGTTGCCATACATAACCTATCAAACTTGTGATTCCTTTAGAGGTGTTAGAATTGTTAAATCCTTAAGATATCCTAATGAATTTGAAGCTAACACATGGAAATTTTTAGACTTGTTATTCCTTCAAAGGTTTCATATTTGTTATATCCCCAAGAGAGCCTAATGAATGAGAAGCTTCCACGTGGAACCTATCAAACTTACTAGTCCCCTAGAGGTGTCAAATCTACCAGAGCCTTGAGAGATACTAAAGATAAAGAAGCTATAATGAAAAACCTATTAGAATTTTTAGTATTATATTTGCATTAGAGATATCTAAGCCTTGATAGAGCCCAATGAATGACAAGCTATCATATGAAACCTATCAGAATTATCAGTCCCTCAAAGGCATCAAAGCTATCAGATCCATAAAAGATCCTAATAAACCACAAAAAACCATGTGTCACTTCTATGAAAAAATAATAAAAATGTTGGATAATTTTCAGTTATTTCATGGAGGTATTAAGGTGAATGGATGAAGTGTCTTCATAGTCTAAGTATCAATGACAAAGTGTGCAGTGTGCTTGTTTTAGTATGTTTGAAGTAGGCTTGGTTGATGTTTAGTTTTTTCATGGTTAGGGATGTTTAGGTATGAGTATAGTGATTTTATTCTATTTAATATGTCCCATAATAGGTATTATATGAATTTAATTCTTTTGTGCATGAGTGGATTTCATCTGGTAGTTCACAGTTTTCATTTAGATATTTTGGGTCTAGTGGTAGAAAAATCTAAGTAGTAAATTTGATGACATCACCATTACCACATATTAATGAGTCATGGGGATTTGGTCATATGGATGTGATCACATTAGTCCCATTTTTTTGTGGTTTAAAATTTAGGTCATGAGGTTGAGTGTGCCTAAAGATATGTGGGTACAAAGTTGGCCTCTCAAACAAAAGTTCACTAAGCTCCTATACTTAGTCAGACTGTCATTACACGTCATACAAATATGAATGAACCAAAAAGATTATGAATTTAACATAAGTACTCAGAAATAAAACTAAGGTCAAATGTTTTCATGAATATTTTATCTATATTTCTAATAATATACCCTAAAAATTTGGAGTCTCGAAGTGTTTTCTAGCTTGAGTTATAAAGCTTCAAAGTTGCTCTTGTAGACTATGATGGGCCAAAAACTATCAAGTTTAATCATCTTGAAGTTTTAGGTATTTTTATAGAAGATCCAATGGTGATTGATTAATTTTGTGTATTTATATCAATGATGTGTATGAATTCAACATGTCAAAGGTTTCATGGGTTGGGGACAAGTGTTACAGCTCACTAATTTGATAAAAGATCAATGGTGAGTGACGGTTTGTACTGACAAAAATTAATAGTGCAAGATAAGTCAATGAGTCAAATGTGTAGAAGGTACATGGGGATACCAAGTGGTATAATTTTAGGATATTATATCTTAGATCAATGGTGATAAATTTAAGAGAAAGAACTGGTTAATTTGTAGATATTGGTGGTGTGTATTTAGTCAAATTTCCTCAAAAACATGAGATGAGGTCAACATGTTTGAGCTTTAACATTTGGATAGTGGATCACTATGAGTTAAAATTTGAGATAATTTTGAAGAAGATTGACATTATGAGTTGAGTGAGATGACTGAAGAGAATGAGATGTTTTCCAAGTGACTAAGGTTGAACTGTGACTGTTTGGATTTAAATATTTGAAATTAACAAAAGAAAGACCAGTGTTTGATTTTGAGCCATAACTTTTGATCTATGCATAATTTGATGTTGTAATAAAAAAACAAAGTTATATAGGACCTCAAATAACATCTACAAATATTCATTTTAAGTTTTAATTGTTTTTATATTCAAATAAATTAATCTCCAAAGTTGAATGTGTGTTCATTCATGCTTTGAAAGTAAATCGAGAAGGGTAATAACATTGTTCTTAATGGTATTTTGATGTTTCAAGATGAGATAACTATAGAAGAGTGTCTTAGACTCCATGAGGACCATCTATTTGGATTATAAAGGTTTGATAAATCATATTCATTATGATCAATGTCTTAGAAGGTGACTATGTGTTCATTCATGATGGTTATGTGCACAGAATGTTGGTTGAGCAAATTAAGATTTAGTAGAAGGGTGTTGTGTTGGTTTTTATCACTTAAGGAGGACCTATAGATTATGTTTCATGGTAAATATATTTGAAATTTTTATTTTGTTCTTAGTTTGCTTGAAGAAGTGTCAAAGAGGTGAATGGATCTTCATATGACCTAAAAGGCGACTTAGGCCTATTTGAAAGAGTGTTTTGGTTAAATATGACCCATGTTAGATGAATTAAGGGTAAAGGAATGTTTTTTGGTTGATAATGAAGATTTGATCATAATAATCATGAAAACTCTACAAAAATTGAAACCAAATGTGATGGTTTCTAGGGCTTATTGAATATATGTGATAGACCTAAAATAATAGGTGTGTGAGAGAGTTGTAGAGTGAAGGAAAGGGTGTGTGCCCAGTGGATGGGTTGTAAATAAGAGTAGGTTGATGATTATGTGTATGACATATAGGTCATATCTTTGATGTTAAAGATAGTGTTCTTGTAGGTTTGAAGATTGAGGATGAGTGAAGAGGTCTAGAGTGATCAAAAGAGTGTTTTGGATCCCTTGAGTGTGATTAAAGGATAGATGACATTTATGTAATCTTGGTGGTTGATTTGAGATGCAGATCAGAGTTTGAAATATGTAGTGTGTAGAGTTGAAGAGAGATAATATACATTGTATCTCCATTAGATTGGTAGGTAATTAGTGATCATGAGATGTTCATTTCATAGGTGTTGGGAGGGTGCTCAATATCTAGGTCAAAAGGACTTTACCACTAGGTGATTAGAATGGCTTGATTCATCTTAAGGGTAGGTGATACTTGTGAAATAAATTTTTCACTAAATCTAGTCAGAAGGACTTGACCAATAGGTGTTAAAAAGGACTTAATCATCGTAGGGGCAGGTGATCCTTATGAAATAGATGTTTCACTAAATTTTGGTTAGAAGGACTTGACCAGTCTCACATTTGTGATCATCATATAGGACAAGTAGTCCATATGTTTGTAGGATTAAGAGTGGGTTTTATTCCCTAATATGGTTTCCCACATATATCTTATGTTGTGTGTGTAATATTGCATTATATTCATTATTCATTGCTATAAACATTGTGTATGCTTCATGAATAGTTGTATTGAATGCTTAAGTGTTTGAAGGGTTTAGAAATTGGATTGGATTGTTTGTCATCACTGATTCACCCTCCCTCCCTCTTAGTGATTATACCTCTAACAATTGGTATCAAATCCAGTCCTTCTTTCAAGTTTAACCACTTGAAGGTGATCAAAGTTACAATGGTTGACAAAGAGACTATGGCTTGTCTTCAAGACAAACTAGTATGTACTTTATCAAACATCAATGAAAGCATGGATGATGTGAAGATGCAATTGAAAGATATAAAAGAAACATTCAAAAATTATAGGTCATGATGGATAAAGGTCTCAACCAAAGGATGGAATAATTGAAAAATAAAGTTTTGAATTATTCATATGTGCTCTTATCCAAGGACAAAAGGGATTTTAGCTCCACCAAAAGGGTCAAGAATTAAAATTCATGAATTGGTAATGATCAACAAAAAGGAAGGACAAATATTATTAATGTTTTCAATGGTTATTGCTTCTCCTATAATCAATTTGGTCATAGATATAGGGATTGTGTTGTCTCTCTAGAGATCAAAATGAATCTCATATGCTACAATTGTAACCAACAAGTTCATATAGCCAAGAACTACAAAAGAGTTTTTTGGAAAAAGGATATATAATTCATTGACACTATAAAATGGTTCAAGGAGACTAAGTCTACGATTGAAGAAGAAAAGAATCAAAATTCAAGTGGTATACCAAAGGAAGAGTCAATATTTGTTCAAGTAGCATTTTATACTCAAGAATATGAGAATAAGAGATGGTTCATATATAGTGGATGCTCAAATCATATGACAAGAGACAATAGCAATTTTAGCTCTCTCAAGAAGATAAAAAAAGGTTTAGTGAGGTTTGGTGACAACAAATCCACTAACATAGTTGGAAAAGGTATTGTGAGTTTGGATAATGGTCATACTACGACTAAGAATGTCTTTTATATATATATATATATATATATATATATATATATATATATATATATATATATATATATATATATATATATATATATATATATATAGATATATATTTGTTTGAAACATAATATTTTAAGTATGATCCAAATGTGTAAGGAAGGAAATGTTGTAACTTTTCATGATGATGTATTTGAAATAAGAAAGGTAAAATCTAGTATATTAGTTGTAAATGTTCATAAAATAGATAAAAACATGTATGTATTCCATGAATCTAAGAATGAAGAGTGCTTCATGAGTCAATTGGAATAAATTTGGATTTGACATAGAAGGCTTGGACATATAAATTTTAATAATATAGTAAATATCAATTCAAAGGGTTTGGTAAGGCATGTGCCCAAGATTTATAAGATTCCTCATTCTTTTTGAAATACATGTCTTCATGAGAATAAAACCAAAATAAGATACAAATCCAAGGAATTCTCCACTACAAAGCTATTATATTTGATCCACATTGATCTATGTGGACCTATGAGAACTCAAAGTATTCAAGTTAATAGCTAGTTCATACTTCTCATTGATGATTTTACTAGCATGACTTGGATATTTTTTTTAAAAGAAAAATCAAAATCTTTTTTCAAGATTTATGGCACTCAAAATGTTTGTGAAAAATGATAAAGGGTTAAAGATCAAGTATGTAAGATTAGACATAGGAGGTGAGTTTTGGTCTCATGACTTTGATGATTTTTGTGAGAAACAAGGGATAAGGAAATAATATTCAACTACTAAAACACCACAATAGAATTATGTTATTGAAAGGAAGAATATGAATATTCAAGATATAAGTAGAACCATGATTTAAGATGTCAAATTATCATATGGTTATTGGGAAGAGGTAGCCAACACTTCAGTTTACATCATAAACAAGTGTCAAATCAGAGTAAATGGTGATAAGACTCCTTATGAGTTATGGAAGAATAAAGTAGCTAATGACAAACATTTTAGAGTGTTTTGGAGTAGGTAATTCATCAAAAGAGATGAAGAGCATCTTGGAAAATTTGATTCAAGATCTGATTAGGACATCTTCTTAGGTTACTCTTCTATTAGTACTACTTATAAGTTCTTCAACAAGAGACTTCACAAGATTGTTGAAAGTTTAAATATAAGGATAGATGAGATAAGTATAATTAATAAGCCAAAATTATAGGTAAGTGACTCAATTCAAAATTCTATTGCAAATAATGATGATTTATTTGTTCAAATAAATGATGAAGATGAAGAGCAGGAAGAAAGACAAGACTCTAAAGCTCCATCTAGAAGAATTCAAATAGATCGTCCAATATCTCAAGTTATTTGAAATGATAGTGCAAGTTTTTAGACTAGAAAGAGAATGTTGATCAATTAGAATCAACAAGACTTAGCTCTATTATCCATTATTGAACCTAAAACATTCATGGAAGATAGTAAAGATGAAAGTTGGAATGGTGCAATAGATGAATAACTTGATCAAATAGTAGAGAATGAAACATGGGATTTATTTTCTAAGCCAAAAGATAAAAATGTGATAGGTACCAAGTGGGTTTTCAAAAAAAAGATGAATGAGAAAGGAGAAGTCACAAGGAACAAATATATATTGGTGTGTACAGGATATGCTCAAGTTGAAGGAATAGATTTTGATGAGACTTTTGCTCTTCTGGAAAGAATGGAAGAAAATAGACTCTTCTTTTCATATGAAAGATTCAAAGGTTTTAAGGTATACCATATGGATGTGAAAATTGCATTCTTAAATATAAAATTAGAAAAAGAATTCTACATTGAGTTACTAAAGGATACTTCATGTCAAATAATCAAGATTTTGTGTGTAAACTGAAGAAGTCTCTTTATGGTCTTAAACAAGCTCTTAGAGCTTGGTATGGTAGGTTAGATAAGTATATTTTAATTCAAGGTTTTATCATCAATTGATAGTGGTTGTATATGTTGATGACATAGTTTTAGATCTGACAATGATAATATGAGTAGAGAGTTTGCAAATACTATGAGGACTGAGTTTGAAATGTTAATGTTGGGAGAAATTTATTTCTTCTTAGGATTACATATTAACCAACTTGATATAGGGATATTCATTTCACAAGATAAATACATCAAGGATATTCTAAGGAAGTTTGACATGATGGATTGTAATCTAATGGGTACTCTAATGATCATAGGATGCAAGTTAAGTAAACTAGATGACTCATCAAAAGTTGATCAAACTTTGTATAGATCTATAATTGGAAATATTTTATACTCTACTACTTTTAGGCTTGATATAATACAAGTAGTTGGTATTTTAGGAAGGTTTCAATCTTATCCTAGAGAATCTCACTTGAAATTAGTCAAAAGGATCTTGAGGTATCTCAAAGGCACCATAGAGTATGGTTTATGGTATCTAAGGAGTAAAGAATTCACTTTGAAATCATATATAGATGTAGATTGGACATGATAATTGGATGATAAGAGGAGTACCAGTGGTGGAGTCTTATTCATGGGAGAATGTTTAGTGTCTTGGCTAAGCAAGAAGTAAGCCTTAGTGTCTCTATCAACTATAGAAGCTGATTATTTAGCAGTTGCCTCTTGTTACACATAAGTCATGTAGATGAAATAAACTTTGGAATATTATAAGGTAAGATGAAATGGACCTTGTTCTATTTATTGTAATAATGCTAGTGCAATTAGTATATCAAATAATCATGTTATAATATCAAAAACTAATCACATTCCTATTATATATCATTTCTTGAGAGAACAAGTGAGTAATCAAAGTGTTAAGTTAGAGTATGTGCCTAAAAAAGAGCAACTTATAGATATTATGACCAAACCATTGTCAAAAGATACATTTGAGTATCTAAGACAAAGTTTGGGTGTCATTTATT
This sequence comes from Torreya grandis, assembly GCA_037957365.1. Taxonomy (NCBI): domain Eukaryota; kingdom Viridiplantae; phylum Streptophyta; class Pinopsida; order Cupressales; family Taxaceae; genus Torreya; species Torreya grandis. The sequence continues at coordinate 797,245 of JARHVA010002186.1, forward strand.
TCCCTATGAATCAATAGAAGATATTTTGGTTAAGAGGGAGCAACAAGTTCATGAGCTTGTTCCAAAGGTGGATTGAGAGAGAAGGCTAATAAGTCTATGCAGTGATTCTTCATGGTGTGTGGAGATATAAAGATGATCAAGAGTTGAAATGGCTTAGATATCTTAAGGTTAGTCCCTATTAGATGTTTCTTGGTTAGTTACATTAGATTTAAGTTTTTTTGTGTGTTCTTTATTCATTGGTTATAGTGCTTGGTTGAAGAGAGTGTTAGGATGTAGTAAGATCAAGTTATCAAGGAAAAGAAAAGGTAGGCTCAAGGTAAGGGGGATTTTTTATCATCTTTATAAGATGGTACTCTCATATTTGTGGTCTTTTCAAGTCCTCATGATTAGTTTGTGCCCACTTTGTCATTATGTCAAAGGGGGAGAAGGTTCCTATTATGAGATTGTTTAAAGAGAGAAAAGGAATGTGAGTTATATGATGAGTGTTAACATCAATGAAAAAGGGGGAGATTTTGGGAGAGTTTTTAGTGATTTCATGTCCAAGATAATGGATGAAGTTTCTTTATTTTCTAAGTATCAATGACAAAGTATACATTGTGCTTGTTTTACTATGCTTAAAGTAGGCTTGGTTGATCTTCAATTTTGGCATGTTTAGGGGTGATTTTGGTGATTTGAGTTTATGAAAAAGGTTCCATAATATGTCTTATACACTTTGAATTCTTGTGTGCACAAATGGATCTCATCTGGTAGTTCATATTTTTCATCTAAACATTCTGGGTCTAGTGGTAAAAAAATTTGAGTAGGCAGTTTAATGATGTCACCATTATCATGAATGGATGATTCAAGGGGAGTTGTTCATATTTGTGTGATCACATTATTCCAAAGTTATTTTGTTTTAAATTTTATGTCATGATTTAAGGGTAGCTAAATATATGCGAGTGTAAATTTGGCCTCTTAGATAGAAGTTCACTAAGCTCCTATACATAGCTAGATCATCAATGCATGTCATACAGATATGAATGAACCAACAAGTTTGTGAATTTAATGCATGTACTCATAAATCTAAGTGAGGTTATATTTTTTCATGAATATTTTGTCTACAGTTTCAAGAATCTACCCTAAAATTTGGAGTCTTGAAGTGTTTTCTAGCTCAAGTTATAAAGCTTCAAAGTTGCTCTAGCAAACTATGATGGGATAAAAATTGTCAAGTTTAATCATGTTGAAGTCTAAGGTATTTTGTCTATAAGATCCAATGGTGAGTGATTAATTGTACATATTTATATAAATGGTGCATAAATTTTTCAAAGGTTTCACGTGTTGGGTGAATATTTTATCATCAGCTAACTGATGGCAAAATGGGTATATCAACCATAGTACAAAGAGATTTATACAGCAAAAAGTGTGGGTTTACCACATCCTAATGAGATAAATCTCTCCTCTCATCAAGGGGAGGTTCTCTATGAATCACTTATATATATATATATATATATGTGTGTGTGTGTGTGTGTGTGTGTGTGTATATATATATATATATATGTATATGTATATGTATATATATATATATATATATATATATATATGTGTGTGTGTGTGTGTGTGTGTGTGTATATATATATATATATGTATATGTATATATATATATATATATATATAAGAAAAAAATAATACTTAGGGTAGGATGACACCATCCATCTCTCTTTTTTCAGAGATGATATTCACAAAGCAAAAGAGAGATTTTGGTTGATGACTGAAAGCATTCCTCTTCTTTCAAAAATGGTATTCAACACATAGCAAAAAATCTCTTGGAGTAGTAACTAGGTCCACAAGAAAACCCATGAAATAAAAATGTCTTTCACTGCCTCCTTCATTGATATGGAGCACAAGTAACAGTAGAGTGAAGTAAAGTTCAAAGTCTTCACCTAAAACTACAACAGATAAAAATATCACAAGGATAAAACTAGCTAAAAGTCTTTTTGATATCCTTGAAAATGACTTTAAATAATTTTCATGCACATACTTTGCTTATTCAATCAAATAGATGAGAGATTATTAGGAAAGAGAACATAAGAACTATTTCCTAAGTGATACAAATTATTTCAACACAAAGTCTGAAATCAACGTGCTTCTCATTGATTCAATAAAATATGATTTACAAGCTGAGATCAAAGTCTCAAAAAGTATCTCAATTTTGGTATATTTTTGGCTCTCAATTATAAACAAATATATTTACAAAAGAGGTTCCCTCTATATATAGGGAAAAACCTTCAAAATTAGAAAAAGACTAAAATATTGAAAACCTAGTCAAAGATGAGTCAGCATTGACTTTGCGACATTTTTAAAAAATTTACATGTAATTACATATTACAAAATTGCATGTATTTACACATGACAAAAGTACATGTGTGAATGTCCCAAGTCAATTACAAAGTACATGAGAAGAATGAAGAAGAGAGAATGGAGGAATAATTCAACTCTTGCCACCAAACTTCTTCATATGAGCATCATACATGGCGATATATGCCTGTATCCCAATACTGTCTAGCGCAATAGTATTTTTGAAAATCACCTTAGCTTTGATTATAGCATCTTTCACTACTGTAATTGCTTTCGCATGACTAGTTAACCTGGTTCTTAGATTGTCCTCTAAAATGTTATCAATAGAAGTCATTAAAAATGCTTTCTCCTCAAATTCCCTTTGGATCATACCTTTGAATTCTTAAATCATTTCCTCCACTGATAATAATTGGTTGTCTCTAGAGGTGAGTCCACAAGGTAATTCCTCCAATCTATTCAACAAGTTGATGTCACTTTTTTCACTGGCATCCTTGGAAGATTTGAGGTCACTGATCAGCTCCTTAAGTACCTGGATCATGTATATTAGTGATTATTTTATTTCAATATATGAATCCTTATTGGTAATGATGCCAACCGATACTAAGGTATATTTCTTTAAGTCTTTCATCTCTATCCACTTGCTAATATATTTGTTTGTGCTGTCAATATCTTGAGAAATAAGAGAGATAAGGTCTTCTAACTCTATCCTTATTTTATTCATTTTCACTATCTTCTCAACCACCTCTATAAGAAAGGAAATTCCTTATGCATGTATATTATCTATGTAATCTTCAATTACTTTTCCTTTTAGGTAGGTCTTCTCTGCTTTCTGGATAATAGGATCATCTACAGAGAAGGCTTCTGCAGCCACTGCCTCTAGGGCAAAAGTAAATCTCCTAACTACTGCAGTCAATTTTTCCACCTTTGCATTGTAATAATCCTTCATCTCTCTCTCTTTATTAAATTTTTTGACCATGATATCCATTGCAGACTGAAGATCACTCTTTGCGCCATCATGAGTTATTTTTCTTAACTCGACGTGAGAAATGGAGTAGCTACTCATGTCAAAATTCTCTAGGGTTACATCCTGTGGAGGTTTGGCTATCTCTAAAAATTTGTGCCCCTTATCTTCAATCATTTTCAAAAGGATTTTGGGATTCTTGGGGGTCTTAGCTTTTACTGTTACTATTTTACCAAAGTCAAAGTCATCTAGAGAGATGGCTTGCTTTTTCCTTTTGGGTGTGAAAGTTGACAACCAAGGTGGGAGAGTAGAAGTACTTATAGTAGCAAAAGTCCCTATAGCTAGTTTAACTGAGGTAACATCTACACTAATGGTGGGAACAATAGGCATAGTAGGTGTAGTAGGCATAGTATCAGGCAAAACTATATCAGTTGCTGACTGGTCAATGGTGGAACTGCCTCTGATGTTGAAAGAAGGAGATGAAAGACTAGGGCTAGATCCTGATGATCAAAGAACATCTCTAGAAGCACCTTGAGGGTTGCCAAAAATAAATCTAGAAGGAGAGGTGGCTCTAGACGAAGGAACACTGATGGGAGAAAGGGGTGAAGGACCTGCAATAGGGGATTGGGGTGGAGAAGAAGAAACTCCTACTACTAGTTGTGTCCCCTCTTATGGAGATAGAGTTTCTATCCCCTTTTGATCTATAGGCCTATCATCTATTTCCATCTATTCTACTATTTGTTCTTGGGTGCTTTATTCCTCAACCCGCACATCCATCGATTCTAGCTCTTTCTCAGCAACTTTTGATTTCTTAGACATAAAGATGATCCTAGGCTTGTGGGGCCTAGAAGAGGAAGGAACATCACTTTTGTTCTTAGTTCTATTTTCAGCGCTCTTTCTTGTCACCTCTTGAAATTTAGCCTTTGATCCTATGATGAATTCTTTCAATATGATCCCTTTGTTCGCTAGCCAATCGTTGGTGTTAGCCAATATCAATTTGAATCTTATCCTTAAAGAGGTCAACTCTTTTTGAGACCATTAAATTGGAGGAAGAGGAGAGTTAGTGACTTTTTCAGCTAGTTATCTATTTTTAATTATTTCTTTGTCATATACCAAATTTAGAGGAATATTAGCGAGCCCTAGAAATTCAATTTGTTCTAGAGACATTCTATTGTAGTCTATTTTTTAGATATCTTCTGTTGTCCTCAAATCTATCTAGATGTCTTCAATCATGGGCTCATGGAATTGAGTCTTCCTTCTAATCATGTCCTTAACACCCCTATAGTTAAAATTAGGCCTTCTTTTGAAATGCTTCATGGTGACAAGTTGCATTTCTATCTCCATTACCCTTGCTTTGGTGGCAGTCAAAATCGAGTATCTGCCAATTTCTATTAGGAACTTGAAACCCAGTTTCTTAAGTTCCATTCATTTAGTGTGCATGACAATAATCTATCTACATAGCTCCATTAGGACCAATTTGTTAGAAGGAAATCTGGGGAGCATATAGGGATAGCCTTGAAAAAGCCAACTCGTAGATAGCAAAAGGTAGGGAATTCTAAAAACATGTAGCCAAAATCATTGATGATAGTCCAGGCTTCATTGAATACTCTCTTTTGTTCCAATTGAGGATTGAAAAGACACAAAAATACTATGAAGAAGGCATCATTTACCCTCCTAAAGTGATGGATTGATCCTTTTAGTGTTAGCTGAGGGTAATATTGATACACACGAATGATTTTTCTATCTCCCTCTGACATCAAACTTGGAAAGGTTCTCATGAAAGCTGTAATTTATACCAAGTATGAAGTCATATAGAACTTTGAAGTAGTAGACACTTTTTTCAATTGCTCATGAAGAGCATTACTGATCTATTCACCCCAGAAGATGACTTGTTTCCCTTGGAAAATTATCTTGATAAAGGGATACATCCATTCATGGAATTGAGAAGAAGATGGTAGACATCATACTCTACTAAGAAGAGTAATTAAATCACCAACTTCCTCTATAAAATCACTACTTGGAAAATTCCATGGCCATTTGGACAAGTTGGCTCTGGGAATCTTGAGCCATCTATTATTGATAACCTTCACCTTCTCAAGATCTTTGTTGTATTCTTTCTATGCTTCAATGAAGTCAATCTTCAATACTTCGGTAGCAAGAGGGCACATGAAAACTTTATCAATAAATTTAGGGTCCAGTCAAATTATTACATTGCTGCTAGCATCTGACACTGCCCTAGTCTCTTTGTTATATAATTGGGTGCACTAGAGGATGAACTCAGTGTGATGCACCACCACAAGAAAAGAGGAGACTAGGTGAATATTTCTCTCAATTATTCTTTTCATTTTTGAGCTTGAGTTTTTTGCCTTAGTTCTCTCCATGAACTTGGCCGTATCCATGTGGCTGATCTCTACGTATCTAATTTTGTTGACATTAGAAGTGACTGAGGTGATTAGAAAAACACCTTGATATTGATACTTCATTGCCTTCAACTTCTTTGGAGAAGCTTCAGTCATCAAGACAAGCCTTTGTTGAGAGTACGTTGATGAAGGAGGATCTCTAGGAGGAACTATGATAAGAGTCATGATCATGTAATTAGGGAAAGATTGGTAATCTGAGGAAATTGCACATTGAGTAATCATGACCAAGGAAGGGCACTTGAAAGGGTCAAGGTGTAAGTGGGTTGGAAAGTGAGAGGAAAAGGGAGTAGGCATGAAAAAAATAAAAAATGAAAATTCCCTAGAGTTAGAGAAAAATGGAGAAGGAATGCAGGGGTGGCAAAAAATGCCACCCTTGCATGTGGAAGAAGCTCTACATGCATAGGTAGCATTTTTTGCCACATGTGCACGTTGAGTGATCAACAAATGCATCAGTGGTAAAAATCACCGTTGATACATCAGTTCGACTAGGCATGAAATGTGTTAGGGTGGTGAAATTCACTACCCTTATACAGGGAAAGGAATATAGATGTGTGAAGGTGGTAAATTTGGCCACCCTGACACATTGAAAGGGTTTAAGTTTTCTAAGGGTGGCAAATTTTTCCACCACAACATCAAACAAATGGGTAAAGAGAAAAGATTGAAGAAGAAGGGAGACTCGAGGTGTGGTGAGGGAGAAACACTTCATTCAATCAAGTAAGAAGAGGAAAATAAAAGAAAACTAAACAAGGAGACAGAAAGAATAAGAAAGAAAAAATAAAAACAAAACAAAAATAAAAAAACAAAGACCTAACTAAAAAATAATGTGAGGTGAGGCTTGAATCTAGCAAAAACATGCTTCTTCTTGCTTGCTTGATCATCCAGAGGTAGAGGGTAGGAGGAGGAAAGGAAGAAATAGATCAAAAAGGGGCAAAAATAGATTAAATGGGGGGAAAAAATGCCCCTAACCACTCAAAATGCATTGCCATAAATGTTGTGTGCAAAAATTGAGGTAGTGCAGGGGCAACAAAAATTTCCACCCTTGCATGGGAAGTTCAAAAAGATATCCAGGGGAGGAAAAATTTGTCGTTCCTACATGGAAGTAGTTAAAAGTATGAAAGGGAAACAAATTTTGCCACTCTTGCATGACAGATGCAAGGGCGGTGAAAAATGTCACCTTTGCACGAAGACACAAAGCAAATGTAGTGGTGGCAACAATTGCCACCCTTGCATAAAAACACTAGGAAAAAGCTAACTCTAGAAAAATGAAAACTCTCCGTCTTGGTCACATCGAGATCATAACGATTTTTGCATTTTGAGGAAAATTCAATAAAGGAACATCAAGAATTTTGAATAATGTCAGTTGAGCAAATGTGAGAACAAGAAAAACTTGTCTCAAAAAATGAACTTAGAGAGAAGAACACAAAATAGACAATTTTCATAGTGGTTGTTCCAAAAATAAGCGTAGCTGATATTGGAAATAATAGCTAGCTTCTAATGGGGAAATTTTGTTGATCAAACTAATTGATAGGAGTAGAAACCAGTCTCTAAGTGCCTTCATCCAAGCGATTGGGCTATGGAATCAAGCCAAAAAAGGAAAAGACACAAAAAACCAAAAGAAAACAAAAAACAAACAAAAAAAAAAACTATACATATGTACAAGTGAACTCATCTAAAATTTCAAGGATTGAAGTGCTTCAGATGCTGCCCACTATGAGGTAGTGAAAATGGTACCCCATCTTGATACTCCAGCAAGAAGCTATTCTCACCATAGACTTGATGAATAGTAAACAAACCTCTCCACAAACAATCAAATTTGTCATGCATTCCTTTTGGTTCTCTCCTCTTGTCCCACAACAAGACTTGATCTCCAATTTGAAAATCATGAACCTTGGCCCTCTTGTCAAAAAGTTTCTTCACTTGATTCTTATGTGCAGTAATCCAGTCTACTACCATGGTTTGTTAGTCATTTAATTTAGTTAGACACATGATCCTTTTGTCAATTGAATTTTTAAAGGTTGAATCTTTGATTGCCTTTGCTAACCTGAGCACTGGTAGGTCTAAAGTGATTGGTATCTCTGCATTCAAGCCATACAAAATTTGGAATGGTGACATGCCTATGGCCCTCTTGGGTGTAATTCTATCTGCCCATAAAGCATCAAACAATGCTTTGTGCCAAGTCCTCTGATTATCATCTACTAATTTCTTGATAATAGTAACTAAGTTCTTATTGCTCGATTCTGCTTGGCCATTCCCTTCTGGAAAATAATCAAAAGTATGGGATAGGGTAATTTCATAATAAAAGCATAACTAAGTAATCTCATAAGAAGAGAAATAGGCTACATTATCTGTTACAATATTAAGTGGAATCCCAAACTAGGAGATAATATTTTCTTTAAGAAAATTACACACCACTTCCGAAGTAGCGCGCGTAGTTGGAATGGCTTCCACCCATTTGGTAAAGTAATCAGTCACAGTGAGAACATAATCATGCCCAGCACTTGAAGATGGGTTAACTATGCCAATGAAGTCAATACCCCACTATTGAAAAGGCTCTTCGATTACCACTAGCTTGAGGGGTAACACAACCAATTTAGGTTTTCTAACAAACTGTTGACACAATTCACATCTACGCACCCATTTATAAGAATCTTGAAATAGTGTAGGCCAATAATACCTTGCTCATAGGATTTTATGGGTTGTTACTGGTGAAAAAAAATGTCCTCCATATGCCAAATTGTGGAAAATCTCCAAAATTTTATCTTGTTGCACCTTATCAATGCAGCAAAGAAATACCCCATCAAGGCTTCTCTTATACAAACCATTATCCCACAAAACATAGCTAGCAACCATTAGTTTAAAATTTCATTTTTCTTTGTAGGATAGATGAGTGGGACACTCACCATGGGTTTGAAAATGGGTAATGTCAAAATACCACTCATCATTAGTGGCAACAAAGAGGACCGTATGCACGTCTTTGATCTCCATTTCTTCATTTTCTGCTTCCTTGGGGATATTGTCACCAATTAATTGGTAGAGGCCTTTTCCCCACACAAGTTTGGTAGGTTTGATGTCAAGATCAAACTCCTAAATCTTAGAAATCTAATTTCCCCTTTTACTACCAAATTCCTGTTGAGTTAGAATAGATTTCACCATTGTATTAGGTACTAAAATCACAGTATGTGAATTCATGATATAAAACCTAAAATGCTTAATTGCTTTGACCACCGCATAAGCATACTTCTCCATGTATGAATATTTCAGCTCATGAAGGAAATAGGAGATTCCACACCTTCTTGATTTTGTTGAACCAAAATAGCTAGAAGTGTATGTTCAGAAGCATAACTGTATACTTTGAAGTCTTTGGTGTAGTTTGGACAAACCAAAATTGGTGCACGAGTGATTACTTCTTTGATGTCTTTGAACACTAATTTTTCCTCTGTAGTCCACCTAAAAGTGGCTTTTCCCTTCATCATATTGAAAATGTGGCAAGTTTTCTTAGTGAACTCAGGGATGAACCTTCATAAAAAATTCACTTTTTTGAAGAAAGAGTGAACCGCAGTCTTACTGGTAGGCAGAGTAAGCTCTTGGATGGACTTGACTCTTTCTGAGTCAATTTTTATACTTTCTCGGGACACAATGTGCTTGAAAAGTTTCCCTTTCATTACCCCAAAAATAGATTTTTTGGGATTTAGATAAATACCATTCTAATGACAGTGTTTCAACACTTGTTTTAAATAGTGCACATGGTCAAGATGATGCTTAGAAAATACTATTAAATCATCTAGGTATACTACAATGAACTTACCCATTTCATCCTTGAATGTGAGGTCCATTGCTCTCTAAAATGTGGCTCCTACATTTATTAGACCAAAAGGCATTCTTCAATAAGCAAAGGTGCCCCAAGGTGTGGTGAAGGTAGTCTTATGTTGGTCTACTCTTTCAACTTCAACTTGATTGTACCCTAAAAAACCATCCAACATTGATAACATCTCTGAACCTGTCACCATTTGTAGAACTTGATCCATGATAGGGAGAGGATAATTATCTTTTAAAGATGATTGATTCAAGTTTTTGAAATCCACACAGATTCAAATTTTGCCATTCTTCTTCCTCATAAGAACTATGTTCACAATCCATGTGGAATGATGGATTGGGAAGATTACCCTGACATTTAGCATTTTTTGTATTTTAGATATAATAGTACCTGATATCTTTAGGTTATACTATCTATATTTTTTCTTGTAAGGCATTGAATCACTTTTGAAATGAATGTTATGGCAGATTTCTTTAGGTCTGAGTGACTTTAGATCATCACATGAGTAAGTTAAGACATCTATATACTAATAGATTAGAGTAGTGAACTTGAATTTCTCCTCAAGAGTGCAACATTTTCTAATGTTCACCATCTTAAGATCTCTCTTGGTTCCCAGATTTACTTGATCAAACTCTTGGGAGGAGCTTGAATCCATTTGTTGTTTGATAAATCTATCATGGCTATCAAATAGCTTCTCAAGGGAAACTAGGCCTTTGGGAATCTTATTCCTTTTAAGTTGCAAGAACTCTTCACCCACATCTGTATTTGATTTAGGAGCTAGCTCACACTTCTGAGGTTCACTGCCTTCAAAATGTAGTGAGCCTCAACATGGTAATCAATACTTTGAACACTCCCTTGGTTCCCAAATTTACTTGATCAAACTCCTAGGAGGAGCTTGAATCCATTTGTTGTTTGATAAATCTATCATGGTTATCAAACAACTTCTCAAGGGAAACTAAGAAGCTATCCTTTTGCTTCAAGAAGGTAATGATTTGATTGTCATTGTTGAATACTTGCCAATGACTAGCATTATAAAGTACACTTGGTCGAAAGACCAACTTAATAGTGTACTTGTCTCCTTTAAAGTCTAGGTGGGGGACAAAGAGAGTAGTTGAAACAGCTAATGCATCAGCTTGATCATTGAGTTCTCTAGGAATGGTAGAGATGTTAAAAGCATCAAAGTTTTTATTTAGTCTCAGAATAGATTGTGGTAGTGGTGCAATCTTTCATTTTTAGTTTGATACAATTTTTTTACTTGAAAAACCACTAGTTCAGCATCACCTTTAACATGGAGGATTTTGACACCCTTTTCTCTAGCAGCCTTTAATCCAAGCAGCAAGGATTCGTATTCAGCTGTGTTGTTGGTGTTGCTAAACTATAACTTGTATGAAAAGGGAAAAATATCTCTTTGAGGAGATATCAACACAATTCTTGCTCCTGAGCCGGTAGAGGAGTAGCTTCCATTGAATTCCAAAGTTCAAACCCCATCAGACACTAATTCTTCTCTGGATCTTTCTTCATTTGGAGGTAGAAATCCTTCCACATTGGTACTGCACTCCACCAATTCTCCTATTGTTCCAACTGAATACATTTTTAGGTTGTTACCTATAGGATCTTCATCAAATGCCTCATGAAATTCATCTGTAGATAGAAAGTAGTTACCCATGCCCAAAGACTCAAAAAAAATTTGAGCTTTAGGTGCTGATGATTGGGTGACCACATATTTTGCTTCTTTTTCAGGAAGCAATCTCTTCATAACACCTTTGACTAGGATCCTCACCTTAGTTAAGTCCATGCTTGGCTCACCACCAGCATCCTTGCAAAAATTTTGCCCAAGAAGGATGTCATAAGAGGCTGGAACATCGGCCACCAGAACCGTCATTTTTATCCTCTTTTCTGGAGAAGCTATGAATGCAAATTGGGCATCTTTTATTTGACCTAAGAGTGGGACTTGCTTTTTTTCCATAGAAAAAAACCTCCCAAAAGTCTTAGTCAAAGTTAGACCAAGAGAATCTACCACCTTAGCAAGCATAACATTATCAAAAGCTCTAGAGTCTATTATACAATTACTTAATTTATAACCATTTATCAATAGAGAAATATAAAAAGGTTTTATTTTCTCAGAAGCAATAGGAGGAGTAACGACAAGATTATTCTGGGTGGGTTTATTTTTGGAGGAATCATGAGTTTCCTTTAAATAATTTTGTCCTATGGGAATAGTTTTACTACTCATGTAATCGACCAATCTATCAAATTATTCAGGATTGGCTCACAAGTACTCAATCTCGATCATTTGAATCTTAGTATTTTTGGCATGATCAATTATATCAAATAACTGAAATGAGCTAGAGGTAGAGGAAGAGGGCCCATCATCTTGATCTTTATGGGGTGTGGTACTGTTCTAAGAAATATAATTAGAAGGTATGGGATGGTTTGAGGTACTTACTTTTTTGTTAGTTACCTAATCTTTGGGTTGGAAAGGTAGTGAAGTCCCTCATTTAGCGATAGAAATTACCAGCTGAGGTTCTTCTCCCACTTTTTCTTTGTCAGCTTATTGAGTTGACTGGTTCTGAGATCTATTAAAAATAGCATAGGATCCATCCAACACTTCTCCCTTACTTCCAGCTTCATCCTGATAATCCAAAAAACCAATATTGGAGTCACCAACTAATTCTTTTTCTTGTTCTTCAAAGAGATTAGTGTCATCTTATTGGTCCAACTCAGGTTGGAGTAAGAAATCTTGTTTAACTTCAAGGTAACCAACTCCTGAATTAGCAGGTGTTGCTTCAATGGCAAGCTTCTCATGTGAGGGAGGCAAGTAGTTTAGTTGCCCTTGGTTTCAGGCAGCATTACCTTGATATGACTGGTTCTAAGATGTTCTCCTTGGCATATAATGATAGGTGGGGGTAGACATACCTTGGGCCATTTGTCTTTTCAAAGCTAATAGTTTATTCATCAATTTTTGCACAATAAGATTTATGGTGCTTGTAGAAGAACTTTTAGCAGATGAAGAAAATTTATTTTTATTGGAATCTTTTCTAATCTTACCTACCAAGATAAGATCAACTTCAATCTCAGTAGCCAAATTTTGAGCCACAACGAGATCCAAAGGGCCAGCTCACCTCAACAAAAAACTTACTTCAGGAAGTTACAAGTTGATGAAAAAGCACTTGAGATTCTCCAGCGTGGGCTGAGTGATGGTAGGAATCTGGTTCCTTAGATTATTGAATTTTGCTATGAAATCCCTCATGGGCTCATGGGGTTCCTTCTTCATTTGCATAAGCTGAGCCAATAAGGCATGTGCATCTTTAGTAGGTTTAAACCTAGCTTCAAACTTGGATTCAAGTGTATTCCAGTCAGTTATAGTTTGAGCTTAAAGGTGGTAAAACTAATCCATGGCAGCACCTTGCAAAGTTTCTACAAAAAGTCTCACTGCCACATCTTTGAATTCTACACCTATTACACTGCATGCTATAGAGAAGTAAACAATATGCTCATCAGGGTGAACCTTCCCATCACCATAGAATTTGGGGAAATTCTTTCTAGAACTATGAGGTATTTCATGTAAAGGTGGGGTTAGATTGAGAGGACCAAAAGAGTTACCCCACGGACCTTGGGCCATTATGATAGGATGATTAAATGTTGGGATAACAAATCTTGGTGGGGTCAATATAGACAAAACCTTACCAGTACTTAGACTAGAAGCTTCACCAAATATGGGAGATCTAGCATTGGTAGGAGGAAAACTCTTGGTTCACTGAAGGCGAGATGGCAGAGGAGAAATTTCAAAATTAGTTTGTCGCACCAACTTGAATACAAGATCAACAATACCTTGAACTCTCTAGCCTCACATGTATGGTGGATTTGCCAAAGTGTAAAATGAAAAAGGAATTGGAGATACTTCAAGTTGAAGCTTGAAGCTTCAAAATGCATGTTCAATCACCAGTAGAGTCGCCAAAATATGTTGGGTGAATATTTTGTCATCATCTAACTGATGGCAAAATGGGTATATCAACCACAGTACAAAGAGATTTATACAGCAAAAAGTGTGAGTTTACCACATTCTAATGAGATAAATCTCTCCTCTCATCAAGGGGAGGTTCCCTATGAATCACTTATATATATATATATAAGCAAAAAATAATACTTAGGGTAAGATGACACCATCCATCTCTCTTCTTAGATATGATGTTCACAGAGTAAAAGAGAGATCTTGTTTGATGACTGAAAGCATTCATCTTCTTTCAAAAATGGTATTCAACACATAGCAAAAAATATCCTGGAGTAGTAATTAGGTCCACAAGAAAACCCATGAGAGCACAAAGTTTTTCATTGCCTCCTTCACTGATATGGAGCACAAGTAACAATAGAGTGAAGTAAAGTTCAAAGTCTTCACCTAAAACTACAATAGATAAAAAGATCACAAGGATAAAACCAGCTCAAAGTATTTCTGATATCCTTGAAAATGTCTTTAAATAATTTTCATGCACATACTTTACTTATTCAATCAAATGGATGAGAGATTATCAGGAAAGAGAACATAAGAACTATTTCTTAAGTGATACAAATTATTTCAACACAAAGTCTGAAATCAACCTGCTTCTCATTCATTTAATAAAATATGATTTACAAGCTGAGCTCAAAGTCTTAAAAAGTATCTCAATTTTGATAGAGTTTTGGCTTTCAATTATCCAGAGATATATTTACAAAAGAGGTTCCCTCTATATATAGGGAAAAACCTTCAAAATTAGAAAAAGACTAAAATATTGAAAACCTAGTCAAAGATGAGTCAGTGTTGACTGTGGGACATTTTTCAGATTTTTACATGTAATTACATATTAAAAAAGTGCATGTATTTACACATGAAAAAATTACATGTGTGATTGTCCCAAGTCAATTACAAAGTACATGATAAGAATGAATAAGAGAGAATGGAGGAATAATTCAACTCTTGCCATCGAACTTCTTCAGATGAGCATCATACATGGCAATAGATGCATATATCTCGATACTATCTGGCACAATATTATTTCTAAAAATCACCTTAGCTCTGATTGTGGCATCTTTCATTGTTTTAATAGCTTTTGCATGACTATTTCAAATGTTCTTAGATTGTCCATAGTTAACTGATTATCTAAAATGTTATCGAAAGAAGTCATTGAAAATGCTTTCTCCTCAAATTCCCTTTGGATCATACCTTTGAATTCCTAAATCATTTCCTCCACTGATAGGAATTGGTTGTCTCTATAGGTGAGTCCACAAGGCAATTCCTCCAATCTATTCAATAGGCTGATGTCACTTTTTTCACTGGCATCCTTGGAAGATTCGAAGTCACTAATCAGCTCCTTAAGTACCTGGATCCTATATATTAGTGATTCTTTGATTTTGATATATGAATCCTTGTTGGAAATTATGCCAATTGATACTAAGGTATGCTTCTTTAGATCTTTCATCACTATCCACCTACTAAGATATTTGTTCATGCTGTCAATATCTTGAGAAATAAGAGAGATAAGGTCTTGTAACTCTGTCCTCATTTTTTTCATTTTCCCTATCTTCTCAGCCACCTCTGTAAGCAAGGAAATTCCTTATGCATTCATCTTATCTATGTAATCTTCAATTACTTTTCCTGTTAGGTAGGTCTTCTCTACTTTTTGGATAATAGGATCATCTATAGAGAAGGCTTCTACAGCTGCCACCTCTGGGGCAAAAGTAAATCCCCTGACTACCATGGTAAATTATTCTACCTTTGTCTTGTAATAATCCTTCATCTCTCTCTCTCTTTATCAAATTTTTAGACAATGATATCCATTTCACACTATAGATCACTCTTTGCACCCTCATGAGTTATTTTTCCTAACTCGATGCGAGAAATAGAGTAGTTGCTCATGTCAAAATTCTCTAGAGTTGCATTCTGTGGAGGTTTGGCTATCTCCAAAAATTTTTGCCCCTTATCCTCAATAATTTTTGAAAATATTTTGGGCTTCTTGGGGGTCTTAGCTTTCACTGATACTATTTTACTAAATTCAAAGTCATCTGGAGAGATGGCTTGCTTTTTCCTTTTGGGTGTGAAAGTTGACAACCAAGGAAGGGGAGCAAAAGTACTTACAGTAGCAATAGTCCCTATAGATGGTGTAATTGGGGTAACATCTACACTTCTATTGGGAACAATGGGTGTAGTGGGTGTAGTAGGCATAGTATCAGGAAAAATTGTATCAGTTGTTGACTGGTCGATGGTGGAACTATCTCTGATGTTGAAAGAAGGAGATGAAAGACTAGGGATAGATCTTGATGATCGAATAATATCTCTAGAATCACCTTGAGGGTCACCAAAAATAAGTCTAGAAGGAGAGGCAGCTCCAGAGGAAAGAACACTGATGGCATAAAGGGGTAAAGGAGTTGTAACAGGGGATTGGGGTGGAGAAGAAGAAACTCCTGCAACTAGTTGTGTCCCCTCTTGTGGAGATAGAGTTTCTATCCCCTATTGATTTGTATGCCTATCATCTATTTCCATCTATTCTATCAATTTTTCATAGGTGCTTTGTTCCTCAACCCCCATATCCATCGCTTCTAGCTCTTTCTCAGCAACTTTTGATTTCTTAGACACAAAGATGATCCTAGGCTTGTGGGGCCTAGAAGGGGAAGGAACATCACTTTTATTATTGGTTTTGTTTTTAGCTCTCTTTATTGTCTCCTCTTGAAATTTAGCCTCTGATCCTATGATGAAATCTTTCAATGTGATCCCTTTGTTCGCTAGCCAATCATTGGTGTTTGCTAATATCGGTTTGAATCTCATCCTTAAAGAGGTCAACTCTTTTTGAGACCATTGAATTGGAGGAAGAGGAGAGTTAGCAACTTTTTTATCTAGGTATCTACTATTAATTAGATCTTTGTCATCTACCAGATTTGGAGGAATATCAGTGAGCCCTAGATATTCAATTTACTCCAGAGTTAGTCTATTATAGTCCATTTTTCTGATATCTTTTGTTGTCCTCAAATCTATATAGATGTCTTTGATCATGGGCTCATGAAACTTAGTCTTCCTTCTGATCATGTCCTTAACACCCCTGTAGTCAAAATTGGGCCTTCTTTTGAAATGCTTCATGATGACAAGTTGCATTTCTGTCTCTATTACCCTTGCTTTGGCGACAGTCAAAACTGAGTATCTGCTAATTTCTATTGGAAACCTAAAACCTGGTTTCTTAAGTTCCATTTGTTTATTGTGCATGACAATAATCTATCTACACAGCTCTATTAGGACAAATTTGTTAGAAGGAAATTTGGGGAGCATATAGGGATAGCCTTGGAAAAATCCAACTCGCAGATAACAAAAGGTAGGGAATTGTAAAAACATGTAGCTGAAATCATTGATGATAGTCCAAACTTCATTTGATACTCTCTTCTGTTCTAATTGAGGATCGAAAAGACACAAAAATACTTCAAAGAAGGCATCATTTACCCTCCTAAAGTGATGGATTGATCCTTTTAGTGTTAGCTGAGGGTAATATTGATACACAGGGGTGATTTTTCTATCTCCCTCTGATGTCAAACCTAGAAAGGTTCTCATGGAAGCTATAATGTATACCAAGTACGAAGTCATATAGAACTTTGAAGTAGTAGACACTTTTGTAAATTTCTCATGAAGAGCATTACTGATCTATTCACCCCAGAAGATGACTTGTTTCCCTTGGAGAATTATCTTGATAAAGGGATACATTCATTCATGGAATTGAGAAGAAGATAGTAGACCTTGTACTCTGCTAAGAAGAGTAATCAAGTTGCCAACTTCCTCTATAAAATCACTTCTTAGAAAATTTCACATCCATTTGGATAAGTTGGCTCTAGGAGTCTTGAGCCATATGTTGATGATAACCTTCTTCACCTTCTCAGGATCTTTATCATATTCTTTTTGTGCTTCGATGAAGTCAATCTATAATACTTTGGTAGCAAGAGGGCACATGAAAACTTTATCAATAAATTTAGGGTCCAGTTGAATTATTATGTTGCCACTAGCATTTGACACTACCCTGGTCTCTTTGTTATAGAATTGGGTACACTGGAGGATGAACTTGGTGTGATGCGCCACCATAGGAAAAGAGGAGACTAGGTGAATATTTCTCTCAATTATTCTTTTCATTCTAATCTCAAGTTTTTTTCCTTGGTTTTCTCCATAAACTCAGCCATATCCACATGGCCGATCTCTGTGTCTCTAATGTCATCGACATTAGAAGTGACCAAGGTGATTGGTAAAACACCTTGATACTGATACTTCATTGCCTTTGACTTCTTTGGAGAAGCTTCAGTCATTAGAACGAGCCTTTGTTGAGAGTACATTGATGAAGGAGGATCTCTAGGAGCAACTGTAATAAGAGTCATGATTTCACAATTAGAGAAAGATTGGCAATCTAGGGAAATTGCAAGTCAGGTAATCATGACCAAGGAAGGGCGCTTGAAAGGGTCGAAGTGCAAGTAGGTTGGAAAGTGAGAGGAAAAGGGAGTGGGAATGAAAAAAGGAAAAAATGAAAATTCCCCATAGTTAGAGAAAATGGAGAAGGAATGCAGGGGTGATAAAAAATGCCGCCCTTGCATGTGGAAGAAGCTCTACATGCATAGGTGGCATTTTTGCCACTTGTGCATGTTGGGTGATCAGGAGATGCATCAGCAATAAAAATTTCCACCAATACCTCAGTTTGGGTAGGCATGAAATGTGTTAGGGCAGCAAAATTCACTGCCCTTACATAGGGAAAGGACTATAGATGTGTGAAGGTAGAAAATTTGGTTGCCCTAACACATTGAAAGGGTTTGAGTTTTCTAAGGGCGGTGGATTTCATCACTGTAACATCAGTCAAACGGGTAAAGAGAAAAGATTGAAGAAGAGGGGAGACATGAGGTGAAATGGGGGAGAAACACTTCATTCAATCAAGAAATAAGAGGAAAATAAAATAAAACTAAATAAGGAGAGAAAAAACAAGAAAGAGAAAAGAAAAACAAAACAAAACAAAAAGCAAAAACAAAGACCTAACTAAAAAATAACGTGAGGCGAGGCTTAAATCCAGTAAAAACACACTTCCTCTCACTTGCTTGATCATCTAGAGGTAGAGGGTAGGAAGAGGAAAGGAAGAAATAGATCAAAAAGAGGCAAAAAGATATTAAATGGTGGCAAAAAATGCCCCTAACCACTCGATGTGTGCAACCATAAATGTTGCACACAAAAATTGAGGCAGTGTAGGGGCGACAAAAATCACTGCCCTTGCATGGGAATTTCAAAAAGATATGTAGGGGTGGAAAAATTCACCACTCCTACATGGAAGTAGTTAAAAGGATGAAAGGGCAACAAATTTCACTTCTCTTTCATCATGGATGCAAGGGCGGTGAAAAATTCTGCCTTTACATGAAGACACAAAGCAAATGCAGTGGCAGTAAAAATTGCCACCCTTGCATAAAAACACTAAAAAAAAGCTAACTCTGGAAAAATGAAAACTCTCCCTCCTAGTCACATCGAGATCGTAATGATTTTCATGTTTTGAGGAAAATGCAATAAAGGAACATTACAAATTTTGAACAATGTCAGTTGAGAAAATGCAAGAACAAGAAAAACTTGTCTCAAAAAATGAACTTAGAGATAAGAAAATGAAACAGACAAGTTTCGTAGGGGTTGTTCCAAAAATGAGCGTAGCTGATTTTGGGAACAACATGCACTGCTGACAAGTGTCACAAGCTCACTAATCTAATAGAAGATTAATGATGAGTAGTGGTTCATACTGATGAATATCAACAGTGAAAGATAAATCAATGAGTCAAATGTGCAAAAGGCATGTGGGGATTCCAAGTTTCATAATTGTGGTAGCTCATATATTAGATCAATGGTGAGCATTTCAAGATAAATTTTTGGTTAATTCACAAATATTGTTGATGCGTATTTAGTCAAATTTCCCATAAAGCATGAGATGAGGTCAACATGTTCAAATTTTAATGTTTAAATAGTGGAGAACTATGAGTTAAAATTCAAGCTACTTATTAAGAAGATAGATGGTGTGAGTTGATTTATCTAAGTGAAGAGCATGAGATGTGTTCTAAGTGATCAAGGTTTAATTATGATCGTTTGGATTTAAATATTTGAATTTAATGAAGGAAAGACCAGTGCTTAGTTTCTGAGCCATAACTTTCAATCTGTACATAATTTTAGGTTATAATAAAAATCAAAGTTGTATAAGAATTCAGGTCACATCTATAAATATTCATTTTAATTTATAATTGTTTATACAGTCAAATTTATTGATATCCAAAGTTGATTATGTGTTCATTCATGCTTTACAAGTAACCTGAGAAGGGTAATAAAGTTGTTCTTGATGGTATTTCAATGTTTTTAGATTATATAACTATTGGAGAGTATTTTAGACTCCATAAAGACAATATGTGTGGATTATGAAGGTTTGATCAATCATATTAAATATGATCAAAGGCTTAGAAGGTGACTATGTGTTTGTTCATGGTGGTTGTGTGCACAAAATGTTGTTTGAGTGAATTAAGCTTTAGCAGAAGGGTGTTGTGATGGTTTTATCACTTAAGGAGGACCTATAGATTATGTGTCATGGGTCCATGTATTTTAAAGTGTTCTTATTTTACTTGTAGAAGTGTCGAAGAGGTGAATGGGTCTTAATAAGACCTAAAAGGTGACTTAGGCCTATTTAAAAGAGGGTTATGCTTAAATATGACCCATGTTAAATATATCAAGGGTGAAGGCATGTGTTATGGATAAAACGTAATGTTGTGATCATAATAATCATGAAGATTCTATAAAAAGTGAAACCAAATGTGATGGTTTTTATGGCTTGTTGAATAGATGTGATAGACCTAAAAGAAGAGGTGCGTGTAAGAGTTGTGGAGTGAAGGAAAGGGTGTGTGCCTAGTGGATAGGTTGTAGAGTAGAGTAGGTTGATGACTATGTGTATGAATCGTAGGTCATATTTTTGATGTCAAGGATAGTTTTCTTGTAGGTTTAAAGATTGAGGATGAGCGAAGAGGTCTAGAATGATCAAAATGATGTTTTGGATCCCTTGAGTGTGAATGAAGGATAGATGATGTATGTGTAAGCTTAGTGTTTTATTTGAGACGTATATCATACTATGGACTATGTAGTGTGTAGAGTTGAAGAGAGATGATATACATTATATCTTCATTAGATTGGTAGTTAATCAATGATTAAGAGTTATTTATTTCATAGGTGTTGGGAGGGTGCTCAACATCTAGGTCAGAAGGACTTGATCATCTTAGGGGTAGGTGGCCCAACTAAAGGATACCCATGGTGTAATAGGAGATAAAGTAGAATGTGGCTACCTTGCCCTTACATTAATCATTTTGCATAACTAGGCTATAATTCAACAACTTATAACTGTCCCCTTGCCACCACCAAATATAATGCATTTTCAAAATCCTATGAGTTAATGATAGATCAAGAAATGTTTGAGTGGGTTATGCCACCATCTCCAACTTGAACTCATGTAAGGTGAGCCTTCAAATGCCATTAATAAAAGAGATACTTACATAGCCCTAAAAGTCCTTAAAGTAATTTAATTTACCACACTCTAAACACCTAAGAATCCTTCCCTTTATCTCATTTTCAAGCTTTTAGTGTTTCCCTTGAGCCCAAAATTACATGTTAATCAGATCCCAACTCTCATCTATGATTGCATCAGCTTTTAAACCTATACTTGAGCTTAAATATAGAGATACCACCTTCTCATCATACCTGGTCCATTTTTAACATTAAAAAGTGTTTAGGATAATTGAATATATAAAAAATCCCACCTCGGATGATGATGAGGATGAGATCAATTTATTTGGCATACTCATATCCCTTGACAAGTCAAGTTTTCTTAAATATACAACCAAGACATAAGTATTCTCATGTGTTGATATCTTTAACAACATGTTACAAAAAAATTTGCATGTGTATGATGATACCCAAGACCTCATATACTATGTGGCATCTAAGAATAAAAGTATAGACATCTCTAGAGATACCTTTAAGAAGTAATATAATATCTCAAAGTACACCCTATTTTATAACCAAAATATAGTAGATGCATGGACTAATATACATGAAATATATGAGGTTATCCAAGATTGGGTCATCAATCTAGATTGATAGGCCAATAAGGATGAAATGAATACTTATCCCATTCACACCCTCTAAGAAGGAGTTTGCATTGGAATGATCCTATTGAATTTATTATTCAGAGTGAAGGATGTTGTGCACATGAACATCATGTATGTGTCCCTACTCAATATCATCCTCAAAGGAAAGTAAGTCTTGAAAATCGAAAGCCTCATCAATCTCAACTTGGTCAAGGGTGTCAGTGAGGCCACAAGAGGTGGAAACTTTTATATGATGATCTATTTTATGGACAAAATCTATGCCACCCTCAAATTCAAGCCTTTTGTGTTTCAGCCATGGACCCCTTCTAGCTCTATGGTTCACGTGGTTATTTATAAGATTCACATGCACCACTACAAGAGCCATATTTGGGATATATGTGAGTCCTTCTACCCTATGGTCTACATGGCCATTAATTAGAGGTCCATAGTATAATTTTCAAATTAGATGAGGATGATTCTACCCATATAATCTTATTAATATTATAAGGATCACACCATCACCTAGATGGAGGTTTTCTAATAGCCCCCCTTCTTATTACCTTATCAGGTTATAAATCGCATCATAGAGAGAGATTTATTATCAATTGGTCAAGGGTGTCATGGGTTACCCACTTTATCACTAGTAGAAGGCATGTCTAGACTTCCCAATTTTCATTCACCATCCTGAATACAAGAATATACCTTCACTAAAAAATATGGCATAGAATAGGAATTTCTACCTCTAAGAAAGGGAAAAGCATAAATAATGGGATCCTCACAGGGTTATCATCACCCATGTGGTGAAGTACCTAACCCTGCCTAGCCCAATACCACATTATCACCATGAGCCTCATAAGTATGATGATATTCATCTTAATTCATATAATAAATTTGAAGTACTAGTGTAGGTGGAAGCAACAAAAAATAAAAGAATGTGGGCCTAATCTAGGCTAGTCCTGAAAGAAAGTTTGATGCTACCTCCATGTGCTCCTTAAGTGCAGTCACCTCCATCATATCCATCCCTGAGCCCCATACTAATTCAATCAAGAGAGGAATCTTAAGCAATCACACCTCACATTTCTAGAAGAATCATACAAGGGGTCTTAATACCTTCACCTCTATGAGCTTTGTCTCCCTTATTCTCAACCGTAGTGATGCCACCTCCACTTCTACAGGTCATTTAATCATAGGTGGTGCAAGTGTTATATTTTTACATCAATATCAACCTTAAAGTGATCCTAAAGTAGAATCAACAAGAGGCACCACTGGATATTCCTTCCCCTACTACAATAATCCCTTGATAACCCATGGGACTACCTCTAATATCCCTTATCCCTATTAGGCCTATTTCAATGAGGCCTCCATAGTTATTATTATACCTACTCCTCAATTCACTCAATGACCCCTACCTTTATCCATGTTTACATTCTCACTTCCTAATTCCCCTTCACTCAGTCCATACCACCCATAAAAATCCCCGTATCCTATATTTAATTTCTAAGAGTCTTAGTTGCATGACCCTTGTCTCCTAGGATTCAAATCAGTTCAAGAAACTTTTACAACTCTAAGGAGTACTCATATCTTAGTGGATCCCAGATTCATAACACCAACACACATTATGGCTACCACATTATTAGCTATATTAGTTACTCCTCCAACTCCATAGTTTTCTCTAAAAATAGTCACCACCTGTTCCAAAACTCAAAAAATTTGATTGATAGATATTTTAAGAACACACAAAAATAACACAATAATAATGAATTCTCTGAGAAGAGATGTTTTATTACTCAAGATCACAATATTACTATATTCTTATCTCTGAGAAGAGATGTTTGATTTCCATTTCAGGTTACATATTCATTTATACACATTTTGAAAGTAGGAGGAGGATGTGGAAGCTCACCAATCTCAAGGGATATTAAATGGTTTAACTTCCATAATTTAAAACAATTCAAAATTTGAGAAATTACTATTTTTAGACTGCACTATGTTCTCTTCATTCTTAGCTTTCCAATAGTTCAAATGGGGAGTCAACTGGAGCTACAATGCAAATGTTATGGCTCTCAAAAGTTCCATCATCAATTAGGGTAGAACCATCACCCAAATTGTCACCTAAATTATTACCCAAATCATTCTTCCCTCCTTGAGAAGCAATGGTACCCATTGCATCAATATTCCTCCAGGTGTGGTATTTGTGTCTTAATTTGATTCTTTGTGAGACACTCACCTTGGTGGCTAAGATGGTCCCTTTTTACCACCTGATAAATTTGAATAGAGCATCCTCTTGTTGTCTTCATCTAGGTGTCCACAATCTAATCCTCTTCCACTAGAGTAAAACTCTATGGATCAAGATCATCAATGTCTAGTTTTCCTACTATGATTGAAGTATCTAATAGAGGTGGATGATATGGTTTGAGGATATCCACATTGAATATTGGATGTAGACTAAGGTAGGCTGGTAGGTTCAACTCAAAATCAATTTCTCTAACTTTTCTAGTGACGGTGTAAGGACCATATTGCAGAGGCCAAATTTTTCTATGTGGGCCTACAAGTCATTCTTTCTAAAGCCACAACCAAACCTTGTCACCCACATCAAAATGATGTGCAAACCTATGTTTGTCATAACATTGCTTATACTTATGATTCATCTTCTCTAAGATGTCATGAACTTGTTGTTGGATGTGTTGCATTTGTTTAATAAACTTTGTTGCTTTTTTTACCTTAGATCTTCCATGAGGTGTGTATTCTATGGTGGAGAATGGAATGGGTATATCAATTGGTGTCATGGGTTAGACCCTGAAGCATACTTAGAATGGACTATGCTTGGTCAAGCTATGTAAGGCTCGATTGTATCCATGTTGTATGAAAATAATCCCCTCATCCCATGTGCATGGATGTTTAGAGTGATACATCTGAATCATGTGAAAAATCAAGTAGTTCACCACCTCTATCTGACCATCAGTCTATGGATGGAAGGCTATGGACTTCATTATCTTGGTATTTATCATCTTCCATAGAGTAGACTAGAAGATGCTTAGGAACTTGCTATCTCAATCTAAGATAATGGACTTGGGGAGACCAAAATGGAGCCATACATGACTAAAATATAGTTGAGCGGTTTCTTCAATAGATATATTTTTCTTACAAGAAATCATGATAGCCATTTTTGAAAAATGATCAAATACAAAAAAAAATATAGTCCTTGTCATGTTTTGAAGTGGGCAAACCTGAGAGAAAATCCATTGATATAGATTCCCAAGGCCTGGTTGGTTCTGGCAATGGCATGTGCAATCCTTGCTTCTTATTTCTTGGCTTGGCTATCACACATGGGGTGCAAGATTTGAGATACATTTCCACATCCTTTTATATATGGGGCTAGTAGAAGTGTTTTTGAAGAAATGCCAATGTATTTTATACACCAAAGTGTCTAGCTATCCTACTGAAATGTGCTTCCCATATCATCTTTTGTTACTTTTTAGCTAGAACATAGATGTTCCCCATATGACATAGGACATTATCTTAAAAATAAAAATCAAAAACATGTTTAGATTTTTGAAGCACCTAATATATATTATCAAAGGTAGGATCTATTTCATATAGAGCACCCTAAGTGGTAGTCTCACATCCACACAGGTCAAGAACTATTGTGAGTGCATTAATTGGTGGGTGGCTCAGACAATCTATGGTCATATTTGAGCTCCCCTTTTTGTGTTTGATTATTAGATAGAATTGTTGTACATATGTGGCCCACTTTTGGTACCTCTCATTTCATAGTTTACTCTACATCTAGATGAATTCCAATGGTCTATGGTTAGTGTGGATGATCATCTCTTTCCCTAAGATGTAGTGTTTCCATTATTTGTATGCTTTCACAATGGCATATAGCTCCTTATCATATTTCAACTATTTCTTGATTGTATTAGTTAAATTTTCACTATGATATGTAATAGGATGGCCATGTTGCATGATGATAGCTCCTATGGCATATTTAGATGCATCTATCATCAACTCAAAAGGTTGATGCAAATCTAGCAAGGTAAGAATAGGGGATAAGAAAATTTTGTTATTCAAATTCTCAAATGCTCTTTTCTATATTTCACCCCACTAAAATGTAGCTTTAGCTCCTCCTTTAGTCACTTGGGTGAATGACCAAGTAAAATATGAAAATCGAAGAACGAACCCATGATAGAAATTTTTAAGACCCAAGAAGTTAAGAAGTTCTCTGAGGGTCTTTGGTGTAGGCCATTCTTGAATAGCCTAAATCTTCTTTGGATCAACATGGACCCCTTCCTCATTCACAATGTACCCGAGGTACTGATTTGTTTTCATCTTGAATGTACATTTGTCAAGATTTGCATACATCTTATGCTCCTAAAGAGTTTGAAGCACCTTATAAACATGTTTCAAATGTTCCTCCCATGTTCTATTGTAGATGAGTATGTCATCTAGATAAACAACCATGAAGGAGTTGGTGAAGGGTCACAGAATGTCATCTATCATCCTCATGAAGGTTGTAGGTGCATTAGTTAATACAAAAGGCATAACTAACCATTCAAATATCCCCTCCTTAGATTGAATATAGTCTTCCAGACATTAGTGGGATTAATGGGAATTTGGTGATAGCTAGATTTGAGATCAATTTTGGTGAAGAACATTGCATCATAGAGTTGGTCCAACAGGTCATCAATCTTAGGGAGGGGGTAGCAATTCTTCACAATGATTTTATTTAGGGCTTGATATTCAATGTAAAGCCTCCATGTTCCATCATTATTTGGTGTCAATACAATTGGGTTGCCACAGGGTGAAGAGCTTGGCTTGATCTTACCCTTTTGGATCAATTCTTGAATTTGTCTTTTTATCTCATCATTCTCCAAAACTAATCTATGATACACATGTCTGCTAGGCAAAAGTGATCCTTGAATCAAATTAATAGAATGTTTTACCTGGTAATGCAATGGAAATCCTATGGGTGACTTGAATAAGTCATCATATTCTCCTATGATTTATCCCATCTACTTCTACTATTGTGTTTATTATGTAGTCAGGACTGCAACATCAGCATTCTTGGATTTTTATGGTTTGACCACCATGAGAATGAATTGCTTTGTCTTCTCCACCAATATCTTACAATACTTAGCACTGATTAGGGAGACAAATGAGGTAGGTGATACCTCTAGTACCCTATAGCACTGTGTTCCAAGAGTGAGGTTGATTCTTTGGGTTCATGATGCATAGATGCCATGTCTATCATACATGAATGACTGACCAAGGAGTAAATCACAAATGTCTAATATGACCACATCACACAAGTATTCATCTTGGAAAGGTTTTATTGCATATGAAATAAGACATTAATGGGTCACACAGAGGTCTCTCCCTGGGCTCAACCATTCAATATTGTATGGCTTTGGATGAGGCTTCATGGATAGATTTAGACTTTTCACAAATTTAGTAGAGATTAAATTATTTTGACTCCCACTATCAAGAATGAAATGTAGAGGCTTACCTTTTACCCATAATTTGGAGTGAAACAATCTTCCTTATAGTTTGGCCTTTCCCCATGGGTCTGTGATGAAACAATGATGGTATTGGGCTTAACATCTACAATTTCCTCTTCATCCTCTTTGACTGTAGGTTGTGTATGAGATAGATTAGTATATGTCAAGTATTGTGACTTAGAAAGTAGTGACGTGATGGCTCAACATTCATCTTTAGAGTGAGTTCAGTTTTATGGTAACCACACCATTTTCTAGTCTTCCCCTTTTGGGGTTTCTTATCTTGAAACTCCTTTTGCTTCAAATTTTGGCCTCATGTTTGACCTTCCTTGTCACTTTTCCATTTTTAAGGTTGACTCTTTATATTATTCCTTCCATGCTTATGTTTAATCTTCACTATGAACTTGTATGCCTCACTGAGGGTTTCCAAATTGAAGAGTTCCATTTCCCCATGTATGTACCATTGTAGTCCACCACAATATTTGAGATTCTTATGTTTCTCACTTTCTTAGATGCCCAATCTTGTAGACAGAGAATGAAAAATGTCTCTGTAGTCTTGAATAGATTAGTCCTTACCTTGGTGAAGTTGTTTCCACTGTATGTATAGATCATCATATGCTCCAATGGGATAGTATTCTTCCTTTACCACTTCCATGAAAGCATCCCAGGTAGGTTCCACCTCAAAGCTAATGTCATATGTATTGAACCTCTTTTTGTACACTTCCCACCAATTTTTCATGGGCAATGATGCTTTCAAAAGAGAAAAAGTGATCTTTTCTCCATCCATGAATTTATTTATAAAGAAGTAGGAAAACAATTAATCCAACAAATTTTCTACTACATCAGCATTGATTTTGCCTTCAAATGTAGAAATATCAAAATTCACCTAAACCTTGAAGGGTTTTGGGGCACTAAAAGGATGTTCCATGGATGAGGAGCCAAGAAGTGCAGATAAGGAGCTAGAATTTCCCATCAAGATTTATCAAATAATTTGGGTAAATTATTATAGCATCTATGCTTATTGCCATTGGAGGTTTTCATTCACCATTTTCTTGAAAGGATCAAATGTCTCAGTGTCATCTACCATTTAAATTCATTTGGAGTGAATAGGTGGATAGTTTGGAAGCTCTATTGTTTTCCACCCAAGCTTCTTATAGCCTGACCTCATCCTTAGGATCATACACTCTCGAGACAAACCACTCTGATACCATTAATCTAAAACTCAAAAGTTTTGATTGATAGATATTTTAAGAACACACAAAAATAACATAGTAATAATGAATTCTCTGATAATAGATTTTTTATTACTCAAGATCACAATACAATTATATGCTTATCTCTGGGAAGAGATGTTTGATTTCCATTTTGGGTTACATCTTCATTTATACACACTTTGAAAGAAGGAGGAGGATTTGGAAGGTCACCAATATCAAGGGAGATTAAGTGGTTTGACTTCCATGATTTAAAACAATATAGAATTAGAGGAATTACTATTTTTAGAGTTTTAGTTGCATGACCCTTGTCCCCTAGTATTCATATTAGTTCAAGAAAATTTTACAACTCTAGGGAGTACTCATATCCTAGTGGTTCCTAGATTCATAACACCAACACACATTATGGCTACCACATCAATAACTCTATTGGTTACTCCTCCAACTCTATAGGCTCCTCTAGAAATAATCACCACCATTACTCCTTCAATTAATGTGGTACATGTTGATCTAGGCATGATGCCAAAGAGGAATAATAAGGTACTTTTATCATGCCCCCAATTCAATCCACCATAATTATTTAAACAATAATCATGTATCTATCTAATCTAGGTAAGATAACTAAGAAAAGGCAAAAGGTAGCTCTCTCTTATCCATCTATTTAGCTTAGACCCCCCATTGCTTCCTAGTCCTCCTTTTCTTTCACCTTAGGTTCCCAATGATTTAGCTTTAACTAATCAATTTCCTCATTATTATTTAACTTCCTACTCCTAGGTGCCATTAATCTAAAAGTTAGCATGACCCTTGACCAATGGTGTGCATAATTATTTTTATGGGGGTCCCCATTCCTCCTTCCTCCTTTTGCTCCCATATCCCCTCCTCCTCCACTCCTTTATTGATTCTTTCCTTCCTCTTCATCCATTCTTCCCCCTCCCAATCCTCCATTGTCTAAATTGTCTTTTACCACCCTACCTTCATCCTCTTCCACTACTTTAGTAGTTATTATAGGCCCAAGCTAGTTTACCCGTAGTACCTGATAAAAAATAAATGCCAAAAATGGTCTATTAGGGTGACCTAAAGGTCCAATGGTAATTTGATAGAGAAGTTGGGAGCATGAATATTTTTATTACACAAAGGTTCACTCATGAAGGATCCCCAATGGTATGGTAAATTAATCATGACATCTTATTCCTCATTAAGGTGAGGACACCTAGTGGGGAGGAGAAAGTGGCTGAAGACCTTGTATCTATGCTTTGAACTACTAATTAGATATTTGAGAAGCTCATGAAAGATATGAAAGAGAAATATAGAGCACTCAATTAATATGTGAGGATTACTTTCCCAATGAAACTAATTGGTTGAATTTTAGAATCCCTTACACAACTATTTATAGCTCCTAGAAAGGTGACTAAAGCCTTATCCATGAGTAAAGAACACCTCCAACATACTCAAACATATTTGGAGAGAGTTGATCGTATAGAAATTAATTTAAATAATATAATTGTGTTTATTCATAAGGCCTTATCATATCTTAATCTTATGCCTCTATTGGACCTAAACCTCTACATAAACTATGTCAAGAGCATGAAGACTTCAAAGGAAGAGTGGTTGGCTATGGTGTAAATAGTGATAAAACCTTTGAATAAGATATATAAGTAGATTTTGACCTATTTCAAATAAGTCTACATCATTTTTTTATTCCACCAAATGGTGTCTTTTTAGACAAAGAGGAATTTGAGGTCCACCTATCCCAATTCAACTAGTTTATGTGGAGGAAGTTGGAAAAGGCCAATAAGGTTGGGGCCAAAGTGATTTTAGGGATAGCAACCCATTCAAAAGATATCATCATCTAGGTATCTGAGGTGAAGGTTTCCCTAGAATCCCCACTCCAAGTCTATGAGTGTTTTTTGGTCTAGGCTAATATAATATTTTGGGAGCCACCTATAAACCTTAACAAGATAGATTGAGAGTTCAACTTAGTGGAAGTGATGTTAGAAGCTAAGAAGGCACATATTAATTAGTTTGAAGTGGCCCAACTCAAATCTCCTCTTGATTCTCTCCTAGTTAGCCTTGGGAATTATATTTTGTTTATTTTGGGATCAATAATCTTTAGGTATAATTATGTTACAACCATGATGGCCATGATATCCCAAAATGGGAATGTGTGCTACTAGGAGATGGGTCCCTTTTCTCTTTTATATATACTGATATGTTATATTTTGAGAGGGTTGAATCTATTGTAAACAAATATTGTCATATTAATATGAATTTTGTTTTTCTATTTAAATATGTTTGGTTTCATGGAGTCTTCCACTTTTTTTTATTTAAATTGATTAATATTGATGTTAGAATATTATAATGTGTGATTTTATACAAAGTTTATGCAATAATATAGAGAGGAAGGGTAAATTAGTAGTACCCAAATTAGAGATTAAGAAGTTTAAAAAGGATGTGATAAGGGTGAAAGCCTTTATTGGTGTCCTTGAGAAATAAACTATGTAGAATAAGGTGAATAATTTAAATATGAGGATAAATCCCTCATATATAAGGATGGATATTAGGAATGTCATGAATGGGTATATTATTATTACTTATAATTAGGATAAATCCTTAATTACTACCCTAATGTAGAATATTTTGAGCAACCATTTTTATATCTAGATTAAGGAATCCTCTTGAGGAGGATGGAGGAAGTGAAGATAAAAATTGTAGTTATTTTTTGAAGGTTGTACAAGGAGATAAAAATGTTGAAGCAAACCACATTAGAGTGGGATAAAAATAACATCAAAATTATGTCTTTTAGTTGACATGAAAATAAGTGGAAGAGAGGTGAAATTTTTTGTACATATAAAGAGAATAAGATGGTGGTAGTAGATCTATATCTACCAATTTAAATAGAAGAATAAATAGTTAAAATAATCTTCCAATAAGACCAAATATTTGAAGAGGAAAAATAGATTGAAAATACATTCTCAGAATCTTTAGTATTTGATTATAAAGGATAATACATCCTCATTGAAGAAGATAAAGTTGAAAAAAATGGGAGAAACAATGGTGGAGCACTAGTATGCCTCCTTAAAGGCATATAAGAGAAGATGAAATTAAAACATCATGGGAAACTAAATATTTAAGAGCATCAAGATAAGTACAAATTAAGGGAGATTATTATTATAAAATGGGGATAAAATTGAAGAAGAATAAAATAATTATGGTATAATAAATGGAGAAAATATTTCTTTTTATAAGGAAAAGAAATAAAAATAAATAAGAAACAAGAAATCCTAGCTCTTGCACTTGAAGAATTTTATGAATAAAAAGTGAATTAATTGATTTTTACATTAGTGTATATGTATTAATAAGAGAATATAAAATGATAAAATAAAATAAAATAAGTTAAGAATTAGAAGGAGAATGCAATTCTAGTTTCACATGGCATACATTTGATGTCAATAGAGATGAATAAAATGAATACCAATCAGCCTAGGGCTGAAGATCCAAAAATAAGAAGAGAGAATAAATAACTAATTTTATATTGTCTAATGCATGTGAAGTAATGAATATTGATTCAATATAGGAAAAATTAGAGGGAGTGCATAAAGGGTCTTTTGAGCTAAAAATTTATAGTTTAATCCATGTTTTTGAGTGTTTGAGTACAATTATAGTAGAGAAAAGAAAGAAGGAACTTTGAATAGTTTTCCAAAATGAATAGAAGGAGATAGTTGAGCTCATAATGTATGGAGATGTTGAGGGGATAAAATATTTATTTAGATCTCTTATGAAGAGTGAATCTGATAGTATAGACACCTATCAATAGAGGTGTTTGATTTATTTATACATGTATTATAGATAGCAATGGTGGAAGAGAGTGGAGTCATGAATCACTAAAGTATAAGAAAATAATTTTTAGGGAAGGAGGGGAATGTATATACATTTAAAAGTCATGATTCATTTTAGTTTTTAGATGAAGAGTTTGGTCTAAAGAGCATTTGGATAAAAGAGGATGAATAATTTCACACATGTCCTATAGAGGAAATAAATGAGATAGAGTAGTTGATGTTGTTATCAACCCAAGCATGTGTGAATAAAAATGAGATTATAACAAATATCTCATTTGAGGAAGAACATAGAAAAATTACAGTAGTTGATAAAAAAAGGTGAAGAAAGATTAGAATAAGTAGCATTGTGAATCAAGGTGGATAAATTATTTGAAGACATGTTAAAGGCAAAGACAAAAAACAAAGATGTTGTTATGATAAAGATATTAGAATAGTTTGATACCACAATTAGGGCATCAAAATAATATGACATGAATACTATCCTAGAGATGGTGATTAAGGTTATGGGTAAACATATTGAATCCCATGATATGAATATCACAAAATTTGGCACCTAATATGAGGCAGGAAGAGTTAAGATTAGATGAATATAGTTGGTTTTGGAGTCTAAAAATTCAACAAATTAAGATCAAATCCATAGTCACTTTTGGTGGATGAGGTTGGATATGGTGTGTTTAAACCTACAAAAGAGTGGAATAGTAGCACAGAGACAACTTTGTGGAGGTGGAAAAATAAAGGTAGATTAAATCCCACAATAGGATGGAAATTGAAATAAAATTTTAACTAGAGTAAATAGATAAATTGTGCCCAATAAATACACAAACAAAGGAGAAGGCTTATTAGATCTAGTTAGAGGAGGAAGCTTTATGGTTAAACAATTAGTTAGAAAAGGAAAATGGACTTGAATGAAATATTTTGAGGTATGTCACAGTGTTGAAGGACACACTATGGCTTTATACTTCAAGTCAAAAGGATAGTTATGCCACCTATCCCAAGTTTTTGAGTATTATGCTCACAAAATTATTACCTTAGTTGTATGATATAGGATCATTCAAGGCCTTAAACAATCTTTCATTAACCAAAAATATGAGTATGATTAGTATCAATAAGTGGGGTTATAGGTATTTTATTTCAAAAGGTTTGTGGTATTCTCAAATCACTTCACTAGGTTTTTAGTGAGTCTTGGCTCCTCAAACCATTGATATAAGTTATTGAACATTATACTTTAGTGGTGTAAAACTTGAAAACATGAATTGTAACTATGAATTTTTTTTTATATTTCAGATCACGCTTCAATGCATCATGACATATTGCATCATATAACATTTGAATAGTCTAAGCAAGTGACATGGAACCTAAAAACCCAATTTAGAGTTTTAAATCAATATAAAACCATAAACGGAGCCAAAAATATTATAGTAACATGTGGATTTGAAATAACCATGGAAGTAACCTAAGGAATCCATCTATCAACTTAGATATTACCACATTATTACATATTTTCATAAAAATTTAAAAAATGTTGCAAGCCTTGTAATAATGTGTGGATTTATAAGGACATTTTTATCATCATTTTAAAGCCATCTACCAAAATAGATCTCACCTCACTATCATAGTCTTATTTAAACAATGACAAATATGATATAGGTGTCATGGTAACTTTTGGTTCAATAGGAACATATTGACATCATTTTAAGTCCATATAAAAAATTATTTTAAGGCTCAAATTTATGGTTTATTTATGCAAAGTCTTCTTTCGAAGAACTTACATGTTGTTGATTTCTAGCATGATGTGACATGTTTAAGCAATTATTGAAATTGTGATGAACCTTGTTGACATGTTATGGAACATGTGATGTGTTATTGGCATTAATAATGTATTGTGTATTTAATATTTTTGATGTATAGTGATGTGTTACAATCATTTAATAATTGTGTCTCATGGTGATGGGTTACCTATATTTAATCATTGTAGAATTAGTGGGTAGTTGAGAGAATTAATGTAAGTAGGTGGTAACTATATAAACACATCCATAAACTTGTGAGATTATTTCCTTTGTATTTATTGGAATTATTTTAGAGTATTTCAGAGAGAGAGAACCTAAAATGGTTTAAGTAGCTATTTATGTAAGTCATAGATCTAAGAAAGTAAAATGTTGTAAAGCATCTCATTTTGATACTATACTAATTTTTAATGTTTGTAATTAGATTAGAGTGAGTATGTAGGTTTTAATTCCTCATTTGAATCAATAAAGAAAATTTTTATTGCATTTAAGCACATTATTTCTACACATGACTACAAGTTAATCCCTTTATTGTGTTAAATATATGGGCTATGTGGTCTAATATTTTCATTCAATTAACCCCCTAACCATGAATGCATTTTAAAAAAAAAATTAGTCATTTCCCTAGAATGAAAATAATGTGGCCTTTGTACCATAAGTATTATTGTTCAAAGTGTAGTTGGTTTTGGAGGTAAGGTTGATAGATAATTTTTGGATGAGTTATTTTGTGTGATTTTCCTAATTCCACTCTTACTAGATGCCATGCATCCATTTTAGAATGGGTACTAATAATGCACATAATTTTACATGTTCCTCATATTTGTGGGATAATGCATCGATGACCACATTATCCTTTCCCTTATTATATGTGATTTTTTAATCATATCCCATCAATTTGGTGACCCATTTTTTTGATGTAGTGAGGAGAATATTTGTTCAAAGAATTATTTAAGACTTTCATGATCCATTTTGATACAAAAATTTCATCTAAATAGGTATGGTTGCCACATATTGATTACATGCAGGATGTCCATCATCTCCTTTCCATATGTCAAATGTACCAAATGTCAGCCAAATAGGGCCTTGACAATGAATGAAATCAACTATCTTTCTTTTATAAAGATGAAATTTATTCCATTGCCACATGCATCACATTCAATGATGAAGGTCTTGGATATATCATGCATAGTCAAAATAAGTTTAGTATACATAGCCTTGTTAAATATATCAAAATATTATTCTAGTATTATGGACCATCAAAAACTGTCATTTTTTAACATGGAAATCAAGGGAGCTAAATATTTTCCATGGTATTTAATAAAAATTTTATCATACTTATTGGATATAATCTCCTAATGTGAGATATAAAATTCTCAAAGTATATTAATCCATAATAATGCATTATTCAAAAAAGGTAGGTTACATATATATGCCTCTTGAGGCACTAAATAGTCTCATAAACACCCACATAACAAATAACTACTCACCACAACATATGACATATTAAATTCTAGAAATTATATTTAACACATGTATGAACTAAACATCTCTAACACCCCCCCTAATTTAGAACATGGGTGAATATAAACCTTATTGAAATAAAATAACATTATATAAGACTAAAAATACTATTTAAAAATAAACTTAATAAAAACAAGTTTAACCTAAAAACACTTAACAACAATAATATGATAATATAAAAACTTAAAATAAAGACTATCTTCCACTATTCTTGTCGTAGTCACTAAAACTATCTAAGAACTACCATAGCCATCTCTAGAACCCTCACAATATACCTTGTCCAGAAACTATAATAACTTAATAACATCAAAATCCTTAGCCATTTAATCAAGTAGCCTTGTTATAAATTCCAAAGATAAGTTTTGGAGATGCATAAATTACTAAAGTAAAGTTGTAAGAGGATGTCTACATGGTTTTCATTATCTTTATCCACCATTACATAGGGTCATACCATATAAATGAATATAGGCTAGACTCCATTAATATAGGCAAGACCATTGACATTCCAAGCTATACAAATGACAATGAATCTAATGTTGCTTGAAAATCTATGTTATGTTGTATGTTTGGTTTTTTGACCACTTATTTTTCAATTACACTAAGAAACAAATATAATCAACCATATATAAATACATATATAATTTTAAAAAACATATATTTCATACCAAAGTATTGAAGTAAAATCCAACAATAGTAAATTATCAAGACATCATTTATGGTGTCCAAAGATAAGTGTATGTTCACCATTTTTGTTAAAAAACTTTTCCATAAATAGATAAATTTGATTTAGTCCTACATCATGACCTTTACCAACTTAAATATATTCAGGATGAGTTGCATTTCCTTGGTGTAGATTTGAATTAAAACTGACAACAATATCCTCACTCAAATTGATCACTTTTTTTACTTTGTTTATCCCACCTCTAGTGAGGTGAAATAAATGATAAAATAAATTGAGATAGCCATAGTAAAAATGCACCCTACATGACTCTAATGAAAATATGATGAGTGCAACATAAATATAATAGTAGGTCGATGTAAAAATGATGGAAAAAAAGACAAATAGGTTTGTACATCATCTACGCTACATATCCATTGATAGGAACAATAAAATAATATAGGACTAATTAAAAATGGGTTTTTCATGTGGTTTACACTACATAGCATTATTTTTATCCTTAAAAATAAAAATTTCTTTTTCCTCTCATGAAACTTGCTTTGATACTACATATTGGATAAAATTGATGATTGTGTGAGATAAAATGCTCAAATTATATTAATCCATAATAATGCATTATTCAAAAAAAGTAGCTTACATATATAGGCATATTGAGGCATTAATTAGTCTCAAAATCATCCACATAACAAATAAATACTAACATTAATATTCAAAATAACCTATGACACATCACACTATACTTATCTATAAACATTACATTCTAGAAACTTTATATAACACATATGTGAGCTAAATAACTCTAATAGTACCCAATGAGACTAAGAAATCTATGAAGGCTTATGAGCATCTAGGGTTTGGTTCAATTTCTCATTGTAAAAATTTTCATGGGGTTGAGTCTAATTTTTGTTACTAATACAATATGCCGTAGGTACTGCACCTAATAGAAATATAACTTAGACTTCTTTCCACATAACTAGTGATCAGAGAAAAGTTATAATGGAGTGTTGATGTGATGTAAATTATTTTCCCAATTTTTTTTTTAAATTAGGGTATGATCAAAGAATAACAAGATGAATATTTTTAGTTAGGACTCAAATATTTTATTCATCAATCCATGAAATTTTTATGGGGCATTGGTAATCTTAGAGGGCATGACCAAAAATTCATTGTGGTTTTCATGAGTGCAGAAAGTAGTTGGGAATATATTTAGCCTTTGAAAGTATCTAATGATAGTCAGACCTTAAATCTAGTTTGGAAAATAATTATGCATCATGAAGATCATCTAGGATTTCATCAATCACTATAATAGGGAAAAAAATCTGAATAGTGAGTTTTGTCATTAATAATGAGTTTGTTCTATTCCTAGAAATCGATGTAAAGTCACCATGACTATATATTTTTTGTATAATAAAAATAAGAGAAGAGTGTGAAATTTTTATTTGGGAAAATTACTCCTTCTTGTAGTATCTCTAGTACCAAATTTGCATTTCAATTTTATGGAGGAAAGGGTAGTGGTATGGTTGAACATTAGGGGACACACTCCTTAAGAAGTATTTTAATGTGATGGTCCTTAGCTTGTTGAAGTGGTAATCTTTTTGTCTCCTCAAATATTGTCTCATGCTTGACTATAAAAAATTTCAATCCATCAGGATAACTGGAATCAAGAGTCATGTTGAGCTCAATAAAACAAAGTTAAATAATAATCCCATGAAAACCTTTCTTAGAGAGATTCTCAATGTGGTGTGAGATTAAGACATTGTTTTATTTGGGTTGGAGAACCTTTAATGTATAATTATACCTATTATCAAATAATTTCATCTAAAGTTATGAGAAGTCCTAAAAAATGTGCCTAAGGGTGCATAACCACTGATCCCCAAGAACTGCATCACATCCTCCCAAGGGAAAAATAAATATGTCTAATCTGAATTTATAGTTCTCCATTGAAATATGAATATTGTGTAATTTTCCTTTATAAGGTAATGTTCCCCCATTTTTAATGATAATTTTAAAATTAGAATTGAGGTAGATAAAATAATTGGATTATTTTACTAATCAAGGATCAATGAAATTATGTGTGCTCCCTGAGTCAATGAGAATAGTGAGGGGGTGCTTCTTAAAATAACTTTTTACTTTCATAGTTTGATGAGTGGACACCCCTACCAAGGCATACACTAAAATTTTAGGTTGGGAGTTGAGGCTAAGATATTTTACTTCATATTCTTATTAATAAGATTCTTGAGTGTCCTCATATTCACTTAGATTCATAGGTGACTCAACATCTATAAAATAAAACGTATATTCAACACATTTGTGATCTCATCTAAATTTTTCATCATATTTATAACACAACCCTTTTTTCAATGAGATCACATTTTAGCCTCTATCAGGTGTTTAATAGGAGTTATTTTTAGAGGTGGGGTTGTTATGTTTTGTTTTGATGTGGATGGTTTGAAGGGAAAAAATTATAAGGGTAGCATTGGGAAGTGAACTTATCTTCAACTAACTTGGTTAACCCAAAATCTTACATCATGTCCTTAGGTTTGAAATTTTTTAGCTCTATGGAAATCATATCTTTAAGGCTATTGATGAAGTAAATTTTAAAAAAATCATCAGATAAACCTTCAATTTGGTTTTCCAATTTTGAAAATTCTATTGTATTTTTGAATTATTTTGGTTTACTTGAGTTTTTTAAGGGATCTTATGAAATCATCATAGGTACTAAGACCAAATCAAACAAATAATTTTTTTTTTTAAAATTCCCAATTTGGATCTTGATGAGATTTTTAATGATATTTATACCATTTCAATTCATTAAATTTATTCCAAGTCACCACAACCATCCTTTTTTTAAATGAATAAAATAGGAGAAAAGTATGAACTTTTTCTTTGAGAAAATTACTCTTACCTATAGTAACTCCTTTACCAAATTTTTAATTTCAATTTTATGGAGGAAAGGGTAGTGGTATGGCTAAAATATAGGGGGTACACTCTTCAAATTAGTTAAAAATGATGATTCTTAGGTTGTTAAAGTGGTAATCATATTGTCTCCTTAAATATTGACTCATGTTTGACTATAAGATTTCTCAAACCATCAGACTATCTAGAATCAGGAATCATGTTGATCAAAATGAAACAAAGTTCATCAATAATCCCATGAGATTATTTCTTAGGTAGCTTCTCAATGTGGTGTGATTTTATGACATTGGTGGATCCTGGTATGAGGAAATTCAATGTATATTGTTACCTATTATCAGAGAATTTGATCTAAATTTATGATAAGTCCCACAAAATGGGTTTGAGGGTGTGCAACCACTAAGCCCTTAAAATTAAATCACATCCTCCCAAGGGAAAAATAAATATGTATAATTTTAATTTATATTTCCCCATTAAAATATGAATATTATGGAATTTTTCCTTTACAAGGTAATTTTCCCTTATTTACAATCATAACTTCAAAACAAGAAGTGAGGTCGACAAAATAATTGGTTCTTTTTACTAATCAAGAATCAATGAATTTATGTGTGATTATTAATTTAATGATAATGGTTATGGGGTGCATCTTTAAATATATTTTTACCCTTGTAGTTTGATGAGTGGTCACCCCTGCCAAGGCATGCACAAAAATTTCTTGTTGGGAGTCTCTCGGGCTGATTTTTTCTATTTCCTATTCTTCTTCCTAGGAATCTTGAACATCCTCCTTTTTATATAGATCTAGAGGCCACTGAACATCTATAAAATACAACATTTATTAAACAAATTTTATATCTCATCTAAATTTTTCATCATAGTTATAACATAACCCTTTTTTTTATAAGCTCACATTTTAGCCTCTATAAGGTGTTTAATGGGAATTGTTTTGGGAGGTGGGGTTGTTAGGTTGTGTTGTGATGTGGATGGCTCAAATATAAAAAAATATAATAATATCATTAATAAGTGATTTTGTCTTAAAATAACTTGGCTAACCCAAGAGCTTCAATCAAATCCTTAGGTTTGAACATTTTTATCTCTATGCAAACCATTTCTTTAAGTCCATTGATGAATCAAGTTTTTTTAAAAATCATTAGTTTTATAATTTATAAAATTTTATTTTATTTTTTAGTCATTCTATTTTACCTAAGTCTTGTAATGGATCTAATGAAATCATCATAAGCACTGAGACCAAAGTGAACCAATACAAGTTTGAAAAAATTATCCCAAATTAGTTCTTGATGAGATTTTTTATACCATTGGTACCATTAGATGACTTTCTTTTATAATTATAAGGAGGTTATGGGTAATATTTTTATCCCAGTGTATTATGTAGGTTAAAATAGTATTGTTCATAGTAAATCCAACTAGTAGAGTCAATATAGTCAAACTTTTGGAAGTCCAATTTAGGCCATGTGGCATGCTTCTTGATGAGAGATTGCTCTCAAAACACCATTCATTATCAACTATGCTTGATAATTTTGAATTTTATGCATTAAATCAATGTACATGTTTTTTGATATCAAGTCCTACATATCTCAAGTCATTAATTTCCTACTACATGGTTTTCGTTCAAGATTGAGCTATCATAACTATTACCAAGAGTGATCTTGAGGTTCCAAAAAATGTTTACTATAGTTATATGTTAAAATAATTAGCTCTATAAAATGATCACAACAATATAAATATCTAAGAAAGGGAAAAAACTAGGCTCTATTTTATTATTATTTATAACTAAAAAGTTACCTAATATATGAAATTTGCTTGAAATTTTTGTATATGTCATCATTTAAATATATAAGGCCCAAAATAGTATATCACAACTCTATAACTCCTTATTATAATACTTTTGTACACTATGATTATATAAATTGTTACTCTATGGAATGTATCTCCACTTTGTACTTTATCCATTATACCAGTAGTCCACTATCCTATCTCTAAATTTGGTTGTAAGTAACTTCTTGGGGATAACAACTTATTAGTGCACCAAAATTAATAGATGACTAAAGTCTTCCTATGGCTAATCTTACCCTAGTCTATTACCCCATATTTGAGGTTGGTTATGAGTAACTTATTATGGATAATAACTTACCAGTGCACCACAATTAATAGATGGATGAAGTACTCATATGACTAAGATTCAAAAAAAACTATGCAGTCTTATGATATACCTAAAGGTATGTGGAAGATAAATCCCATATATGGTGTTATATAATGGCTTGAATATTGGGGTATAATCCTTATTTCACATATAAGATGTAAAATTGATAACCACTTAGGCTAGAAGGATATATTTTTATGATTTTTAAAACTAATAAGATAGTTTATAACCTAAAAGAAAATTTCTATTTACGAGAGAGAGAGAGAGAGAGAGAGAGAGAGAGAGAGAGAGAGAGAGAGAGAGAGAACAAATTTATGTTGATTTAAGGGAAACACTTAGTGTTTCCACTTTTTTTACCACTTTATGATCACCAATATATCAATTAGGTGTGGTGAGGGTTTATGTTGAATAGTTGTATAGAGCCCTAAATTTTTGAAACTAATATGGAAAACGCCCTATAAATTACTCTAATACTAGATGATATGAACCTTCCTACAAATAGATAAATCAATTCTGAAATGTAAATAAATTATACTAAAAATGAAATAAAAAAATAACTATATTGTATTAAAAAGAGATCATAATTGCATTAAAATATTTTTATTATA
Source organism: Torreya grandis (assembly GCA_037957365.1). Taxonomy (NCBI): domain Eukaryota; kingdom Viridiplantae; phylum Streptophyta; class Pinopsida; order Cupressales; family Taxaceae; genus Torreya; species Torreya grandis. The sequence continues at coordinate 839,117 of JARHVA010002186.1, forward strand.
TTAAAGGGTAAACCTCCACTAGAAAAATAAATACTATATAATTTATGGATGCCTTTCTACTAGACTATGCTCATATTTAAACAAATTTTATGCTATCCAACTACTACTTCCCATACATGTGCAATTATTATAAATGGTCAAAGGATGACTTACAAATATTATCCATATATATATTTTATTAATTTTTTACTCTAACTTTGGTTTTATAAACCCTAATATGATATAAACAAGTATAATAATTATTAATTCATATTTTTAATATGCATAAATAATCCTAAAACCCAATTTAAATTATGATAAAACACATGAGTTGAATATAATAATGAATGTACAACAAGAGGTATGAAGGATCCTAGATTATTTTTCATGTTATTTTGAGTTCTGACTATCTAAATGTTGTGTCTCTACATTGTGTAAATGATCAGTGTATATTTATTCCTACTTGTTGACTCTTGGTCACTTCAATCAAGTTAGGTCGGTATCGATAGGTGATAATGACATGTATTAGTCGGTACTCACCCTACACATAGATATATTTATATATTTATTTGAGGATGATGCACATGTGTTTGTAATGTTTTTTATTGCCTTTAATTAGCTTTATGATCACATGGATGCACCTGAATATCAAACCCTAGTTCTACACAAATAATTTGATATTAAATGGGAATGTTGGGTGAAAGGGTTGAGTTAGACTAACCTTGGTCAATTCCCATGGACTAATCAAGTGTTACACTAATTTAAAATACTCTGAAGATGGATCAAACTTGAATGTATATTCCCAATAATATGTGTGTCTATAATTTTGGATACAATCCTAAATAGTGTTTCTCCTATCTTGCCGTTGTTATAAGAATGAAAATGTAAACTGACCCTTGTAAACTTCATATTGAGCTCTAATAATTTAGTAGGTATAAAATGTAATATTTTCTAGACCTTGATTATGTAAAGTGTTTATCCCAAAATACCTCACATTGATTTTCTATAATAGAAGCCTTTAACTTTGAATTAAAAACCTAGTGGTGCATCGAAGCTAACCAAAATAATTTTAAACATGCCAAAACAATGATCATAAATTAAAATGTTCCCAAAAGAAATTTAAAATAAATTAGGTGACTTCCATTATATTCAATCAGTATCAACATTCGATACTAATCATAAATGACAAAATTGACCTAAGATCTAAAAGAATTCTAGGATGTATAAAAGTGATAGACCTATATAATATGGAAATTCAAGTTTAAGATAATAAGATAAAGGTGTCACATATCCAAATATAATTAGTAAGAGAATCCAAATAAAAATTAAATGTACCACTAAGTATGTATTTCATAAATTGATATCCATAAATGCAAAGTTTCCTAATGACATTGTAAAACAAGGGTTGTACCAGATCTAAGTATCTACATCCCCCCTCCCTGCCCCCTTTAATCTAGAATTTTAGTTTAACTATAAATACTATATAAAGTGGAAAATGGAATGCATACATGTGTTGGTGATCATGAATTTAGACTTGTTGTTTATTTTAATGTTCCATGATGTCCAAGTGTTCCTACAAAACATGATATATGTGAATGATATATTTTTGTCCAGTTAATGAGTATAGTTATAATTAAAAAAATCAAAATTATATTCAAATAAAAACTACACCTGAATGTATGTTATATGGTGTTGCTCATGGAGTGTGATCTTGTTGTGAAGAATGGAAATGTCAAGGGTCAGCAGTTGACCGAGGCATTTTGGAAAAGAAGAGTGAATTTTTATTCTTGTTCATTTCTTGGTCAAGGAAATGGATAAGCTTCCAAGTGGTTATTAGAAGATTAGTTCCAAGATAAAAATTGGAAACCCAAATTGGGTCCAAATAATGACATGTTAAGCATCACTTAACCTTAACACATCACTAAAAATTAATCAACCATTACATATGGTTTATATATTCAACTTGTATAGTTTCAATCAAGTTCACTTGATGCATGATTGAGAGGAATAAATAGTGTTCATTCCCCCATCATGACTTCATATTAAATTGTATAGATTCACTCAAGTTTATTTAATGTATAATAAATGCATGATCAAAAGAGAATGTAAAATTTCCATGCCCCATCATGACCTCAATGTCAACAAGTGAAAAGTGGAATGGAAACCATTTTTCATTCAATTTTTAAACTATATGTCTTTGTATGTGCATAAACTAGTATCATGTCTCATGAATCTAAAAGTGTGTATATGTGCATGAACTAGTACCATGCCTTATCAATCTAAAAGTGTGTATATGTGTATGAACCAGTATCATGCCTCATGAATATAAAAGTGTGTATATGTGTATTAGTATCATGACTCATGAATATAAAAGTGTGTATATGTGTATTATTATCATGCCTCATGAATATAAAACTATGTATATGTGCATGAACCAATATCATGACTCATAAATTTGAAAAAGTATGTATATGTGTGTGACCTAGTATCAAGCCTCAATAATCTAAAAGTGTGTATATGTGCATGAACCAATATAATGCCTCATGATTCTAAAAGTGTGTATATGTGCATAAACCATTATCATTCCCCCTTAATTTTTACTAAATAATATATAATATTATACATCTATATGTTGAATATTAGAACATGTATCTCAAATGTATGTGCAAAAGGAAACCTGTAATTTATGTCCTTGAAGAATGGATTACATCTTCATGACACTTCCCCTAGAATATATACTAATGTGTATAATTTATATCAAATATGTAATCTCTTGTCACAAAATTTATAGTAATTTTCCCTTGTGTTGTATCATACTAATATCCTAAATCATTTTAAACCATATGTAATGTGCCAACCTTGATAATTTGAATCATGTACAATGTTACAAAATATTATAATATAAATCATGTAAAATGTGTGAAAATCTTATAATATGAGTCATGTATAATGTGTCAAACTCTTATAATTTGAATCATATATAATGTGTTGAACTCTAATAATCTAAATCTTTAAAGCCACTATGTTACATCTAGAAGCCCTAAATATCATAAATATTGTTCATGTGTGAGCTTAATTTCTATAATAAAACCAATGTATTCCCCACTTTTGATATAATGGATGTGACTACTAAATCATCCATGTTGAAATATATGTATAATAGATAATTTTGATCATTTTTAAATGTTTATGAATTGAGTAGCTCTTGAATTAGTCATCTAAAATATTTAGTTTTTTATTTGTATCATAGTAATTTTAATTTCATTTGAATTTACCTTAAGGAGGTGTATAAATATAGTAAAATATAATTATGTCACTCATTAGATAGTATATAATAAATTCCAGAGACAATGGTATGTATATAAAATCAAGAGTTGCCCCATTTTGTAAAAATAGAGCAATATTTTTGTAAAAGGAGAGTATTTTAAAAATTTGGCATACTTTAAATTATTTTTAGTAGCCATGGAAATGTTACCATGCAAAATAACATGTAACATTTGTTACAATGTAATTAATAGGGAATGGTTTCAATACATGGTGTTTGAGATATATCATGCAAAATGTTTGTAGGTATTAACTCACAAAGTTAAATTTGGTCTATCACATAGTTAAAAATTTAACCCATATATATAAGTTGATTTTATATAAAATTTTAATTCATTTGTACATTGGTGATAGTGATTTTGAGCTTTGAGCATTTATTATTTTGATCCATTGAGATATATTACCTAGCCGATTTGGGTGCTTGTAGATTGCCCTATAGGCCCAACCACCTAAGGACTTAGTATGTAGAAAATTTTCACCTTTTTGATCTATTTTTGGAATTTTGGAAAAAAAATGTAAATTTTCATTTTTATGAATTTAGAATTTTTAGGTAGATTATGAATAGTGTGGGGGGATGGTGGTAGTGACCCTTTGAGGTTACTACCATTAGACCTCAGATGAAACCATCCAGAGTTTTGACAATAATGACCTATAAAGTATATTACATGGGATGGTGGTGACTATCAATAAAGACAATGTTGGTCAAATATATCCTTTGTATTTTACTATATTACTTCTTATGTTTACACACTTACTAATATTGGATTGGATTATCTTTGATATTTTTTATTTGTGTGTTTTTGGAGAGAGACTTGCATGCAATAGAGTTCAGATATGGATGCCACATGGAGATCATTAGTGAGGTTGGTTTGGATGATGCTAGATGGAAAATAATTGATATGGAAGGCCTTTGGCATGTAGTCCACTTGAGATAGATACCCGACAATATACACCTCATGACTGCCCTAATGGAGAGGTCAAATGTCAACACTTAAAAATATGATCATGACATTAGAGGATGTGTAGCATAAATTGAGATTATCGATAGTTTATCCATATAATATGGTTTAGATTATAGCTCAATGAGGGTATATAATTCATACACATAGGTCCATGACTGGTCATCTTATAGTAGATTGGTATTATGAGAGTACTATTGGTGTTTTATTATCAAAGATTGTTTTATCTATTATTTCATGATTACAAAAATAATTGTGTATTACTAGCATTATTCAATGTTGTAGATGAAGGGGAAATGTTTATTTCATACTACATGTTTAATATTATTTGGTCTAATGAAGAGAATGGGACCATGTGTTCTTGGAGGTGCACTATAATGACCAATTTATATAATATTTGTATAGATTTACTTTAGAGGGCCATGTTGGAGGCCTTGATGTTGTGACCTTACTAAATGTTTGGGAATATGAGTATATAGTTGTATTTCATCCTATTGGGGTACCTCATGGTATATGGGCCCACCCATATATTTTGGTGTATGTTTGGGTACTATAAATATAGTGGAGTGCAACGACTATGGAGTGCCATGTGAACCTAGATAGGCTCACACCTACTTTGATTATTTGTCAGTCTTACATAATATTTATTGGATAGGTTAAGGATGAAACAAAGTTCAATCATATTCATGGTAGTATGTGGATTCATGATTTATTTCCCAATGTGGTGGAGATATTCTAGTTAGATATGATCACATGTTAGTTTGGAATCTAGTAGGATGTACCCTCAATAGTGTACCCTTGAACATAGACTATGAGATATGCTCATCACCCTAGTGACAGACTGAGGCCTAGTGATGTGGATCTAGTACCCTTGATTAAGGTGGACATATATCCTCTTACTATGGTTATTGATGTGGATGATGTATAATCTATTTCATAGTACACTCATTACTGGATGAGCACGAGATGACCCATCATTTTTCCTATTATAGCAGATCAAAATTTTGTGTCCCTAGCTAAGGGAGGAGATGATACAAGAGTAGGTTATACCATAGCCTATGTTATTTAATGTTATAGATTATATTGTAGTTATGAAAAAGTATATATGTGTATACTTGTATATTTGTATTTTATTTTCATTTTTTATTTATAAGTTGTTAATATCTTGTGTATTTGTCATGTTTGTGATATAAGTGATTATTATTGAGTGACTATGGTAAGCACATTTCTTCATAGTTTGATGCAATATATTCCATTCGATATAGCTGGTATTAGAATTATTAGGAGAGTAACCATATTTTTGCTGTATATGTACCTTATTTTTACCCTTTTTCTATTGATGTCCTAGTGTCACTATAATTGTTAGTTAGTAGGATGATCTCTAGGTACTGATAGATAGATGATTGATGCCTATAACTAAGATTATCATTGATATATCTAGATATCTTATTTCTCACTATAATTATCTATAAGTATGTCATGCTTAGAACATGGTGTGGATGGGAGATTTTTAGTAGCATATTAGAGATATAGGTCTCAATCTCTAGGGTGTAGAGGAGATAGTGGAACATTTACTTCTATAGCTAGTAGGTATAGAGATAGTGATAATGATGAGTCTGATGTATTAGAGTATGTAACCCAAATTATTGATTGAGTTGATTATATTGTAAACTTTATTTTAATTATATTTGATGAGTACTTTGATTTGTGTTATGAGCTTCTTAAATGGGTTCAAATATTAGTATTGTCTCATATGGTTTAGTTATGCATTCCAAATTTTTAATTTGACTTATGCTATTTACTTTTGCATGTTGTATAGATTTAATGGTTAATTGATATCACATTATGTGTTAGATTTGAATTTATATTCATGTACTATCTTGTATTAAATGTGGTTTGGTTGTTTTACTTTGTATATTTCTATAGATGTCATGTGTAGAAGAATATTATATTCAATAAGTATTATGCATTTATAAATGGCATTAATCCATGGTTATATTTGATTCTCAAAAAAAATACCCACTCATTGAGTAATACGATGTTATTATAATCATGTGAATCTGGTTAATAGACATTTTACGTAACACTCTGAGAAAGTTTTATTTATTTTTTGCTTTAAAATACTATTAAATTGTAATCTTCATTTATTTTTAAATATTTGATTCACTTTTGGTGTCCATATTTGTTATAGATGAGATATAATTGTGTTTACATTATATTGTTCCTTATCATTCATAAATATGTCTTCTCTAGGTTCTCTTCTAATAAAACCTCAAGTGACAATTGGTTCCATAATGGAAACATCTTAGGATAGATCAGTCATGGTATAATGTGAACTAGAAGAAGATATTTTCCTAGAAACATCATCCTTATAAGTCCAATAGGTTATTGAATCATTTGTAGGAACACCCTAAGATGTCTCAATATTTGTTAAATGAGTAGTAGAAGAAGATGGAGAAGGGGACATTGTTGACCAAGTGTCAACTTTTCCAAATGTAATAACCTCTTTATCCAAAAGTTGTGTAATATTTTTTTATGATTCATATTAATCATTATCTTGATGTCCATTGATACCATGATAAATTAAAAATGGTTTTCCTTTTACTTTCTCAAGGCAATGAAGAGGGTGATAGTAGTTATGAGGTAGAGTGATTAACTTCTTATCCAATAATGTATGTAGAATATGATGTGGTTGATCTTTGAAACTGTCAAAATTGAATGGTTGTCACTTATTGAAAGCATTTCCATTTGCTTTAGGTATTACTTTATAAACTTATCCTTTCCTTTTATTTAGGACTTTAACCAAATTTTCCTTGATCAAAATCTTTTCCTTATGAAGTGGAATAGTTGTTTTGAATTCCTTGTGTGGGATTTGTCATTATAAATTAATGCCTTCATGTGTCCTCTTGGGGTTTAGATTGAGTACCATTTCCTCCTCTAATGAAAAAGTCTCATAGCAAATAAATTGAAATGAATCAAAAGTGTAATAAATGAGCTTTACTTTGAGTGGATAGATGATACCCATATAAAATATATATTGAGTTTCAAAATTTATTGGTTTGTATATCAATTGGTGTATACAAGTATAGAATCATAAAATATTATCATAAACTAGCTCACATTTTATTTGATGAAGAGAAGGTAAGAATTCATGTGTAACCTCCTTATTATAAATATATTGCATTAAAAATGTCTCTTCTAACTCAAGATAGGAGTGTAAATACCTACTAGGAAGAGATTGAAACCAATCCAAGGATAGATGATACCATTTCCTCCTCTAATGAAAAAGTCTCATAGCAAATAAATTGAAATGAATCAAAAGTGTAATAAATGAGCTTTACTTTGAGTGGATAGATGATACCCATATAAAATATATATTGAGTTTCAAAATTTATTGGTTTGTATATCAATTGGTGTATACAAGTATAGAATCATAAAATATTATCATAAACTAGCTCACATTTTATTTGATGAAGAGAAGGTAAGAATTCATGTGTAACCTCCTTATTATAAATATATTGCATTAAAAATGTCTCTTCTAACTCAAGATAGGAGTGTAAATACCTACTAGGAAGAGATTGAAACCAATCCAAGGATAGATGATACCATTTCCTCCTCTAATGAAAAAGTCTCATAGCAAATAAATTGAAATGAATCAAAAGTGTAATAAATGAGCTTTACTTTGAGTGGATAGATGATACCCATATAAAATATATATTGAGTTTCAAAATTTATTGGTTTGTATATCAATTGGTGTATACAAGTATAGAATCATAAAATATTATCATAAACTAGCTCACATTTTATTTGATGAAGAGAAGGTAAGAATTCATGTGTAACCTCCTTATTATAAATATATTGCATTAAAAATGTCTCTTCTAACTCAAGATAGGAGTGTAAATACCTACTAGGAAGAGATTGAAACCAATCCAAGGCATTTACAATCAAACTTTTTGGAAACACTTTTAGTAAAATCTAACTACCATCACATTTTTCCATAGAATCTTTAAAGTCTCTGAGATGTGGATAAGGATCACTAATTCCATCAAACATACAAACTATAGGCATCATAAAGTTGTGATTTAATGGTGGATTTAGAATATTATGTATAATTGGGTTTCCATTAATAATATTAGAATCATTCCAAACATGATATGCTTTGATTTATAAGGTTAGATGGTGTATTTTATGTTGTAAGGCACCCACAATATGCATTAAGGGGGTGAATTCTTAGGAAGGCCTATTAATTTCCTTAAGAGGTTTTTTCAATGGTTGAAACTTATTATTCTAAGTTACCATATATACACTATTATGAAAGGGTGAAGAAGGCCTGTGTATAAGATTTTTTAGACTAGAAATAGGTTGAGAAAAGTCATCATGGTTATTTCTAGAATTTTGTTAACCCTAAATTTTAGAGTGGTAGTTATAGGGTTAATAATATGTAAATATTTCAAGCACACGAGTGATAAACTAATCTATAGTAGGCTAATTAATAAAAAACATAGATAAATAATATTTTAAATTTTTATACAACATAAATTGATAAAATAGTAAAGTATAGCTATTGAAAGATATTCCAATAAATAAGAACAATTGTGCTTAGTTGGTTTACTATGCATAAGTAAATATGAAATATAAATAGTTGTAAAATATGCAAGATCAATATTATGGATCTATCATCAAATTTTATAAATTCCATTATATGACCACAAACACTACCATCGATGCTAGTGTCTAACTATGATGCAAGTGTCCAATATAGAATAATAATTGGATCTAGATGTGACCAACTTTGTTGTTTTAGGTTTTTTATCACCTTTTTACTGGTGTGTTTATATCTGGGATATAGGTTTCTCTTCACTAATTGATCAAACCCTATCTCTTTATTCTTCTTCACCCTTAGAATGAGTTTACTAAAAAAATGGGTTAGTGGGCTCATGGTGTCAAGCTGCCCCAAATACTCCTCTATCAATGGGATATGTTTACATATCAAATACTCCAAGGAGGCCTCAAATTTATGTAGTTATCCCCTATGTGTATGAAAATATGTACACAAGGATGAAATATATTATATTAAGATGCATGCAGTGATCTAGCTTGTAATTTGACAAATATAATTCATGAGGTACTCTTTGAATGCTTCAAACCTATAATATAACTACTCATATGCTTTATATGAAAATAGGTATGAATAGGATAGAATAGAAGGTTTGTGTAGTTGATTGATTTAGATTTTTAGGTGTTTTCTTGGTATTTGTTAGATGATCAATGAGAAGTATTATATTTGTATTATACCATACCTTTTGAAAATATCTCATGGTAGGGTTCAGAAACACAAATAGGTTGACCCATAGGTTTAAAATCCTTTGCAATTTGGATGAATTCTAGCTAGTGTACACTAGATAATGATTTGGAAACTACCATCGATGGTAGTGTCCCTTTGTGGCTAGTAGTGTAAAGAAGGCTAGAAAATAGGTACAAGTCTAAAACTAACAGTGAATTATTTTATCATGTTTTAAGCTTTATATGTAGTGCAAGGGACCCAAGTCATTAGAATTGTATGGATCATACTAAGAGATAGTCATTTATACATAGTGATATGGTGAATGCAATCCTTTCGACATCAAGGAGGTCTAAAACTAAAGGGTATAGCCCTGATTAATATTTTCCAAATATATAAGATTGAGATGCTTTAAATAATTATTTTATTTAATATAATAATGCATAACGATGAAATTACTAGGTTAATGGAAATAAATGTGTACTTAGATGTGTATAACACACATTACCTTAGCTTGATTCCACTTTGAGTGCTTTGCTGGTGTGTGACCTACAACTAAGAGCATGTTACAGTATAAATGAGTGCATATAATTTAAAATTTGAAATAATTAAAATGCTTTAAAATAAAAAGATCAAGAAAGGAGTACACATGTGTGACGATGTAACCATGTTGCCTCTTGATGTTTTGACTTCATAATGATGCTTCCTTATGAAGCATTGGATCTAGAAAAAGTTTATATCTAATCCTTAGAGATTTTAAAAGGGATATTGAAAGGTAGTATTCCCCTAATCCAAATAAATTATGAGTTTTGACATGGCCATTCAAATCATTATATCTCAATCGCATAACTCAAGTATGAATATTTATAATCTAGTGATGGTGAGTGATTTAATCAACTCATCATATTATTCTAGTGAGAATTGATGATTTAGTCACTCCAATATATAAATATGATGAGGGTGAATGATTTAATTAATTAAAACTATATAATTAATGAATTGTTATAGTATAAAAAGCTTGATAATAACACATCCTAGTGTAATTGGTATATCCTAGTGAGTAGTATAATTGGTAATTTTTGATGAAATATCATGGCATATGCACATCTAATATGTCTAAATTAGATTATATTTTTTATAAATATTAAATAATATGTTTCAAATCTATGCAAAATTTATGTAATGTATAGGATTCTAACCTAAGAGTATATCATAATCATAGAATTGAACTAGAGTTTATACAAGTGTGGAGGTCATGTCTTTGTGAGATGCCCCCACTAAATTCGAGAGATATTAAGTGCAATAGTGTGTAGGTCATGTTTTTATGGCATGTTCTCATTAAAATTTAGAAACTATGAAGTTGTATAAGTGTGGAAGTCATGTTTTTACAACATGCCCCAAGTAAAATATAGAAGATGTGAAAATGTGGAGGTCATGATTCTATGACATGACCCCACTAATATACCCCCATTTTGAGGTGAGAGAAATACAATATTATATGTAATTTACCTCAAAAGGATAACTTAGTTGTATAATATGTGTATGAATCATATAGCATATAGGGATAATATGTTAAAAGAGATATATCAATTATGTTCACAGTATGTGATCACATCCAATCACAAAGACGAATGATATAGATCATGTATATGTCTAGAAAGTAACATTATAAGCTAAAAAAATAGTTAATCACACACATAATATCACTCAATGTAATGCAAAATAATAGTACAAGGAGACCTTTTACAAGGGGTATGTTTAAATGGTGCACAATTAAAAGGGATGACATATTTAAATGAATAATCAACATACAATAGCATAGAGGACATCAAGAAAGGAACATTTTCAAATGATTTATAAGTAAGACAATATAAATAAATGTAACACACTTAAATAAATAAAATATACATGAAGCATAAGCAACCAACATAAGCATATTTTACTATTCCCTACATATATGTGTTAGCAAAATCATTATGTAGTATAGCATATCAAATACATTGTGAAAAATATGAGCATGTATATAGACATGTGTAAGTGTTAGCATATAAGCTCAAACATAATAATGTATAAATTATCATAAAATATATGTAACATATATCAATCATGATCAAAGAAGGTAGATGCCCGTAATGTACTATATGATGCGAGTAGAGGAGAGGTCCAACAACTACAAATGCATAGACCACATGTTTGGGTATGCTTGTATCACACTCAAATATGTATTAAACATATGTTTTAGATTAAGGTAAAAATAGGTTTTGAAGGGACCCCAAAACCTTGAACAAAAGGAGAAAGATAAAACAATAACATCCACAGGCAAGCCTAAAGCCTACTACACCGAAGTAATAAAGCCAAGATACAAAGACCTGAAGCTAACAAATGAAAAACCAAAGATATACCCCAGGTTTTATAGAGACCTGGAAACTCCATAGTAAGAGTTCAAAAAACTAGTTTCCAAGACCAGAAAAAACAACCAACTAGCAGAACCAACTAAAAGAACCAGGAACTATTCTTCTAGTTCTAATATCATCTTCAGTACTTCCTTACCTTTCACAACAGTGTCCTGGATGGCAGCAGTCACCTGCATAGATCCCTCTTGCATTGCTTTCTTTCTTGAGCTTTGTCTAGTTCTTTTGCTAGGCCCCTCCAAAGTTTTGATTTCCTCATTTGCTCTTTTTCCAATGTTTACAGCAGTGGCACAAATGCTAGAGGTAACCTCCTCCATCTTTATTCTACTTTCCTTTATGAGTTACCTTAGGTTGTTCTCATAATCTTTGAGTTTTATGGGAATATCCCTCATCTACTTTTCCATGTTATTGATTTTGTTCCAAACTGCCTCCTGTTTACCCTCCATTATTTCCATTTTCCTATTGATTTCCATTATCTCCTTATACATCCATAAATCGAATTGAAGAGTAGCATCAGCTTTGTGATTGGCCAATCTAGTAGGTGGGTACCTTTCATCATTCTACCTTTTGTCGCTCCAATCTTTTGTGTTCTTTTTAGGACTGCTTCCAACTTCTTCAATATAGTCCTCCATTTCCATTCATTTTTGTTCCTCTATTTCAGCAGGGCTTACATTTTTGTTACTTACTTCCTTTACTTGAGCTCCCATTTCCAATATTTGGTTAGCGACTTGAACTAGATTTTCCTTTTCATTAATTGGATTAGGGTCCATAGTAGGATCATCTAGATCTTTATCAATTTCCTCAAACACTTGCTGGTTTTCCTCAGACTCATGGTTGTTATTTTCAGACTTTTCCTCTATAGTGACTCCTTTCTCATTCTTATCTTGCACTTCTTCTTCCTCACTGGAACTTGAATGCCCACTTTTTGTTCCTCCTTCTTCCTCCAGAGTCTCCTCCCCAGTGTTTTCAGAACTTTCCCACTCTGTTTCCTCATCAGCAGTCTAGTTATTGAAGCTTGGGAGTTTGAATTTAGCTTTTTCATTCCCTTTTACTATTTATTTCTTATTACTCCGTAGGTCCTTGTATTTTCTCGAATAAGGATTATTTACAATGGCCTTATTCTTAAAATGCCCTTCAATTATAAGAATTAACCCCTCATGCAGGATGGGATGAGATTCCTTTTTCCTATGAGCGAACAGAATTTAGAGCAAGGAAAAATACAGATAAAAAGGAAAGGAGATTCTTACTTTGTGTCTGAAGCGATTGAGAAATACAAAGTGAAATTTGTGGACTCTTTTGCTTCTTCCATCAAGTATGAAGTACTCGTGGATGCAACATAAGACGTCCCACCAGATGCCCTTAATTTGTTCCAATTCAAAAAAATCTCCACATATGTTTATATAGGAATTATATTATATTTCATATACTAATAGAAATAAAATAACATATATTCCAGGGAGCTAATAAAATCTAGGAATGTTGAATAATTTTATATTTATTTGAATGTTTTTGTATTTTTAGAATATTTATTTTTTTATATTTTTAAAATGTTTGAAAGGAAAAGGTTATCATATAATCCCATCCAAGGGATGCTCATAGGTAACTCCAAGCTCATAATATGCTATATGAAACTAGTGTTACTACCAAGGAGCATGCATAGGTGACATATTAAATCTATAGAATTTTTGGTATCTTGTATATGTGTAATAGGACTCTATGGTTGTGAAAAAACAATATAAGGAGTATAGATTCATATAACCCATATTTTAGTTCATTGTCTTTTCTTTGGATTACTTGTAATTACAACATGTTTAGTTTCTCTAAGTTATTCAGTATGTTATGTAGGAGTAACTAAATATCCCATCAAATCCATCATGTGTCTCTGGTGCAAAGGCCTCTCAAGTATGGGCTACCTAGGAAAGGGGATTTCCTATTTCTTACCCTTTAGTAAAGTATTAACCTTATTAGGTTTTATAATTATTTGTATTTTAATAAACATCTCTTGTTCAAGTGGGAGTTCATATGGAATTCTGGGGACTATGATTACCATGTTGGTATGAATGTATTTAATACGCCCATGAATTTAAGAAGGTATTGCACGTAGTTTATGTATCCAAGGACTATTAATACCATGTTGGTGACCATATGTGTTGGACAAACTTGTAAAGGTAAATCAATCACACCAATAACATGTTGTGATGTCCCATTAAATGCTCTGACAACATTAGTTAAAGGGTATAAATCATCATTTGTATATCCCAATTTTTTAAGTAGTATCATGGTAAATACATTCTCACTATAATTGTTATCAATCATAATACTATGTATATGATGATGTTCAAGGTATGTTTAAATAAATAATGAATGAAGATTAGAGTCATCATCCACTATTTCAATATCATCAAATGTAATAGAAGGTATCTGAACCATAGGAGATATTGTGCATGTATAAGTACCAATAATCCCATCTAATGGGTTCTCATAATGTGATGGAAGAGGATGTGCATTATATGCTATTTAAACATTTGGATATTTCTTAGAATGATCTTACAAAGGATTTTTAAATATATTTTTATTCTAGTGATCACCAAGTTGTGAACCTAAATCCTTTTGAGGATGTTACATCCTAATTCCTCTCTAGACTTAAATAACCTACTAATTAGTGGATTTTATGGTTATTGATTAGTTAATTATTGTTTTGGTTAAACATGATTTTATATACTGATGTATGGATAGTTATATTTATATTATTTACATAATCATTATCTTATTGAGTTATTTGTACTTGTATGTTATGTACATGATGATCATGTTTATTTAGTTCATTACATCAGTATATTATGGATTTTATATTGTTTTAGGTTAACTGCATTTACTATTTCAAGGTGGATGTAGGATAGATCAATCCCTCAGACTATGATGGAGGGAAGACATCATCAAAGAGGGTGGAGTAGATGGAGGCACTGGGGGATGATATAATGGAAACTAAGAACCCTACAAACACCATAAATAGTATAATATATTGTGATCATTATTTTATTAAATGGATTCTAGTATGTTTTTAGTTACTATTATGTTATATGTATTTGAAAATGGTTTATTCTCATGTTGATCTGGTTGTGTGTTTGTTGGTATGATATTTAGACTCTTATATGTTGTATCACTCATCTTATTTAAAGTGATTATGTTTTCATAACATGTATTTGGAATCTATAGATATCTCTAATATGATCCAAATTATAATCTACTATCTTGAAAAGTGGTGTCTTCTTTATAAGATGCATTGTTATAAAGATAGGAAACTTAATTATTTATGTTAGTTGATTGTTAACTTTAATATTTAGCAAGGTGTGGTTAGTGATAATGTTTAAACGAGTATTTTTTACTAATTCAATGTTATAATATTGAAACCATTATTAATGTTAATAATCATAATGTTTAGGTTGTTATTGGGAAGTCAATATTATTGTGAAATCATTGTTAATGTTAATATGCATAATGCATAAAAGGATTATTATTGTTAATTGGAATGTTCACAAATTTAGGGTTTATATTATCATTAGCTTGAGATATTCAAACATCATGTAAAACAAAACACTATAGTTTTGGGTTGCATGGAATCTCTTCATCGTGCTCACTTTCAGTTTAGTGGAGGAATTTTGGAGGTTTATTAGCATGCAAGAGAATAAAATGAGAAGAAGAAATGCATGAGGGTACATAGCAGATGAAGGAGGAAAGAGAAGGAAAAATAAAATAAAGGATTTGAGGTAGATTTGGAGGGTAATACCAATTTGGCATAGCCGTACATTTTGTACTAGGTAGTTTTGTTGATTAAATTCATATTTAATTCATATGAGATAAATCAATGAATTTTGGTAAATTTATATGGGTTAAGGGTTTTCATTTTTATTATTTTGAAATTATTTGAAAACTAGGGTTAAATAGATGGAATTGGAGATGGATCAGCCATCCACAAAGCTAGGTATAGAACTCTCAAACCCTAGTTAAATAGCTTTGCATACATAATTCTTTATAATTATAATATTTGAATTACCTTGAAAAAATAAATTATCAAGTTCTTGTAATAGAAATTATAGGATTATGATGTATAAATTTTGTTAATTCTAGAATGGTTAAATAAAAATGTGATAATTTAGTTGAGTTGTGTATAAGTTTATAAATTACACATAGAAGTTAGAAAACCTTGTTATAGATACCAAGGTAAACTCATGGGTAAATGGTTTTATTAAGCTGATTTTTATATTAAAAATATGTCTTCAATTTGAGCTTGGCTTTTGTGAAATAGTAATAAATCATTTTACTTGTTATACCAATATTTTCTGGGTAGTTGTTATGTTTAAAATGGGCTATGATTTTTGTGTCAATAATCTTGGGTTAGGGCACAGTTGGGTTGTAGGGTTAAACTCAATCCTTTAAATATAGTATTAAGTAATTTTTTCCCCATAAAATGTATTTGCTGATATATATATATATATATATATATATATATATATATATATATATATATATATATATATATTATATATATATATATATATATATATCTGTGTGTGTGTGTGTGTGTGTGTGTGTGTGTGTGTGTGTGTGTGTGTGTGTTAAATCTAGCTAAGTTGTATTAAACTCAAATCTTATTGCATGATTATGTATTGGGTTAGTCTGGTTGGAAAGATTATAGTTAAACAATAATTTATATACCTATAGTATGATTAAATAATTTTATATAGCTTACTTCCACTTTAGGATTTCCATTTTTATTAGAATAATATAATTATTATTTTGTTTCATTTATGAAATTAGTAAAAAATTGTATACATATACATGAGTATATATAATATTCAAGACTTTTATTTGTTGACCTGATGATATGTATATAGCAATGTATATATATATATATATATATATATATATATATATATATATATATATGTACATAAATTTTTCATGATTATGGCGCACCTATATAAACATATATCTTTGTGTTAACATTATGACTGAACTATAATGGTGATTGTAAGTCAATTTGTTATTTATTGTGGTTTTATTTGAGAGTTTCATTTTGATAACTAGAAGGATAGAGTTCTTTGTAAATATAAATGGTTGTGTAAACTTGCTAAATATTATTATGCTTGTAATAAAAAATTACTATGGTAACTAGTCAGAGTATATACATATAAATCCATTTATATTCTTAGATATGCTTATATACACATAGTTGTGTATAGCAATGACTATGTGTTAATCAATTTATATGATATTCAAGTATGGTATGTCATGTATAAATAATAAAACACGATCAAAATATTATAGTTTAGTCTTTGCATATAATTGGAAAAGAATTTAATAACTTTGGGTTTGAAAATGCATATATTGTTGATGATTAAATATGATATAGATTATATAATGAATTTGTATGTTTATGTTTGATTAGTTGAATTATCAAGACTAAATGCATTTTAAAATATCAAATTAAGAGTTGTTGGATCTATAACATGCAGATATAAAACTATAGTTAAATCTCTTTTGGGGTATTGGAAAGAATTTAATTTGGTTGTGTGATAGTATATGCATTATTATTAGAATGTTATTTCAAATTGAGTATATTGTATTCTCTTATGCATATATTGATGGATAATTAAACATGTTATATGTTAAATCAAAGATGTATTTAATGCATTTGTTTACATGATTTAATAATGTTAAACTTATAAGCTTAAGGAATTCAAGGAACCTCTAATTATGCAGTGTTTGATAATATTTAGCTCAATCCATTTAACATAGACTAGTTTTATGAATATTTTAATTATGCAATTATTAAATGGAATTAAAGTGGTTGTTGAATGAGCTATTAATTATTGATATGATTGTCTCACTATATAATCTTACCCATATGGTTTGATTGATTTGATGTTTAGTGTTTACTTGAATAGTATGACTATTTTGAAATCTATTTATTATTCTTTAATAAATTAGATGTTTGGAATTATTACATTTAATTTGATAAATTAAATTCATGTCTTTGAGACTTTATTGTATTATCATGTATTATAGCTACTAGAAGGAAAAACTCATTTGAAATATGTTGGCTTTTTGTTTTTAAATATATAAACTGAATCCGGTATTAATGACCTTAAATAAGTGAGTGAGATGGATTCCAGTTACTTAATTAGTGTCATTAATATGTAGATAAGGTGTAATCTAATTGAGTGGTGTGTATGAAATTGACTGATCCTCAAAATAAAATAACTATATAAAAACTTTGGCTAAAGTAGTGTTTATGGATAAACATTATCATTTTATCTATTTGATTTAGTTTACATTATTAGTATGATATCATGTTAGAATGGGTTTATTTATGATATACTGCATGTAATAGTTATCTTACAACACACAAGTTCTCATTGTCACTCTTTCTTCTTGTACCATCATTATCTACCCATCTGTAAAGGGAGGTCCATTCCCTTGTTGGGATATTGTGTGGGGGATCAATGGTCTATGGTTGGTGTGGAAAATCATTCAAATGATGCTCTCCCTCCCCTCAACATTACTTCACTAGTGACTACACTCATGATTAATTTTAGATGATTCAAGTTTAATGAGACTCTCATGTTATGTGGATTATTGTATCATTATAAATTATTATTAAGCTTTGTATTATGCTAAAATTATACTATTTTATTATATGTACCAATATAATAGTTGACTATAACATTGTATCAGTTATAGCTAAATTTATAATTATACTTTTATGAAATAAATTTAGTATTCATTTTTATATCAGAATTATACTTGATATTGATCTTGTGATCATTAGCTAAATAGATTATCTCTTGAAATTGTTAATGGTTAGCTTAGAAACTAATGTATTTAGTTAAATATCATTGTATTGTTGGTTTCATCATGATGGAATCTATTTATTGAATTTATGTAAATGTATTAAAAAAATACCTCGTTCTAGTAAAACCTAATGGGGTTGTTATAGAGGATCATTAAATTTAATATTTTGGTCATAAATAAGGTTTTAGATCTTATGCTTCAATGTATACAATATGTTATTAGAATTTCCAAGGCCTTAGTGATAGTCACAATATGCATTAGCAACATATCCTTTTAGTAGAGGTCAACTCATATTAGCTGGAAAAATATTAAGCTCCAAGTGTTCAATAGAGACACCACTTAATCTAGGGTTATGCCTAGGTGCATATAATTAATATAATAGATCTAAAAAAAAAAGTGAAAAAATTATAAGGTTGTATACCCTAAGGTGATCTAGGGTTTGCATAAAGAGACACAGAGGTCAGGTTCACCAAATATTTAACCCTAAATTTTAGAGTGGTTAAAGGGTTAATAATATTGAAATAGTTCATGCACAAAGGTGATAAACTAATCTATATCAAGCCGATTAATATAAAACTTAGATAAAAAGTATTCTAAATTTATATAACTGAGATTGCTAAAAAGAGTAAATTACAACTATTGAAAGATATTACAATAAATAAGATATAATGGTACTTAATTATTTTATTGTGTGCATGTAGATCTAGACTAGAAATAGGTGCAAAATATGAAATATTAGTATTATGGATTAGTCATAAAATTCTACAAATTACACTTTTATGGTCATGAACACTACCATTATATCTAGACACTACCATTGATGTTAGTGTCTAACTAAGATATAGGTGTCCAATATGAAATAATAAGTGGATGTGGATGTGACTAGCTTCATCATTCTAGGTTTTATGTCACCTTTCCACCAGTGTATTAATATAAGGGATAGAATTTGTTTCTCTTTGTTGATTAATCAAACCTTAGTTCTTCACCCTTGAAATGAGTTCATTAAAAAATGAGTTAGTTGGATCACAATGTCAAGCTACCCCAAAGGCCCCTCTATAAATGTTTGTTGCTTACATATCCAATAATATAAGGAGGGGCTCAAACTTATATAATTATCCCCTATGTGTAGAAAAGTGTGTGCACAAGGGTGTAATATACTATATGAAGATGCATGCAGTGATCTAGCTTGTAATTTAACGAATATCACTCATGCGCTACTTTTTGAATGCTTCAAACCTATAATATGATTTTTCATATGCTTGATATGAAAATAGGCATGAATAGGGTAGAATATAGTGTTTTTATAGTTGATTGATTTAGCATTTATAGGTGTTTGCTTGGTATTTTCTAGATGATCAATGAGAAGTCTTAGACTTGTTTTTATACCACACCTTTTGAAAATATCTCATGATAAGGTTGAATAAGATAAATATGACAACCCATAGGTTTTGAATCATCTTCTATTTGGATGAATTTTGGCTATTAGACACTAGATAAGGATTTGGACACTACCATTAGTGGTAGTGTCTCTCTATGGTTGGTAGTATCCAAAAGGCTATAAAATAAGTATGGGTCTAAAACCAATAGTAAATGATTTTTATCAAGGTTTAATCTTTATGTATAATTTACGGGACCTAGGTCATTAGAATGATATGAATCAAACTAATATATAATAATTTTGGCATAGTGAGATGGAAAATTTAAGCCTTTTTATAACAAGAAAGTCTAAAATTGAAGGGTAAAGCCCTGATTAATATTTGTCAAATGTATAAGATTGAGATGCTATAAATATTCAATTTTTTATTATCTACAACATTATCTTGAATATATTCACATTCTAATGATGTATCACTACATATAATGGAATTATCATTACATAAAATTTTATCACATTTGTTTCGATAGAAATCTCATGTGAAGAGATATTTTGACATTGTATTCCAAGAAAGGAGAAAGAATCATCACATGTGTTTTTATCATTTATCATTTCTATAGAGATAAGTAATTTTACATTTTGTCCCAATTCTAGAGATAGAATGAATTACACATTCTTTTTCCATTTATAGAGTTAGAGAAGGAATTTTACATTCTTTTGCCATTTTTAGAGAGAGAAAAGATTTCACATTCTTGTCATTTCTATAGATAGAGAAGGAATTTCATATTATTTTTCAATTTATAGAGAGATGATGAATTTCACATTATTTTTCCATTTCTAAAGAGAGAGAAGAACCAACACATTATTTTGTCATTTTTAGAGATAGAGAAGGAATTACACATTCTTTTGCCATTTCTAGCGATAGAGAAGGAATTTCAAATTCTTTGGCCATTTATTTTTTTATTATGGGTAAATGTGGGTTTTGAAATGGCCCAAAACCTTTTACATAAGAGAACCAAGGATAATACAAATACAAATTAGACAGGAGACTAGAAACATAACATATCACTTGGAACAAAAACAACCAGACAAAAGATAAACAACTAACAATAAAATTATTGGGATAACATTAGATTATAATTTTTTTTTTGCTAATGTAGGGAGACCATTTAGAGAAATTATATCTTACCACTCATACTTAAAATACTATATGTGTACTTATACAAATTTATCCTCAAAATCCTGATCAATATTAGCTTGAGTCCTTTTCTAGCTCTTTATTCTCTTGCTAGTGCAAACTTGAGTTGAATTATTTTTCCTTTTCCTTAACCCTTGTTGGATCATTTGGATACTATTATCACAATTTTTATGGTGGATTTACTTGTTTTTATTGCATTACCAAGTGTTTAATATATTTTTAGTTTAAGTGAATCAAATTAATAGATATTAAATTATTGTAATTTGAATACTAGAATATATTAAAATCAAAATGAAATACAGTATGAGACAAAATTTAAAATTTATTAAAAATATAAAACAGGCCTATAGATATAAAAACATCCCTAAAACATATATTTTTCCAATTGTCTAGCCTAACTGTGAATGAAAATTGCTTGATAGGATCTATTGTAGACACCCAAATTTGGCATAAGTTTATTTAAAATACATATTTTTACATAACTCTGCTTATTTAGATTATTGTTGATGAATGAAAGGTTCATTGGCATGTGATGGCTCAAGTTTTTTTGTCTTCTCTCTTGTTTTATTCTTAAAATCCATGTGTTATTGTTCCATACTCTCACATTCTATCTAGGGGATCCCTAATTTGTCTTCTATATTTTCCTATATTCATTTTAGGTGTTTTGGACAAGAATGCACTCCATGAACAAGGATGCACGATAGACTTCTCCTATAGTGTGATGTTATCCTAATGTAACTTATGGAAGGTTTTCAAATTTATATGTTGACAAGGACTATTTTTATTACCATTGGTCTTTTTCACCAGGTCATCTTGTATGCCAACAGGTCTCTAAATTCAAATACAAAGGTCTATATAAACATAGGTCTTGCAAAAGAAAACTTAACTTGATCTTAGTGATCAAAATCTATACAAAAGTAGTATACATACTAAATAGTTGATTAATTTATAGATTATAAGTTGAAATACATTGTCGTATAGATGTACAAAGGGTATTCATGGGATAAAGAGCATTTAGTATTACATCCACAATTTCACACACACATCTGAGAGGAATAACTACATCAACCTAAAGCCCATTTGGGATATGTAGGAAGTGCTCAATCATAAAGAGGTTCATATGCCAAATCAATTATTCCATTAACCCTATATCCCCCTTTATATTTAATGTCCATTTCATTATTGTACATGAATTAAAAATGTGTTATTATAGGTCATCTGCATATCAAATTAGGCTGCAAATAGAGGCAAATGGCATACAAATAAGAGGAATTGATCCAAATCTTCAAATTCTACATATTACTTAACAATAAAAAGCCACATTACATAGATAATAGTGTACTTATTCCTTGTTCCTTACTATGATCTTGTCCCTATATACTTTGAATCACTGCTTTCAATGGAAACACACTCACAAATTTTATTTATTTAACATCAAATCTCAAATCAGCCTATGTATTTTATAAAAAGTCAGATTATGAGCTAAGCATTCATTCTCCATTACAATTTATTATTTTAACTTAATTTCAGATTTGTATTTTAATCTATTTTTATTGTATATTTATGTACATCAATTTTAATAGTGTATTTCTGAGTTAATTGATTAATTCCAATTGATTATAGGGTAAATATTTTAGTAAACTTGCATATTATCGAACATATACTCAAAACCCTATCTCCTCACTAAGGTTTTTTTTATATTTTCTAAGTCATATCAAAATTAATCACAAATCCATTATAGGTTTTTCCTATTCATACATAAACTAATGAAACATGTTTTTCTCATGAAATTATTACATAATTTTTCTAGAAATTGTAATTTATTATTTTTAATAAATACTTACATAACTAGAAAAAAAAAATCTATTTTACATTTAATTTATGGATTCTTTAAATTTATTATTTCTATTTAAAAACCTATCTCATATTTAAAATACATTTATCTATTTTTTTGTAATTATAGATTTTCTATTTTGCATGTTCTAGCATTTTGTCACATTTAGCTTGAAATAACTATAATTTGTTTCATTCACAACTGATTTAAAACAAATTCATTTCAAAAAGTATCATATATTTGTTTTGTTGATGTGTATTAAATTAAAACCCTCTTTTTGTTTGGCAAAATACTACATAAATTACTCAAAAATTACAAATTACTATTTTTAGTAAGTGTTAGACTATTAATTCTAGATTCAAATTTATTTATGGGTTATGTAAATTGATTATTTTTCTACAATAAACTCTTTTAGTTTTCTAAAATATTACATATATCTCTTATAATTTCTAGTTATTTATTGTGTAATTATACACTACGTTTTGTTTGTTGATTTTTGTGTGGTTTAAGGTCTCAATTAAAATTCTAATTTTCTCAAATCAGAAAGTCATGATTCCTACAAAAAAATATTTTGATTTATTTTCTCTTTCTTTTTCTTGCTTTTCCTTATTTTAAAAATTGTATTATGATATTTTTAAAACTACTTAATGATTATCATGAAGGACTATGTGGTGTTTTATTTATAGACATTATGGTGTGAGGAGTTTTACTCCAATACTCATAGCCATAGTACATATCTAAACGTCTAATTTAGTTTATATGTACCTCATTGTATATCAAAAACACATAGGATCCCTTATGTATAACAATATAAATCTTGTTTATTTGTTTGATTTATGGTGTACCTGAGAGGAGTGTATCACCCAAGGGAGTTACTCTCAACTTACCCTCGAAATCAGGGTTAATGGGCTATAGGAATGGTTCTACCTCAATGAGTGAGAAGATATTTAAGAGCCTACAAATACTTCAAGGCCCTTTATAATTTACCCATTATACCTCAATTTTCATTTGTATTATTTTTTAAATCATTATTTACTCTACACATGCTACATTACTTATTACATGGTATCATTACTCATGTTGTATATTTTATCTTTCGTTTCATTATGGATAGTCAAAATATACTATTTTCCACACATGATAGCCCCTTTTTCTTATGATTGAGTTGAATGGAATCAAAAACTCATGGAAGAAGATTATATGGATGATTTTTATTTTGATAGCATGAATACATATAATCCATTTGAATCTAAATTAACTTTTCATATATTTATCCTAAATAAGGAAGGACCTTTTGATTTATCCATAGATTCCTCTTTAGAATATCTTTTAAGCCCTATTATAGCATAGAATTACACCCCTGTGGGAGAGTTTTTAAGGCTCTCCCACTTTCAGCTGTAAGCATGGGAACAACCTCAGGATGTGGGTGTCCTATGGTGAGGTTGAGCCTCTAGGATTTTTAAAAAGGCTAGTTCCTCTTGGTGGATCACCTAAAACTAATGATGAAATGAAACTTCATGGGGAAAAGGGTTAGAAGGAATATAATGTCTCCTAAGAAGGATAACCAAGTGAGGCACCAAATTTAAAATGGGAAACTCCCATACGCTTGAACCCACACTAATTTTATAGAGGACAATACTAGATTACACAACCTCAAGATCAAGCTGGTTACATAAATATTTCATGAAGGAGGTTCAAGGAAGTAATGAATGTAAATGGAGAGGAGTTCTAAGACTCACTATAAGTTCACATTAATGGTGGAAAGAACACTCAACTAGACCTTTAAATAGCATTAAAAAATCCTTAAACAAGGTCAAAAAGGAGGATCGTGGATGAGGAATACTTTCCTTCATGTAATGCCATAGTACATAGCTCAATAGACACAAGTCCAAGGCAAGAGACAAGAAAATAAAAATCCTTTGTAGGGTCGAGCCTAATCAGTTGAGCATATCTTATGATATCTCTAAGAGCATCATGTCTCCCAGGAAGATAAAAATGTTTAAAAACTAGCCATGATTACAATAACAAATTATGAGATATATATAGAGAAGAGGAATAACTTTTGGTGATGGAAAAAGGAGAGAAGAATTAACTAGTTTCCAATGATTGGGACTATTCCTTACTATCCTTGAGTTCTTTTTATTCAAAGTATGTAATTGCTTTGATTATGAGGTAACCACCCAAGACCACTACCAAGTTGCTCAAGCCCCTTACACATTCAAGTCTCCTACTATAACTAACGGAGCCATACCTATGGTAGCTACATGTGCCCACCAAGTGTAAGTGATTTGACCCTTGCATTTAAGGCTTGATGTGTTCTTTACTATAGCTTAGACTATCCTAGTTGGTTTTTTGCATATTCACTACTCCACCTAGATGTATCTATTCTTTGTTTAACCACTTTGCATGTTGTAGATGAAAGGAGAATTCCTTGTTGTCCATTGATCTAATGAGCTTGTTGGATGCACTTGTGACACTTGTCTTTGACTTATTGGCCCTTTGGATTCACTTGGAGAGGACTTGTCTTTTTGAGAACCTAAGAAGCACTTCTAAGACCAAATCAATATTTTGATGTCTCATTACTTATTTTAGGTTTATAACTACTCACAAATTATGAATTAATTAATTAGTGCTCTTTAGAGAACCTAAAATACACTACCCAGACCAAATGAAGATTTTCAAGACCCACTACTTACTTACATCAAACTTATCATTACTTATAACTTATAAAATGAAATAATTAGTGCACCTTCACAAACCTAAATTCTTCTTGTTTGACAAACCTAAAGTCTTCTGAGAGAAATCTTGAAGTCTTTTACTTGTTAAAGCTCAAAGCCTTCTCTTTCTAAATACTTGAAGCTATCTGTTATCTACTCTTGGAAGCCTAAATTTGTTTTAAACTTGCCACTTTTACTTTAATGTCCATCTTCTCACACTTAGGAAAAATTTTGGTATGTGGGACATAAATGGCCAATATTTCTAGTGACTCATAAGGAAGCATGTCTGTTATGCTTGAGAACCCAGCTCATGTTGCCTTGTCTAGTCCATTGGGAATGGAGTCTTTACTTCTGCAACTATGCTAGTCTAAAATTAGATACAAGGCTAACCCTTGCTAGAACTTCATCTTGAATCAATGAGGATAGCACAAAACAACACAAAACAAAGTTTCCAAGGCACCAAAAGAAAATAAACTAGCCTATAACAAAAAAAAAATTAATAAACAAATGTGCCTAAAATAGCACTTGGTAGAATTTAAACAAAACCAATCTAATATATACATCTTATAACTATATGTAGCCTTTCTTCCTAGATCAAATAGAAAGTTTGATACTTTTCTTCCATTATGAGATAGGGGATTGAATAAGGCATACAGTTGCTTGACCCTTGGCATTAATGTCTACCTCTTCTTTATTACACTTGTTAACTTCTCTATCACCATGTTTAATGAGAACTAGGTAGATCTAAAAAGGTCAACTATATGAATCTAGAGGGTCTTAAGCTCTTTGAATGGCTCTTTAACTATAGCCTCTAATAGTGGTTCAACCAAGAAAACCCCTTTGATTTATATGGCCTCCACAATAAGATTGGGTTTGTTCATTATCTCATGTTTTTTTAGGCTCATAAAAGAGATAATAACCTATTTTTAAGATATAAAACAAATCCATATTTGCAATGAATTATTGAGGTGGTAGAGTTAGAATACTACCCAATCCATCCCCTTTGATCCACTTGACAAAGATGTTCTCCTTGGTTGAAACCAGACCATAGTTGCCTTGGAGAAGAATATAACCAACTCCTAAGATCTCAAACAAGTCCTCAAATGAGCCACTCAAATGATTAGGAACCTTTGGCTTCTCCATAAGTTCATCAATTTGATCAGCTAATTTATTCATTTCCTCATCCCTTTTATCATGTGGTAGCTCATCTAAGGAATTGATAGCCTCAACCCCTTCATTTTTAACATAAGGTGGTAGCTTTGTATCCTCAATAGTGTATTCTACTTCATGCACTACTGCAAAAGAATATTCAATATGTTCTCATTCATTTAAGAAGGTTACTTTGATCTTTTACAGACTAAGGGGGGACCCTATGGTGATTTCTTTCTCGTATCTGTTTATGACATTTTCTTCCTTAGCCTCTTTGGATGAATCTCCCATAGGTTCTTTATTTTTTTCCTAAAATAGCTCCACTTGGATCACCTTCACCTCCTCTTCCTTTCTTCTCTTGAATTGGCTGAACCAATTTCCAAGATGGAAATATGTAGGGAAAAGCCATATTTTCTTCCTTATTCTCCACTTCATGAATGACTCTCCATGAAGGAAAGGCTCAAGGATTTTGAGGGGAAAGGAGTGGAAGCTACAAGGCTTCTTGACTAATTTTAGGAATCACCACCTCCTTCTTCTACCCACTACTTTGAATAAATTTCCAAGATGGAAAAGACAGAGGCTCTTGAGGAAGAAGGGATGGAGGTTAAAATACCTTTGATCTACTTGGCTACATGACTTGTCTCCAAGATGGGAAAGGTAGAGGTCCTACCTTCATCTACTAATTTTGCCATTCTTCTTCTCTCCTTGTCTTCAGTTCCAAATCTCTAATTTGCTTTGCTATATTCTCTTGAAATAGCTCCTCCTTAAGGCGATCAAGAACAAAATAAGGCTCTTAAAGAGGGATGAAGTTTTGGACCCAAACAATAGGCTATTCCATAATAAGCACTTCATTTTTTTGGTATCCCCCTTGGATGTATTTCTAAGAAGTAAAAGACTATGAAACATATGATGAACTTGGAATATTCGAAAGAGAACTTGAAATAGTCACTTGAGGAGGAATGGGTGACATATAAGAAGGCTACAAAGGTGCATCTATAGGCACAAAATATTGGTGGGGCTGGCCCTATTGTTCCTCAAAGTCCTTTCAACTTATCCTCAATGCTCTAAATATAATCACATATATCCATTATTTCACTAGTGAGGTTGCTCCAATTTACTCTCTCAATAGGTGCCCATTCTGCTTTGATTTGCTACAATGAATCCCTCACATAATGGATTTGTTGAGGGGGAACATTTTGGCCATAACACTTTTGTGAGCACAACTCTAGTGCATGCTTGTCAAGGTTCACTAAATTTTGCTAAATTATTGGTATAAATGGCTCATGGTAGGGTTGATTAGGAGTAATATTTTGATGGGCTTGTTCATAAGGGGGATCAGGGCAATATTCTTAAATATATAGATCTTGAGGAACCTATTGAGGTTCATCATAGCCTTGATATTAATCTTGGTAGGATTGATTGAGCTCATATGGATCATGAGGATCATATTGGGGTTACTAATAAGGAGGTGAATAATAGGAATATTCACCATAGCTATTCATGTTAGCCTCATAAGTCAAGTAGGAGCTAATTAAAATTTTATATAGACAAACCTAGTCTGCTCATAACTAGGAGCTTTGATTTGGAGTCATGAATGGTACTAATACTTACTTTCAAAAGAAAATAATGATGATTATGAACTTGGGCTACTTAAACTAGTTGATATATTCTTGTAGTCACCATTTTTATTTGTTGAATGCCTTCAAAGGTTTATAAGTAACAAGACAACACCAAAAATACTTCTACTACTTTGGATCTTAGTCCCATCGAGCATGCCATAACTATTATAACATGGAATTTCACCCCTATGGGAGAGTTTTTTATGCTCTCCCACTTTTATATATAAGCATGATAAAAACCTCAGGATGTTAGTGTCCTATGGTGAGGTTGAGCCTCTAGGATTTTTAAAAAGCTAGTTCCTCTTGGTGGATCACCTAAAACTAATGTTGGAATGAAACTTCATGAGGTAAGATAAGGGCTTATAATAAGGCTAACCAAGTGATACACCATATTTAAAATGGGAAACTCCCATAAGCTTGAACCTATACTAATTATGTAGAGGATAATACTAGATTACACAACCTCAAGATTAAGTTGGTTACATAAATATTTCATGGAGGAGGTTTAGGGAAGTGATGAATGCAAATGGAGAGGATTTGTAAGACTCACTAGAGGTTTACATTAATAGTGGAAATAAAACTCAACCAGACCTACAAATAGCATCAAAAAATCCTTAAACAAGGTTAGAAAGGAGGACCATGGATGAGTAAGACTCTCCTTCACGTGATGCCATAGTATGTAGCTCAACAGACACAAGTCCAAGGTAAGAGATAGGTAAAATAAAAATTGTTTATTGCAGAAGAGGTGGTTCTTATAAATGCTTAGTAGGTTTGAGCCTATCCAGCTGAGCATATCTTGTGATATCTCTAAGAGCGTTCCACTCCTAAAAAGATAAAAAATATCTAAAAATTGGCCATAATTACAATAACAAATCATGAGATATATATAGAGGAGAGGAGAGAGAAGAGGAAGAAATTTTGATGATGGATAAAGGAGAGAAGAATTCACCAATGACTAATGATGGGGACTATTCCTTATTGTCCTTGAGTTTTTTATATTCAAAACATGTAACTACTTTGACTATGAGGTAACCACCTAAGATGATCACCAAGCTACTCAATCCCCTTACGCATTTAAGTCTCCTACTAGAATTGATAGAGCCATTCTCATGGTATTTGTATATACTCACCAAGTGTAAGCAATTTTAACCTTGCATTTAAGGCTTGATGTGTTCTTTACTATAACTTGGACTATCACAGTTAGTTTTTTGCATATTCACTACTCTACCTAGATGTGTCTATTCTTTGTTTAACCACTTTGCATGTCATAGATGAAATAAGTCCTTACTATCCATTTATCTACTAATATTTATGGATGCACTTGTGCCACTTATCCTTAACTGATTATCCATTTGGATTTTCTTGGATAGGACTTGTATTTTTGAGAACTTGAGAAGCACTTCTAAGACTAAATCAAGATTTTGATGTCTCATTACTTATTTCATATTTTTGACTGCTCACAACTTATGAAGTAATTAAGTAGTAATCCTTGGAGAACCTGAAATACACTACCCAGACCAAATCAGGCTTTTCAAGCCCCACTACTTACTT
Source organism: Torreya grandis (assembly GCA_037957365.1). Taxonomy (NCBI): domain Eukaryota; kingdom Viridiplantae; phylum Streptophyta; class Pinopsida; order Cupressales; family Taxaceae; genus Torreya; species Torreya grandis. Next base: position 869,369 of record JARHVA010002186.1, read on the forward strand.
ATTTTAGACTAATCATTACTTGTAACTTATAAAGTGAAATAAGTAGTGCACCTTCACAAACCCAAAGTCTTCCTACTTGACAAACCTGAATTCTTCTAAGAGATAGCTTGAAGTCTTTTACTTGTTAAAACTTGAAGCCTTCTCCTTTCAAGAACCTGAAGTTGTCTCATGTTTTCTCTTAGAAGCCTAAAGTTATTCTGAACTTGTTGCTTTTGCTTGAATGTCCATCTTCTCACACTTAGGCAAACTTTTAGTATGTGGGCCATAAATGGCTGAATGCCCCATTTCAAGTCCTCCTTTGGACTCTCCCATAGGCACACCTATTGGTTCCTCCTTAATCAAATCTCTTGATCCTCTTTGGCTCAACCTTTAGACATTAGTTAGGATTTATCTTTAGATAGCACTTCCTCAGTCACACCAATAGTCTTCTTTATATATATATATATATATATATATATATATATATATATATATATATATATATATATATATATATATATATATATATATATATATATATATATATATATATATATATATATATATATATATATATATATATATATATATATATATATATTCCTTTATTCTCTACCTTAAATGTGTACTTGGGCTCCATCCATGATTTTCCTTCATCTCCTTCATTATATTTTATCTTAGAGCCCAAGGTGCTACCTATTTTCAAACATTAAGAATATTACCCTTGTACACCTAACTTATCTTTTGCCTTTGATAATGCCATTCATCACCATCATTATTATAAATCCAATTCCCATAAGTTATGCCTCATAAAGGATGATGTTCCTACAAATTCCTTTATGGATCTTCCTTTCAAGTCCTTATTAGATACATCTCTAGATCCTTATTAGGTGCATCCCTTAGGCACTCTTTTAGGTCCATCTTCTAATTATCCTTTAATTAATCCTATAAATCCCCCTTTGGAATCTTATTTAGAGTCTTATTTAATTACACCTCTATATTCCTTTTTGGTAATCCTTTTGGGTCTCCCTTTTTATGTTTCTTTAGTCACACCTAAGGATGAGAACTTGTTTTCCACTTACATTTATTCTTCATCCCCTTTACTAAGTAATGAGCCTCCTAGTTTTGATTATTTACCTTCTCATAGATTTTTACCTACTCCTAAGGATGAGGTTCCTTATTATAAAAAAAAATCCCCTTCTTTCCATGAGGCTCAATTAAACCCTATTATTAATAAGGATATCTCTCCTTCATTACGTTGGATAATTACTACACCTATATCATAGTTATTATTTTCCTATCTTGCCACCCATAATGGAAATCAAGAATATTTCTTATTATTATGATGAGTATTGGTATGATGATATTTTTTTCTGTAGTGATGATGAACATGCTCCTTCTCTAGATACTTCACCATTACCCTCTCCTGGTGATGAGAATATACATACATTTTGTGATGAATTTTATCATTCTCCCCTACAAAGTAAGATATGTGAATAAGAGGATTCTATAACTCATAATGTTAAATCTCATACACACACCAACCTATTTTAATGCTTTTTGTATTCACAAGAGAAACATTAAGTAATAAAGTTATTTGAATGTTAATCAAGTATTGTTCAGATTTTAACAATGTACTATAATATTTTGATAATATATCTCATTTAAACATGTCCAATAAATACAATAAGTACTAAGCAACTAAGGGATAAAGAGATTGTATCATATTTTTTATTCTATTTTTAATTGTGGTAGTGATTAGGATTCATTACAGGGCTATATTAGAGATCTAGACTTTATTCATTTTATATTCTGACTATTTTTGGCCTTAAGATAATTGTGTCAATTACAGATAGTAACATCAATGCATATGTCTATATCTGATGAAAGTTTCCAATGAGAGATATACACAAGAGTGACTTTAAATTTAAACCAAACCTACACTACCACATGTGTAATCATTATATGACTCAAATTATGTTTGTCTATGTGTCAGATCGAGATGATAAGCAACCCTAGTTTATTTACATTATGCCTCTTGTAACCTAGTAAAAAAGGGTTAGTAATGTGAGTCAAGCTAGCTATAGCAACCATGTTTATTTCTAAGTGTTTCCCACATATTCAATACTCCTAAGAGTGCCTTAGAATTGCATGCAGTTCTCCCTCTTATGCATGTGTGTTGAATTGTAACAGTGTGACTATATGATATTTCTCTTAGTGACCCCAATAGTATATTTAACCTTTTGAATATTTTGAATATGATTTAGTGTTGTGTAATTTGATAGCTTAAAATAAATAGTTATTTTTTATTATCAAGTTGTCTTATCAAATTGGTAGGTGTCTTAACTAGACCATAGCCTTTGTATATATAAAATCCTTTTGACTTTGAATTAAAACCTAGTGACACATGAAAATTTCACCATAGGATGGGTAAAGAAGGCTAAAAAAATTGTCATAAAGTGAAAGATATGAAAAAACATAAAAATATAAGTCTAGATAATTGAGTCAAAGTTAGACATTAACATTAACTCTAGTGTCTAGGATGGAAGCAAGTGCCCAAAGACTAAAAACATATAGAAAATAGGCAAAATAGGTAGGGGTCTCTGACATACATTAGATGAAGATAAATAAACATAGCACATAGGCCCAAGGGGCAATTAAATCAATTTAAATAAGATGTAACTGAAGAGTTCCATGAGAGAACATGTCACTAAATGTCCAATTCTCAATAAAAAGGTATATACATGCAAGAAGACTAGACACATGTATACTTGTAAAAAAATGGGTGTATACATAACCCTAGATTAAAGCTCAATTAATCTTCCCAACCAACAATCTCTAAATAAGAATCTCTTATAATTCTTACTTATCCCATCTTCATTAACATACCAATGGCTAATACTAAAAACATAATTTATCCCTTAAATGAACCTCTTGAAAATATCAATATGCCTTCCTAAGAAGTCATTTCCTTAATGCATGTCGTAGGTACTTTACGACCATAGGTACACCATTTATCCTTAGTAAATCATATCATGCTTGGGTTGACTCAAATGCCATTATTGGCAATCCCATTATGTGTATAGCAAATGGTAGCAGTGTATATGCACCTTTGATATATCTCATGTAGAAACAATGTATAGCAACTAGTACCAATGTATAGAGTTTTCTCATAACTATTAATCTAAATCATATATTATGTATATTTTTTCCAATTTTTAAATTATGTAAGTGTGGATAACTTGCTTCCAAATCATGTCCCCACTATATATGGATAAATCTAAAAACTAATTTAAATACTAATGTGGAGGACATGTTTTCCAAAACATGCCCCCATTGTAAATTGGGAATACTAAATATTGAATAAGTGTGGAGGACATGCTTCCAAGTCATACCCCCATTAAATCTATAAAATGTTTAAATTATATTTTATCATGTAGAACATGTTTATGAACATGCCCATACTAAGATGCCCCCCATTTTGGAAGGAGAGGATATAGTGTCTACTGGTCATCTCCTTGTAAAAGGAAAATAGATGATGTGCTTGATATAATTTACTTGATATTATTTTGAAAGTATTATATATAATAACTTGTAACATTATTTTTGGTATTATTTTGAATGTAGCAGGATATCGATGTAGTAAAAAATTTAGCAATTTTTAGTAGTGCTTACAAAATTAAAAATTTGGTATAATATGGAAGGGTTCTTTGTTCAGATCCCAATGCAACTTGTGATTTCAATTTTGGATATATGGGGTTCAAGATTTGTAAATTTGAATTTGGTGTTAAAGTGGTATATTAGGTGGGTTGTAATAGAATTTTTAAATCATTTGCATTTTGATTTTTTTTTAATTTTGAGCTCTAAATCTTGAGAAGAACAATGCCACATGGAAGAGATCCTCACCCGATGTGATGTGATTTGAGCTAGTAAGTAAGCTTTATCATAATTTATTAGTAATTTTGTTTTTTTGAAAATTTTGCATTTTGAGTATATGCTTTGAAAAAATTTCATTTAGGGTTTTTTTGTAGGAGGTTTGATGCTAATGTATCTTTATTATAAGTATTATTAATTAATATTTATGTATTTTTGCATCAAAATATGATCACTAATAAGTTTTTATTGTTGTTTTCTTTATTACAAAAGTATGTTCATATTCGAGAGTTCTAGCATGGGTGACATTATTTGACATTAACAGAGCTGGGTCTAGGTGCAGGTCACTGGGTTATTATTGATTAGGTGATATTGGGCCAAGTAGCCCATTTGGGTTAGATCTCGTATGATACCCACCTCCTCATAGATCTAATGGAGAGGTGGAATCTAGATACATGTACATTATATCTTCTTACTAGTGATATGACCATCACCTTATAAGATGTGTATCAAATTTTTTAGTTGTCAATCAGGGGTGAGAGAGTTCAGTTTTTTGGTGATGGTATCCAAGGCTATGTTCAGTGGTCCCATGTATATTTTATTAGTTAGAGGTATCCTAAGGTAGAACTGATCAGTACAGTTTAGTTTGATGACATTATTAGAGGTGATGTTCTATGGATATGAAAATTTATTTACGTGTTATTGGCATCATTTATAGTTATGGAGGGTGGAACTATTAGTATTTATTATTGGATGTATCAAATATTACATCAAATTGAACTAGCTAAGACTAGGTATTCATGGGGTAAATACTTTACTATCCCAATTATACAAGGATCTCTACAAGTTTACATAAGAAAGTCATGGTGGGGGTATTGGAGCGGGAACTCTATTACATGTTTGGAATTATGAGCATATAATAGTAGCATAGCTATTTGGTGGTCCCCTCCCTAGATGAGCTCATTAATAGGTTTTTACAGAGTGGTGGGTATTCCCATGTGGTAGACTCATACCATGATGGAATACCAGATTACCTTAGACAAGTTATCTCCAAATCAAATAATGTGGCATCCTTATAAAACTTTTACTGGGTGGCCTAAGGATGGACATAAGTTATAGAGGATCTACATCATTATGTGGTTGATTAATTGGTTTCTTGGTGTCTATGATATATTTTAGTATGATCAAATATTATGGTAGTTTAGGATTAAGCAGGGAGTTGGTACAAAGTAGTCATAGATTGCATGATAATCTAGACCTACTACCATAGATATAGCCCTGTACCTAGTTGATAATTGAGATCATTTGGTTCCCATATTAAAAAGAGATAATGCAGGGTGTATTGATGGGTATGTGTAGTGGTAGGCTAGAGCCTAATGGCCTTTATTGTTTCTTATGTAGTTTTGGCTCTAGGTGTTATTCCTATAACATAAGGTGGTGGTAGATAGATAGGTGGTGATACAGGAGATATTGCTCCTATAGGACCAGCATTGGTAGATGAATTAGCTATTAGGTCCATGTGTAAGTACCATAGGTTTGAGTTTTTGCATTTTATTTGGTTATAAAATTATTTTATTTTTATAAATATTTTTAACTAGTGTTGTATCTCAAATGTGCATAGGTAGCTAGGAGTGGTAGACCATGGTGGATTAGGAGATTTAGGCCCTTACTCATAGTGTACCTATGGACATAACCAGAGATGTATTTATTCATATATTTGTTGACATTACTAGTATGCATGCACTATTGTTTGATATTGTTGTGAGAGATATGGTAGTATACAATACTATAACCATAGAGCATGAGGAGTTACATTTGGAGTTGGATACATAAGACCTCCCATAGTGGAGTTATACTAAGATTATATTGAAGCTCATTGATCACATGATACTTTGATATGAAAGCACAAGGAGATAGTGCAGTGGCTAGGTGCTTTTGAGGAGAGAGTATGTGTGCTATCACAAGCACAGGGACCATAGTTTGATTTTGTTGTATCTACTTCTAAAGGTGTTGGATTTGTAGATATTGATAGTTATGAGGAGTATACCTTGGGTGATATGCCCCCAACTTATGATTGATATGCTTATTTTTCTAAATATTATATTAAATTATATATATGTGGCATTACTCACATGGGTTTTTATTTGGTATCAAATATATTTTCACAGTTTAATTCTTTGTTGGTCATTATATAGTTTTTAATTTCATTTATTTCCATGGTGTATGTTAAAATTTTGGTAAACTTATGTATTTTTGATATGTATGTATTACATTATCAATAAATAAATCGCTATATATAATGAAATCTATATGGATTTAATAAAACCTGACTGTAATGCTCATATGTAAATGGTATTGTAAATTGTGTTTCTATAATCATCTCTAAAGTATCTATAGAAATATCATGTTAATCTATATGTATTTGTTTGGTTACCCATATTTTTTTTGTAAGTTTACCTTCTACTTGTGTCTCTTTATGAGGGACCTAATTAAATAATGGTTCCTTGGTAGGATCAATATGGGAGAGAGTACACTAGGAGAAGGGCTTCTACTAGAAGTCATATTTTGTGATGGCCTTTAGACCATGTGTTCCTCATAGGGTTTAGCATGGGATGTCTCATATTTCTAGATGATCCTCTAGGAGAGGTATGTGGAATAGGTCTAGATATATCTTTTCAATAGACAATGATTATGTGATCAGCTAACTATATAAGTTTTTGATCAAGAGCAAAACACTCATTATCCTAATGACCATTAATACTATGGTAAGTGAAAATGTGTTATTATTTTCCTTTTTAAATCTATGAGGTGGGTAATGTGAATTAGGAGGGAGTATGATCAATCATTTATCCAACAAAGTTTTTAATATATCATGTGTTCCATTTTTGTACCAATCAAACTAAAGAGGTTGTCATTTTGGAGTGGTATATGGTCTAATTATGGGAGATACTCTATAAGTATGCTCATTTATTTTACTCAACAACTTTATTGTTTCTTTTATGACATATGGTATTAGTTTTATATAAGGTTTTTAAATTAGTTCAAGAGGTTTTGTAACTTGTTTATTTACCTTGGAAATTTGATTTGTGTGTTCATTAGAGCACACACATATTTGTGCACATCCCAATATAATATCTCGAATGAATCAAAGGGATTATGCAATGATCTTTCTCTTAGTGTAAAATAAGACCTCTAGTAAATATAAATTGTACTTCCAAATATAAGGGTGTATAATGTAAGTAATATATAACATCCTCAAATCAAATAATATAATCTTATATAGGCTCATTTTTTCTTTGTGTCAATATTTGAAAATGCTCCAATGGTAATTTAAGTTAGGTATAATGATTAAAATGTGATATAAATACATCTTCAAGTTGTTTAAAATTTGATAATGAACCATTTGGAAAATTATAAAAATATTCAAGATCCCCTTAGTTTAAGCTATGATAAAAAAACCTTTAATAACAAGCTTCCATTTTGGGCCTGATGTTTAAAAGAGTGTGTATATTGTTGCAAATGAATATCAAGATCCCCTTGACCATAAAAGGAGGAAAATTTAGGCATAAAATATTTTTGAAGGATAAGGATACTCAAACACATCTCTTGCAATAGGTTTCTTTGTTAATGTATTCTCCTCAATAATAGCTTCATGAGAAGAAACTTACAATTTTAGAGTATTGAATTGTTGTTGAAAATATCCAATGGTAGTCATAATAGATAACATGTCATAAGAAGAAGTTGAATATTTTTCTAGTGGTTGTAAGCTAAAAATTTTATAGAACATAGGAATCATGGACTCTTTATTACTTTCTAAAATCAGTTCCTCACATAATTTTTCAATGTTTGGTAAAGGAACACCCATGTATATAGATGTAGGTATATATTTTGGAATAACACAAAGTTTAATACTATTATCATTGTATTGTGTTACATTTCTTGTAACTTCATGAGATATCATAAGAGTAGGAGGTATAATATCATTTGAGGCACACTCTCCTTTTGAAAATAAAATGCAAAGGAGGAAATATAAGAAACATTTGTTATGTAAGACATTAAGATATTTAAGGATGTTACTTTCACTTTGAGTTGTAGTGTCATGTCCTATATAAGGAGGAGTGACTAATGCAGTATCACTTTTTACTTTAGGTACATCATTATTATTTGAGAAACAAATATTGACATGAATATCATTTGCATCCTTGTTAGTTGGTTTAGAATATTCTTTTGTCAAGAAACATTTGGGAAAATGATTTTGTTTTCTTGAATATACATGGTTTTACCTTTGTAAAAGATACATCAAATATATTTGAGTCTTTTGTTGTGTCCCTAAACAATGAAAGTTATATAGGTGTTTCCTTAAGATTTTATATGCACTCTCATTTTTGTCTTCAACAAACACAATGGGAGATATGGGACATCTAATTTTTTCCTCACAAATGAGGGGGGAAGAAGTAAGTTGACTATTTTCATTTGAATCATGAAAAGAAGTAATGGAATTTTTAAAACTAGTATTATTTAGGGGAGAGATATACTTAATTTTGTCAAGATTTTCCCTATGAGAGATAGTGGTAGAACATTCAACGTCTTTGACATTATCAACATTAGAAAGGGGGAAATCACACTCACTTGTTGAAATAACTAAATAGGGTATGGATGCAATAGTTTGATTTTCAACATTTGGAATAGTATCAGTTTGCATATTTGTTGGCTCTTTAGTATCATAAAATATAGGGATAAGAGAGGTCTCATAACCAAGGGTAATTTCATCACATTAATAACCAGGAGTGAAAGCATCATGATCACTACTTTGCTCATTTATATTTACATTTTCATCATTAATTATTTCATTATCATAGTTGTAAGAAAAAGTGGATTTATCTAGTTTTTTGGGTTCTTTTAGGTCCTCATATGTAATACATTGATCATCAAATGGATTAAATAAATGGTCATAATGTATCTTCCATGCATAACCTTTTTGTTAATAACTTCATAAAGGTTAAAAATTATATTTAAATGATAACCAAGCACACAACTAGGAAGATAAAAATAATAATGTGACTAAGAATTCCTAAGATCTGCCCATATAAGTAAGGGAAAAATCAGATCTGGAATATAAAATACATAAATTTGAGATGAATTTCAAAGGTGAAAACCTTAATATGAAAACTAGGGTTTTGGTTCAACAAACATAGGACGTGTTCACCAAATATTCGAATGCTTTTTGGTCATAATAGAAACATCAAGTAATAAAGTTGTTTGAATGTTAGTAAAGTACTATTCATATTTTAATAATGCACAACAATATTTTGAGAATATATCTCATTTAAGCATGTGTAATAAATATATCAAGTACTAAACAACTAAGGGATAAAGAGACCATATCCTATTTTTTAATTATATTCTAGACTATGGCAATGATCAAAAGTCATTATAGGGTTATATTATATATCTAGACTTTATTCTAACTATTTTTGACCTTCAGATAGTTATGTTGATCAGGGACAGTAATGTCAATTTATATGTTTGTATTTGATAAAAGTGTCTAGTGAGATACACAAAAGTGACTTCAAATTTAGAATAGACCTATGCTTCCCCTTGTGTAATCATTATATGCCTCAAATTATATTTTCTTATGTGTTAGATCTAGATAATAAGTAACCTTAGTTTCTTTGCATTTTACCTCTTATAACTTGGGGAAAAGGGGTTAGTAATGTGAGTCAATCTATCCTAGTAACCTTTGTTGCTAAGTGTTTCCTGCATAGCCAATACTCCTAAGAGGTCCACAAACTCGCATGTATTTCTCCCTCATATGTGTGTGTGTGGAATTTTAATATTACAAATATATCTTATTTCTCCTAATAACCCTTGGTACAAGTGATGAAATATTTTATTTGACCTTTTGAATGCTTCATATATTTGATTCAGTGTTGTAATGTAATTTGATAACTTGAAATAAATAATATTTTTTAATTAAATAGTTGCCTTATCAAATTGGTAGGTGTATTGATTAGACCATAGCCTTTGTACATATAAGAACCTTTTGATTTTGAATTATAACCTTGTGACACATGAAAATTTGACCATGGGATGTGAAAAGAGGGATAACAAAATAGTCACAAAGTGAAAGATAAGAAAAAAGAAAAATATAAACCTAGATAGTTGCATCATAGTTAGACACTACTGTCAATGCTAGTGTTCAATATGGATGTAAGTGTCTAGGGGCTAAAAACATAAATAAAATAGGCATAGTGGGTAGGGTTATCTAACATACATTATATGAGGATAAATAAACATAGCATATAGGCCCAAGTAGGTAAATAAAGTGAAATAAGATGAAACTGAAGAGGTTCATGAGAGACCACGTCACTATATGTCTAATTCTTAGTAAAAAGGTATATACATACAATAAGTCTAGACATATGTGTACTTGTACCAAAATGGGTGTCTAAACAACCCTGTATTAAATCTTAATGAATCTTCCCAACCAACCATCTCTAAATAAGAATCTCTTCTAGGGCTTACTTATCATATCTTCACTAGTGTACCAATGGCTAATATTAACAACATAATTCAGACCTTAAATAAAACTCTTAAAAATATTAGTATGCTTTCCCAAGAAGTCATTTAATTAATGCATGTCATAGGTGCTTTACAAGCATAGGTACACCATTTATCCTTATTAAAGCATATCATGCTTGGGTTCACTCAAATGTCATTCTTGGTAATCCTATTGTGTGTAATACATTATATTTTCCTTTACCCCATAACTTCCAAACCCTACATTTTCCTTATTTTAGGGAAGTAGTGACCCTTACTTACACCTTAGAGTTTTTCATGAGTCCATGAGTGGGTATAATGGTATATGATTATTATTACAATTATTCCCTATAACCATAATAGGATGTGCACTTGTTTGGTTTTATTTTCTCCTAGTGGATCCTTATCTACTTATCTTGAGCTAGAAGTATAATTTTTAATCCAATATATTCAAAATGGTGGACCTATTTTTCTTTATGAAAAGCTACCTTCTTTGCACAAAGGTAAAAATGAGCAAGTTTGTGACTGTGTTTTATGATTTAAAATTGTTATGCTTTAATTATTTATCAACCCATAGATTTATAAGTACAATGAATATTTTTTCAATGTCTTATCGATTCATTAAAATAGAAACTAATTTATAAAACTTGTGAATCATTTATATCTCTCTGTTATGAGGCTTTAGTATTAGAAGAATAATTAGGTCTTGTTACTATTTCAAATCATATGCAAGAGGACATTGAGTTACTTAAACAAGATGAATCACCTAGAGTTAAGGAAATTATTATTGTTAAAATACATTACCACAATAAACTCCCTAATCAAAAAACATAATTCAATACCTTGGTAATAATTTTGAATCATAATTTGAGCAAGTCAAAATCGTACATAAAGGAAAGCTTTATACTCTTAGATTTAATAATCACAGTCACTATACCCTGTAAGAAAAGCACCATCACTAATAGTTTCTTACAATTAATGCCAAAATGATCTATTACCAAAATTATTATATAAAATTTTAATTACTTTACACCCTAATTATTATCATCCTTCACGTTGTTTGGACAAAACAAAAGGTCAACAATTTTTTAATTACCATGGCACTAAAGGACATCATGATAACAATTGTTTTGCGCTTCATGAAAATATCAATGAGATTTCTAATAAAGGACTTATAGAATTTTTAAAAAATCATAATATAATCACAACATCATTAAAAAATCTAACTATACAAACACATTCTTATCAATCTCCAAATCATATCCAAGATAACAATGTTCACACTCGTCCTAATCAAACAAGTATTTCCATGTAAAAATATTTTAATACCCTAACTAATAAGTTATGCCCCCAATTTTGGGTTATTAAACCAACATATTTATAATTCAAACATGATAAATTAAATATCCATCTAGTTTGAAAATTTACTAAAATATTAATAATTCAAACATTCAATCCATATGATGCATTTTTACATCCATCTATTTTGAAAATTTATTGAAACTTACATGATGTAAAAGATAACAAAATATATAAAGATAATAACATAACACAATTCATAAAAAATGTCCTTATATATATAAAAAATTATAGAAACATCAATCTATAATTGGCCCTTGCCCTTGGTTGTTAATAGCTAAAGCATAATCAACATCTATATCGATATCATCTAAAGGTGCCCCAGAGGTAAAGGCACTCACCGTATCACATGATCCAGATCGATCTCCCTTGAGCCTTGGAAGTGGCATTTGATATTGAGTGAAATCTAATCATCACTAAGTTTAATATAATCCTCTTGCAGGTGAACATACTCTAAAATTATGTTTCAACTTAACTCTAAATCTATAGTTAATGGAGGCATTTGCTATTGAGCTAACTCCAATCATCACTAATCTCATTCGATAATCAAGTCATGTCACTCTACATGGATTTACTCTACTCTACCTATTACACATGTATACATAGTGGTAGTAATGATAACTCAATCAAATAATTTAGCATTTACTCTTGAAACCTTAGCTTGTTCCATAATACCCTTAGGAATAACACTATCAAGAACATGTTTAGTCAAAACACAAAGAACAAATTCTATCACTAGCAGCAAATACTCATCATCTCCTATAAAAATCAAAAATATATATATATTATCATCTCTTTTCCTCTATTATGAACCCAAAAAATATCACTAAATATATTATAATTCTACTTACCACCTACACTAACCAATCTTAGATTTACTGCTAGAGTAACTATAACAACCACAAGGAACAAACTTGTACATCTATGTCATTTCCATCAACAAGTATACTCATCACTACAACCAAAATTTTAAACATATATAATATCTATTATCTCATCTCTCAGCTACTGGTAATGGAGCTAAATCATTAGTTGATGGTTAATCTGTATCCCTTACTTGTGATGCAACTCTCATTGATCGTGCCCAAATACTCGTTGTCATGGGCACTCTTATATAATACCAAACTATCATGTCACATGTTTAAAATTAAACCACTCATATACTCCTATAAATTGATCATGTATTCAAAAACTAATTTTTATTCATCGTATCTCCATGACATCTTCCTACCATCCCTCAAAATCTTGATATGGTCTCCATATAATATTATATGTTGTCAACTAATCTAATATCTTATGACAATCCATTGTTCTTGATTGTGTCAATTATCTATTAATAGTCCACTAAAAATCATACATAATGGGATGTGTCCATATATCTATAGGCATCCCAACTAGCCTAATCATATCTATGTGTCCATACATATAACAATGCAATAATGTCAATGACCCCACTCCTCCACCATATCCCTTGCATGTAAATCTATGCAGATCTAGATACAAGTGTGCCAAAATTATTTACCCCAAAGCATAGAGAGTACCATAATCCTTGTTATTTCATATAATATCAAACATCCTATAAAAAATCAAAATACCTCCTCTATTAATAGCTACAAAAGTAGCAAGTAAATCACGTAAAAAATTCTACAATCATAGCACATATGATATTACAATATCAGACAATAAAATTGTATAATCTCATTCTACATATCTGGTGTCCCTTACATGCCCTATCGTTTATATGAGCCTCACCATAATAACTCTTATCTCTACCTTTATTCAAATACAAACTATAGACAAATGCAATATATATCACACATCCTCTAAGTTAATGGTCATCTCTCGTGTGGGCAACCAAAAGGTACATGTATATAAGTCCCACCACTTTGTTAATGTAATAATCATTCACAATCATATGGCATGAGATCTAGCTACCCAATATCACCCAAAATAAGTCTATCCATAATGGTGACCTCAACATCCGATAAAGGTAGGCCATGAATAGTCTACATGATATGACCATGATGAAACTTGTGTTCCCTAAGATCACTATGTAATCAAACTAACATTACAAATATTAGAATTGAGTCATCAATCAATAGAAAAACATGTTATCACACTCTAATTCCAAAATAAGTAGGTCCATATTATTATGGACACTAGTGTAGATAACAATTCATTAATCAGGATGTTACCATAGATAGGATCGTGATGACCTCAGATAGGACTGGGCATGGATGGACATAACCACAAAAATCTAAAAATTGCATCAACAAATAACAAAATCACAAAAAATAAAAGTTAAAAAATTATTAAGTGATTTTTCCTCACCATACCTAGCTCTAAATCAATCTCCACGATAGCATGAACTCACTCAAATCATGTCAGAAGCATATCTCTCCTTTGACATAATTTTACTCTCTCTAGATAAAATTCTTGAAATTTTTACTATTTAGTTAAAATTAAATTAACCTTATTTTTCAAAAACCTATATATATATTCTAAATTTTTAACCTAAGTTACCCCACGGCCCACATGGTGCCCCTTCTAATCACTTATAACCCTATTTTCAATTGGTGATATTTTTTTTTGTAAATGGGCCACATTTGTGTTTAGTGATGCTCCACTTCTTAGTTACACTTTAGTGAAACCATGTATTGGTTCCGTCTTTTTATTTTATTTTTCCATTAGAGTCTAGTAACACTAAATGGTTATCATTTATTTCTTACTTTAATAGGGATCCTCACAAATGAAAACATTTCCATATTCAAATTAAAATCTACACTCATTGATACTTGATCACTATCAACATTACATTATGATATAGTATAGTTATGGTCTAGTGAGACTGAGTGACCTACCAACTCAACCTCCTACCACTTTAAAAATATCTTGTTTTCTCTTCCTAGGAGGCAAATAAATTTGAAAGCACCATGTCTCCACTAGGATCAATTACTTTCCCAAGAAATTTAGTACAACCTATAAAGACAAAGTATGTTTCCACACTTAAGTTTCTCTTTCTCCTTTACTCTAGTGACTTAACTTATTTGCATTACTATAAAAGAAGGGGGGAAATTTAGGTACCTAAATTTGGCACAAGTTTATTCAAAACACATATTTTTACTTAACTCTAATTATTTATATTGTTTTTAATGAATGAAAGGATAATAGTCACATGATGACTCAAATTTGGTTGTCTTTTATCTTATCATATTCTTAAATTATTAGTGTTATTATTCCATACTCTCAAATTCTACCTAGGGGATCCCTAATTTATCTTATATGTTTCTCTATATTCATTTAATTTCTTTGGGATAAGAATGCACTACATGGTCAAGGATGCACTGTGGATTTGTACTATAGCATATTTTTATCCTAGTGTAATTTATGGAAGGTTTTTGAATTTTTATGTTAGTAACAACTCTTTTTATGACTCTTGGTCCTTTTTATTTGGTCCTCTTATGTGCTAAAGAGTCACTAAATTCAAATACAAATGTCTATATAAATAGAGGTCTCACAAAAGAAAACTTAACTTGATCTCAGTGATCAAAAGCTATATAAAAGTCTTATACATACTAAATATTTGATCAGTGTGAATATTATAAGCTAAAATAAATTGTTGTTTACTTGTGTAAAAGATTATTTATAGGTTAAAGAGCATCTAGTCTTGCATCCATGATTGTACACACATAAGGAGGGATAACTACATCTACCTAAGGCCCATCTAGGCTATGTAGGTATCACTCAGTCACAAAGGGGTTTTTAAGGTTAGCTTGGCTATTCCTTTAACCCTATATCCCCCTCTTTGAATTTAATGTCCATTGGTTATTGTATAGGAATTAGAAGTGTGTGATTATAGCTCATCTATTATTAGCATAGATTCCTAGAAAACCAATCAGAACATGATAATAGGGGATAGTTATGTGAAAGGTAATATATAAATAGATAGGGGAACTTGCACAAAAACTTTACATTAATCCAACTATGGAATAGAACATGAATTATCATGACTCATGAATATAATCAACTCAGAACAATAAGTGTTTTCATAACAAACAAATTACACTAACACAAAACAAATTAAATCAATGAATGTAAGGAAACATAAAATAAAGCCATTTATGAGTCTCTATATTTATCTCAATAGTTCAATACTCTTTTTTAATACAAGTGAGTAGTATTTATAGAGTTTTTTAAATAATTTGTTGTTTCACATTATAACCTTTAAAAATAACTTAGAATAGACTCTTTGTATTTGAAATACTTTTGATATACAGTGAGAGTCGCATATATGTAAAAATAATATACTATGTATAAAATGGTACAAAATGCACACTTGTCATATAACTATGCACTGTGATTTTATAACCATGTTCTACTACGAATAATTTCTAGACTTAAATTATTGTCTTATCCCAAGACAAAGTCACAACAAGTGTGTTACGTACTGGTTCTGGTGGAGTTCCCTAATGAGAATGGTCAAACTAATTATATTATTCATAGTTATCATTCAAGGTGTCATTATTTTTCACCTCTTTTGTACCACTTATCCACCCTTTTGAGTTTTCAACTAAGTAGTGTACCAATCTACTTCCCTTATGATTTTTTAATAGACTAGCATAACCAAGTTTCTACCTTTTGTGGCTTTTTAACCAACCTATCCCCAATCCTAATATTTCAAGCCCTCCTACTAAAAAACTCTTTAATTTTTCAAAATAAAAGCATGTGCAGTACCTCCAAAGAAGGTGGTGGTGTTGATTACTTTGAAAGAATTGGAAGAGGTTGTAAATATGATTTTGATCGATTTATTATTGAGGAACTTATATTTGTAGAATCTAGTGTTGGTGTTAGTTATTGAGGTTGGATTGATGGCTACGTAGCTACAACCATCTTTCTCTGATGAATCTCTTATTGGAGTTGGTTTGGAGGGATGAATTGGCACTCCTAAATGATGTTTGTGATAGATCCATCCAAATGTGACAAGTCATTTTTGAACATTATATTTAGTTGGAACTTCTTGCACCATATTGATGATTATGCATAGAAATATTTACTACACCATCAGATTCTAAATACCATCTTCTTGAGTGATGGTTAGGAGTGCCTTATAATTCAACTCTTTTTACTAGATTTTTGGGGATAGCTCTTATAGGTGATATATATGCCTTTATGTTTTAATGCCAGTAAATGTATTATGTAGCATCTCATTTTTCACATTTGTAGCTTATGCATGACATTATCTCTTGATTCAAGTGACTAATTGAATTTTATTTCTAATGTGTCAAAGGTATCCACTTGATCTTCCTTCATTGATTTGGCTTTATCCACCTTAAATAACTCTGGTTTGGCCTTAAATAATCAAGTACTCAATTTATACTTCTATTTGAGCATGTCTCAAGCTATATTTTGAGCATAGAGCATAGTTATATCCAAAACTTGTTCTTATTATTATAGCATCTCAAACATTACCTTTGTCTTTGCCTTAATGTTATGATCCATGTGTGAAGTTTTAGTTTCTACATAATAAACTAGTCTTTTATTAGAGACAACAAGATATTTGAGAAATACTTTTCTTTAGATATCACTTGGTCACCCAAGACTTGAGTTACCAATTAATGGAAAGTGTTATCAATGAATTAACATGATTTGGTGATCTGGAGGTATAGGTTTACATTTGCTTCCCTTAGTTATGATACCTCTTGCTCTATTAAGCCTTCTGATTGATATATTATTGAAAGGTATCCACTCCTGAAATTTTATTTAATAATGGAAGTTTGGAAACATCTAGAGATGTTTCCTACATTATTGTGGCTAGATCCAAACTCAAATTTATAGCCATGACAGGTGCCTTCTTTATTTGTGCCATTAGTAGAGAAAATTTGTTCATCAAATTGAGGTTGCAAAAACATCCCACAACCATTATATGGGGAATTATTTCTTTTGGATGCCTCCTATTTCACATCCCCTTGGGTGGACCTAAAGCTTTATGATGTAGAAGGTGGATGTTGGGCTTTAGGTATTGCACCATTTATTGAAGACTTTTTTTCCTACTTTATTATAACTTGTTGTTTTGTGTTACGCTCTAATTTTTATGTTGGATTTGGTGACTAACTATAATTTGGATTTGGTATATGCTTTTTCTTTAGCTTTTACATCTTCCTCTACCTCATCCTTATCCTCTTACTCCTAGGATTACTTATTTTCTAGCTCTTATTACGTGTGCAGGACTTCTTTTTCTTTCTCTTCTTCTACCTTAGTGGCTTCCTCAACCTTGGCCTTCTTTTGTGCTTCTTGTACCTATTGATTTATTTGTTCAACTTATTTATTCATAATTTCTTCTTCTTCATGTTGCTTATTTTATTATATATATTGTGTTGTTTTTTGCATTGACTTCTTGGCTTATGCTTCTTCATTATTATTATTTATAACATTTTGTTCATATTTTTTCTTATGTGCTTTATCTACCTTTGTCTTTTTCTCCTCCTCTTGATTCTTCCTCTACTCCTCATATTTAGTATCTTTACATTTATCATCTTCCTTTGTCTTCCTCTTATTTACATTGTGATCCTTCTTTGTAGCCACCTTTTTGCCTCAAATTATTTTTCAACAACCTGCTCTTGGGTTTCAATGTCTTCTTATTTTTTCTAATGTTTGGGCTAAAATTGATCCTAAGTTGAAATGTTTTCTTGTTCTTATGAAGGGTAATATGAAGGAGATGACTTGACCACCATGTGCTTATTGATTGAAGACTTTGGTCTGGTAGGTGGTATTAATGCTTTCTTCAGCCTCTTTTATGCCCAAGTTGTGTCTTGTTGTCATGGTGTTGGATCTTGAAATTTTTTTGGTTCATCTTCTTTGACTATCAAAATATCAATAAAGGAAACCATACATTATCTAGTTAATGGTGACAATCTCAACATAGAATGGGTCATATGTTTTCACACCAAAGTTGGTTGTGGGATATCTTGTTATGGTGAGGTGGCATATACTTTTGTAGATCTTGTGTATGGATTTGATTGAAATCATTTAGCTTTTCAACATTTGTGATATAACTCATACTAAATAATGTTTATTATTATGGATGAATGAGGTTTGGTGATGCCAACCCACAAGTCTTATTATACATTATTTTTCACTTGGCAAGTGTGTACTACCTTCTAGAAGAAGAAAAAAATCTTCCTCGTGATCATAGACTTTCCTACCTATGTCTACAAGCATAAAATATAAGACTTCCTGATCTTATAAACCCAACTTTGGAAGATTATATTTTGTTATGGATTTCGGTATATACTTATGATCCAACCATGATTTGGTATTACATGTCTACCTTTTTTATGGAGGTGGTTAGGTTTTTTACAATGGTTACCTCCTTTTACCCATATTAGTCTACAATGAGGTTGCTTTTATTTGAGACAATACCTACACCTCTGCTTATTATTCTATTAGTGGTTGTTGTGGAAATGGTTACTACACTCCTAGAGGTATCGATTATAATTATGGTATTGAATAGGTAGCCAAATATTCTTTGTGTAGAAATTCCACCTATCCATCAATTATAGTGATGAAAAATGGCAAAGAAGTTATGGATACCTTTGAGATCTAGTGAATGTTGAATTGGATGCCATCATGTAGCTTGGTCACTATAGCATGTTATCCTAGATATTGTATTACATCTATGGGCACTCAGGGGTGAAAATTTATCACCTATAGAATTTCTAACCACTATGCATTAAATCATCCCAGTTGTGCATAGTATTTCCATATTCTAGTCTAGGAAATGTTGTCAAACTTAGTCATGGGCTAGAAGTCTATATTAGGATTGATAGGTCCCTTATGTGACTTCCATTACGTGAAGTAAAGAAGAATTAAATATAATTAGTTATAATAGGTCTATGATGTCCATCTGACAACATTTTAAATATTTTTGATGAGATATAAGACCCAAAATTATAGCTAATTAAAATCTTCATTGAGCCTTATCATGTAGTAGGTGATGTCAATGACACATTTGGTAGCTTGCTTAGCATTTTTAGAGGTTTTCTAAAACCAATTAATAATGAATTCTACAAGTATTTGCACTAAATCATCTTATACATAATTAGTGTAAATCCCCCTTGATTCTATATTGTATCTTTACCATGTGTCTGAGTTAATTAGTGGTGCCTTTGTCTCGTAAGAGGCTAAAGATTTACCCCTTGTAGGTAACCCTATTTTTTGTGCCATTATGGTTGTATTGATGAATATTATCACATGTTATGACAAATATATGGTACCACCATTGTAATGGCTAAGAAGGTGAGCATTATTTCATTTAACTACCCAAATGTCAATAATTTCATTATTAACTCTTTGTCACACCGTCGTAGTCGATGTTGAAGTGTTAGGGCTTGTGGTTTTATTTTTATTATTTGATAAAGGGTGAATAAGTTGGTTTAAAGAGCATATATAAATTCAAATATGTTTGGATCATTATGTATGGTTTACCTTAGGGTAATACGAATTCCCATATCTTCTTTTTGTATGTCTAAGAGTAAAATGAGAAGTTGTTATCTAACCATGGCATCTAGTTTGATTAATAATGAGTATTGGTTTCATCTAGACCTAGGAGTGATGAATAATTCATGCATAAGAGAATTAATTAAGCTTGAAATGCATAAGGCTCTTATTCTCAAAGGTATTTAATGGCATAGTGTTGTGCATGCCCTTAGATATATAGCTTTTTTGGCATGATTATGCCAGACACCTTTCTTTGAATGTGTTGAGTTATTTGTACATCATTATACCTTAAAATTAAATGTAATTGATCATTGGATGATGTGATTTTTTTGATTCACTTTCTAGATACATTATTTTGGCTTATGTGAGTCATTGATATGATCCATTATCTTTGTCTTGGTCAAGTTTCCTTTATTATTAATCATCTAATTTTGACCTTTGATCTATTTTTGGAAAAGATTCACTCTTTCAAGTGTGTCATAATTAATGGATTTTGAATTATTGTTATTTGACCTTACCTCATACTTTGTGTTATTGTCTCATTCCTAGACTTAGTTGGTGATTCTCCTCCTCGTATACTTATATGACATGTTCCTTTTATGTTGAATTTCTCGCTTTGTCAAACTCTACAAATATAATTTTCTATTTTTAATCCATTATCTTGTAATATAAATATTGCACTCTACTACTATACTATAAACCTAAAAAAAATAAAAAACCAATGCATTAAATTAAAACCCTAAATTACATGGTGTTACTCAGCACCCATTCTTGATATTTCTATGAGATTAGGTAGAGATTATTGATAGTAAGGCTTAAGCCTACAACCATTTACATGCCTAGGAATAATGGTTCCCTATATATCCCTTAACATAATTGTTCCTTGATATGATAGTTCATGAATAATGTATGGTCATTTCCATCGAAGGTGTAGCTTGCTTATAAATAATCTGAATATGTTATCATATAATAACACTACATATTCTCGTTAAAACTATTTGGTTTATAGGTTGCAATCATGCCAAGTTTTTTTAATTTACCTATTGACCTCTTCTATCTATTATGTTATATGTTTAGCTTATTCCATATAAGTTATATCCATCGGTATTTCTTGTAGAGAGTCCTAATATTCTACTCACATGATCATTGAAATTCATAAATCAAGGACTATGTTTTCTATAAACATTACTACTTCAAGTCCATAGACCAACTAAAAAGGGTGAAACTTCTTGTAATTTTATAGTCTATCTTTTATACCCATAGGATTGTAGGAATTTGTTCCCCTCAATCATATATTTAGACATTACATATATTTGTGAGCTTTTTTCAAGGACTTTATTCGATGCTTTCACTTGTCCATATGCTTATGGATGATATGTCATTATTTTATGGTGCAAGGTCATGAACTCTTCCATGAGATTATTTATGGTATTATTAATGAAATGCATTCCAATGTCACTAACCAGCTTGATCAAAGACCAAAATATGGTTATAATATTTCATAGAGGAACTTGGATGCATCCTTATCACTGCATCTTAGTTTCATAATAGCTTCAACCCATTTACTAAAATATTTTGTCATATTGATAATGTATCTTAGTTGAATATGTTTGCTAGGTAGATTAATTGGTCTTATAAAATCAATACCATTGTTTTAATGATTTCTAAACTAGCATAGGGTTTAGTGTAATCTCATCTCTCAAATTTGGTTTTCCCATTCTCTGATAGATATCACAATATTTAGCTACCCAATGTGTATCCTAAAATAGGATAGGTCATCATAGAGCACTTTATATATTTTTCTCACAATGGATTCTCTTATAAAATTTACACCTATGATTCCTTGATATTCATCTTCAAGAATTTTAGGTCGTTCAAGTTCTATAGATACTCTACATAGTACTTCATATTTGCCAATTTTGTATAGAAATAATTGATAATGTTGAAAGGAATAATTTGTGTAATCAACTACCTTTTGTCCCTTTATACATAGTGCATTTGAAATATTCCTTGTTCTCTAAAATTTTCTATGTCTTATAGATTTTCATGAATCACAGAGACTCAAAATATATGTGCATCAAGCGATTCATCTTGAGATTCTTCTAATTCCTCTCCATTACGTATTCAGCTAAAAAGGTCTAGCCCAACCTTGATTTCTAACTAAAATGCTTGAAATAACATCAACTTTCAATATATTTTTCCTCCCAACATAGGCTTATTTATGAGGTATGTATATCCTAGTGATTGGTAAATAATTTGAATGGTGTGGCTATAAGGTAGTGTCTAAAATTCTATAGTGTAAACATCATTGTTAGAGATTCACTTTATTTAGTTGTATAATTATTTTATACAATTGAGAGTTTGTGACTTTCAAATTTAATGGGATGATCGAATCCTTTGTTCCTAGTCATGTGAGAACAAAATGAATGGGATTCTCTACTGTAGATTTACCATGTGTTTGAGTTAATTAGTGGTGACTTTGTCTTGTAAGAGGCCAAAGATTTACCCCTCGTAGGCAACCCTATTACTTGTGCCATTATGGTTGGATTGATGAATATTATCACATTTTGTGATAAATAGATGGTACCATCATTTAATGGCTGATAAGGGTGAGTATGATTTCATCCAACTTCCCATATTTCAACAATATAATCATTAACTCTTTGTCAGACCGTCACAACTAATGTTGAAGTGTTAGGGATTGTGGTTGTGATTTTCTTATTTGATTAAGGGTGAATAGGTAGGATTTGATAGCATAGATAAATTCAAATAGGTATACATCATTATATATGGTTTACCAGAGGGTAATACTAATGCCCATATCCTCTTGTTATGTGTTTGAGAGTAGAATGAGAAGTTGTGATCTAACCATGGCATTTAGTCTGATAACTTATGAGTATTGGTTTCATCTAGACTTAGGACTGATGAATACTTCATGCATAAGAGAATTAATTAAGCTTGAAATTAAAAGGTCTCTTGTTCATAAAGGTATGTAATGGCATAGTGTTATGCATGCCCTTGTATATATGGATTTTATTGCATGAATATGTTGAACACGTTGATTTGAATGTGATGAGTTATTTGTGCATCATTATACCTTTGAAATTGAATGTAATCAATCATTAGATGATGTGACATTATTACTTCACTATCCAGATGCATTTTTTTAGCTTATAGGAGTCATTTATGTGACATGTTATCTTTTCCTTGGTCAAGTTTCCTTTATGGTCAATCAACAGAATTTGATCTTTGATCTATTTTTGGGAAAGATTCACTCTTTCAAATTTGTCATCATTAACAAAATTTTAATGATCATTATTTATCCTTACCTCATACTTTGTGTCATTATCATATTTTTGGACTTATTTGGTGACTCACCTCCCCATATACTTGTATGACATGTTCCTTTTATACTAAAATTTCTCACTTTGTCACACTCTATAGCTATGATTTTATATTTTAGTTCTATTATCTTAAGATATAGAGATTGCATCCTACTACTATACTACAAACCTATAATAATAAAAAAATTGATGCATTAAATAAAAATCATAAATCACATGGCGCTACTCAGCACCCATTCTTGATATTTCTATGAGATTAGGTAGAGATTATTGATAGTAAGGCTTAAGCCTACAACCATTTACATGCCTAGGAATAATGGTTCCCTATATATCCCTTAACATAATTGTTCCTTGATGTGATATTTCATGAATAATGTAGGGTCTTTTCCATATAATGTGTATCTTACCTATAAATAGTCTAAATCCATTATCATATAATAACACTACATGTTCTCATTAAAAATATTTAGTTCATAGGTTGTGATCATGACATGTTTTTTGACTTTACTTATTGACCTCATGTCTATTGTGTTATATGTCTAGATTATTCCATCTAGGTTATATCCATCAGTCTTTCCTATAGAGAGTCTTGATATTATACTCACATGATCATTGAAATTATCAAATTACGGATTATGTATTCCATGGGAATTACTACTTAAGTCCATAGACCAGCTGAAATAGAGTGAAACTTATTGCACATTTGTAATTTATCTTATACACCCATAGGATCATATGAATTCAATCCTCTCAATCATCTCTTTGGACATTGCATATCTTTGTGAACATATTTTCAAGGACTTTATTTGATGCATTTGCTTATCCATATGCTTATGGGTGATATGTTATGTTTTTATGGTGCGATATCATGAAGTCCTTCATGAGGTATTTATGCTATTATTAATGAAATGTGTTCTTATGTCATTGACTAGCTTGATTAGATACTTAAATATGGTTATAATATTTTCATAGAGGAACTTGGCTACATCCTTAGCACTACATCTTGGTGTCACAACATCTTCAACCCATTTATTAAAATATTTTATTGTAGTGATAATGTATCTTGGATGATTGTGTTTGCTAGGTGGACTAATTTTTCCCACAAAATCAATTCTAGTGTTTCAATGGCTACTCAATTTGTATAGGTTTTAGTGTAATCTCATCTCTCAAATTTGGTTTTCCCATTCTCTAATAAATATCAACCTATTTAGCTACTTGATGTGCATCCTACAACAAGGTAGGCTGACATAAACTGCTTTATATATCTTTTCTCATAGTGGATTACCCGGTAAAATGTCCACATGTGATTCCTTGATGTGCATCTTCAATAAGTTCATATCATTCATGTTCTATAGATACTCTTCACTATACTTCATATATTCCCATTTTGTATAGAAATAATTAATAATGTTGAAAGGAATAGTCTGTTTGATCAACTAATTTTTGTCCCTTTCTAGATAGTGTATAGGAAATATTTGTTCTAAAAAATTTTGTCTTATAGATTTTCATGAATCACAGAGACTCAAAATAGATGTGCATCAAGGGATTCATCTTGAAATTCTTCTAGTTCCTCTCTAATAAGTATTCATCTAAAAAGGTCTAGCCCCACATTTTCTCTCCCAAGCTTGACATTGATTTTAAACTAAAATTCTTGAAACAACATCAACCTTCAAGATATTTGTCCTCCCAACATAGGCTTATTTATGAGGTGCACAGAGCCTAGTGATTGGTAAATAATTTTAATGGAATGGCTAGAAGGTAGTGTCTAAACTTCTATAGTGAAAACACCATTGCTAGAGCTTCTTTTTACTTAGTCATATAATTTTTTTATGTGGTTGAGATTTTGTGACTTTCAAAGTGAATGGAATGATTGAATATTTTATTTTTGAGTTGTGTGAGAATAAATCCTACTCCAATTCCTGAGGCATCAACATGAACATGAAAAGGTTTGATCTAGTCAAAAATACCAAAATGGGAGGTGTTACCATTCTCTTCTTAAGAATATATAAATGATGTTTGGCACTCCTTAGTCCATTCAAACTTATATCTTTTTACAGTAGTTTTTTCATAGGGTTAGATATAGCTATATATACTTTTATTTTATTTTTTAGTAGCCTGTATGCCCTAAAAATGATCACACCTGTGTAGAACTTATAGGAGGTGGTATGCCCACACTTGCCATGATTTTGGCCTAGTCTACCAAAATCTCATCATTGCATACTATATGCCCCAATATTACACCAAAAAATTTAAGAAAAATCACTTTTTTAGGTTCAACACAATGCATAGATCTCGGTAATGTTCTAGCATAAGTCACATATTAGAAAAGTGCTCCTTGGACAAGGAAAAGATAACCCAATCATCTAGGTAGACTTATAGAAAATCATTCATGAAATCTTTAAAGGCAGTGACCACAACCCTAGAGAACATAGTTGGAGCATTTTTCAACCCAAACAACATTATTTTGTATGCAAAAGATCCCTATTATGTTAAAAATGTGGATTTGTCTTGATCTTTTATTGTGATTAGTATTTGATGGTAGCCAGTGAACCCATCTATAAAAGAGTACACTTCATGTCCTGTCACTAACTCCAAGACTTCATCTATAGATGAAATTGGGAATGGATCATTAATATAGGTATCATTTAGTGCATAGTATTCCCCACACACTCTAATTTATCTAGAATTCTTAGGTTGAAACACCATTAGGCAACCCAATCTGCCTTTTCTACTATATATAATGCAAGTGTCTTACATCCTATTTGGTTCAGATTTTACCTTCAACTTCATGATGGTATTTACCCTGTATGGGAATCTATTCATAAGCCACACACACACACTTTTATCTCTATGTACATCTCAAGAAAGGAATTCTCTTATCCTTTCATTTATGTGGACTTAGTTGTAAATACATCATGGTAATCTTGAAAGAGTTGTAATCCCTAAGACACCTCATTTTATGTCCAGTAGTCATCCAAAGTTACAATTTTTGGCATAGACTTTGTTCCAATATTCATCACCATTTTAATTAGCTATTGATCTTCATTTTATTCTGTAACTTTAGTTTTACGCTCCTCCACTTCTCACTTTGGCTCAATGAATCCTTTTAAATATAGGTCCTCGTTACTATCATCAATGTTAGTAGAGGTTCCTGAAGCATCAAGTCATGCTAAGGATGAGGATAGGTGTGAGATACTTCATGTGCATATAATATTTTATCATAAAAATAAAAGAAATTATATAACAAAAATGTAAAATGTATTAATTATTTTGTGTTATTAAGAAAACTAAGAACAACCAGTATAGTACAAACTAAAATAATGCATTCATAATAGTTCAAATAGAAATTAACTAAGATATTAAACATGAGAACACATGTAAGGAGCATAATAAGAAATCATACAGGTAACCATAACTAGATAATCTTTATTGATCTCTTCTAAATGCATAACCCTCTTCTTATTACAAACAAAAATATATATAGATGTTTCCAATCTATGCATATTCATATTCTTCTCATATTTGGTGACAAAAGAGGAGTCTCTTCATAATATAGCTTATTAAAACTCATGAAGATAAGAAAAAATAGGCTATACAATGACAAAATGATTGCATAATGCATGAATATTAGACAAATATCCTGCACAACTTTATAATCCGCGTTCTTCTACCAATACTTTCTTGGACTTAAAAGCTTGTCTCATCCTGATACAACATCACAGGATCTCTAAAAATGCATAATTTATAGGGAGATAAAGAAATGGTTAGATGATTAAGATTCATAGTAATCGATCAAGGCATCATTTTTAGTTTTCACCTCTTGTGCACTACTTAGTCACCCTTTTGGGATTTCAACTAAATAGCATACTAACCTACCACCCTTTTAGGGTTTTTAATAGCTTGGAAAAACTAGGTCACCACCCTTTATGGATTTTAAACCAACTTGGCCCTAATTATATTACTAATTCTTCCCCAATAAAAAAAATTTATATAAAATTTTCAAAATTTGTAATTTGCATAGTACTTAACTCGAAGGTGGTGGTATGGATGCAAATGAAGGTTGAATGAAAGATTATTTAGATTGGGACTAAGTAGATTTTCACCATGTGATGATTTTTTAGAGCTTTGAATATGGATTATAGGTAGGTGTAATCACAATCTACATAATTGAGCTAGTGAAAGGAGTGAAATCTATTTTATGTGCATTTCAATCTAGCATCACTTCTTGTATTAAATGTAGTAGGGTACACAATGGAGCATGGTGGCTGATGATATACTTGATTTTTACATCATCAGTGATATTGAATGTGTCCTTAGTGTTTTCAAACCCTATATGAATCTCTCTACTTAGTTGCTCCATCTTATCTGTATGTCTTTGAGCTTGGAAGTCAGCAAAAGAACTATGCAATAGTTGGATCTACCATTCTAGAAGGTTATCACACACATTATCCCTGGCATTTAATGATTCTTGGAGTGATCCATCCTTCTTACCCATAGTTGTAGTGTGGCTTTCCATGGTTTCTTTAGTTGTGGTAACCTTTGCAAACTCCATGCTACAACTGGATAATGTAGTATCCAAATGTTGCTTCTAATCAAGCAAGATGCATGTGACATATTAGAATTGAACTATTGCACTATCAAGCATTCCTTGGTATTCTTATAAGAGAGTGATGAGTGTGGTAGCCTTGGCTTTAATTTCCTATGCTAATGTTCCTAATGCATGTAGTTTATGTGATATGCACCAATCTTTTGTTAACTTAGAGATAAGTGTCTTGAGTCTGCACTGGAAAAACATAACTTGGTCTCTAATTGCTTGAATGACCAAATCTAGACAAGTATCCTGGATGAGTTTTTAAAATTTTTACAATCAATTCTTCAACTTGATGTTCTTATCCTTATTTTTATTGACTTGTTACTCTAATAAGGTGGCCTTCTACATGATGGACTCCTAGAATGCCATAATGCCCTCCAACTACTTCTTTAATGGTAACCTAGAAACATCTAATGATGTTTCTTGTTGAAATAGGAAGGCTACCAAAGTTCATATGGTATTTTAAGGATCAAGTCATGTCATAGTCATAAGGGAAGGAAAAATGTGGTACATTGATCACCCACAATTGGAATTTCCTAGAGCCATACTCCTCTCAAAGGTAAGGCCAGTTATTGATCACTTGTAGTTACAATTTTGTCTTGTTATTTCACTAGTTATTCTGACCCACCTTATTATTATTTAAGCACTTTTTTTTTGCTTCACCTTGGTATCTTCTTCAGTCTTTAGTTGTTATACAACCTCTTCATCTTGTTTTCTCTTTGCTCCCTCCACTACTATCTATTTTATCTCCTCTTAGATTTCTTTTTCTACTCTTGTTCCTTTACTTTTTGATTTTCCTATTACTCTACCTATTATTTTTGTGCATGCTCTCCTTCTTTTTTCTAATCTCCAAGCACAATAGTCTTTTCTTGTTTAGCCTTAAACTATAACTATACCTCTAGATTATTTTGTGTCTTGGTTATATGTACTTGTTTTTCTTATGCTTGAGTTTAATGTTTACACAAGGCTTCAGTGTCTTCTTCTTTCTTCTTCCCCACAGCTTCATTGTCTTGTTTTAGATTATAGTAAAATCAGGTTTTGAAGGGACCCCAAAACCCTTTTACAAAATCAAGAAAGATAAAGCATTAACAACCACCAGGAAAATCATTCTTGAAACCTACTGAAGAGCAACATCCAAATCAGGTTTTATAGGGGCCTAAAACCACAAACATAGTCTAATAAAAGTACCCAGGTTTTACAAGGACCTAAAACCTCAAAGAACTTACAGCATAGGGTAAAGAATGATAAAAATATATATATCTTTAGCATTCTACCCTAGCCAATAGTGCAAGTTACCATTGCAATAATGACACACAATCATTTATCATGACATTAAAATTTTGCAAAATACCTTTGGTTTCTATGTCACTTTGATTTACCGAAGACACCATTAGATCCAGCAATAATGATGACCGTAGCCATGTCGATAAAAATTTCATGCTCCACCATGCCCTCAAACCCTAAAATCACACTACCCACAGCCCTGGCATCCTTAATCAACATCTCAAAATACCAGACTGCTTGATTCAAACCCTAATTCAACAGCAAGATGGAATCAGGTCTGTCATCTTCACGAATCCCAGTTTGCCAACGAGACACGAAGCCCTATCTCTACCTATGATTTTGGGTGCCACAAATTCCACAACCCTATGAATAACCCTATCTGCAATCATTAGCACTGATAAACCCCCTCTACAATCCCACAAAACTAACCAAAAACCCCCAGTCATGACAATAGTACTCCATCACCACCCACGGGGTCATGGGGTCGAAATCCACCACCTCCACCCCTCTCAATGCCAACCACACCTAGAAGTCCTTGCGTGCACAAGTTTCAAATATTTTCTTGGAAGTCCCTATGCACGTAGCTCTTCATAGTAGTTTTAGCTTCATTGTCTTGTTATTGGGTGAGAGTGGCATCTTATAAAGTCTTTTCTACCTATGCCTCTTTGTCTTGTCATTACTTATCTTTCATTGCCTTGGCCTTGACTAAAATTACATCCTCTTTATTCCTCTTATCTTCATCCATATTTTTTTGGTGTGCCTCTTGTGCTTGCTTTACTACATCAGTAGCTTTTTATGCCTTTTTTGTATCTTTGATAACCTATTGGTGTCGAACTTCTTCATCATGGGCCTTTTGTTTGGCCTCAACTTCCTAGCTTGGTGGCATATTTGCTCAGCTTGTTGTTGTTGGGCTTACTCCTTCTAGCACTTCTTTTCTTCTTGGTATACTCATCATTCTATTATACAATTTGATTCCTCCCATGAAGCCCTTTGATCTTTAATTATAGGTTAATTTAGTATCAAATCTTCAATATTAGGGTCTTGTTATGTGGGAAGTGAATGACTCAACTAGACAATAGAGTTAGAAATAAATGTTTTCTTTTGCGCCAAAGTAACTAGCCTATGTTTAATTGGTGATAAATTTGAGGAAGGAGAATATTACATTTCCTATGTAATGGATGCCCTACCAAACATGCATTCTTAGAGAATAAGAGAAACCCTAGCATCTCATCATGCTTTAGGTATATACACTATAGTTTCTTACAAACTGTCAAGTAGCAGAATAAATATGTTGATGGCTGCAAAAGTGGTGGAAGGTTGTTTTTCAAAGAGTTTGATCATTCTCTATATTTGTTTAGCCTCTTCATATATGGTGTTGACAAATATGGATGTTGGGCATGGTGGTATTTCTACCCAAATACTTAGAGGGACCTTTTTACATATTTAAATTGTGTACACTACCTTCCAAAAGAAGAATGCCTTTTCCTCATCCTTTTCATATAGGTTACCTACCATATCTTTAAGCATTACCTAGTAGACCTCCTACTCATTAGCCCCAATATGAGGTAGGTTGTAGGAGCTTGAAATATATTTTAACTTGGGTTCATCCATCCAAGTTGTTATAATCCTCATCTTATACTTTTGTGGAGGTGATGGTTATTTTTCTACAAAGATCTTATGCTTTCCTTTTTGTTGTTGTGAGGTTATGGCTTTTGGTTGTGACTTCACTAAAGCAACTATTGTGTTAGGTGGTATGACTTGAAGAGGTGTCACACGCCTAGCTACATACGCTTTTTTCTTACCAACCTCGGATTACACCATGGACTTGGTTATAAAATATGATAGGGGTCTAAATGGTGATCTAGGTAGCTCATGTATAGGAGTGAAGATGACTTTTAGAAGCAAACTGATAACAACATGTTATCATAGGTACTGCATGATATCTAGTAGCACCCATGGGTGTGTATTAATAAGCTATAAACACTACTCCCACCATTTCTTGAACTTTCCCTCATGAGCTAGGGTACCATTCTCAGGTATCCATATAAAATTATGAAATCGTTACAGTAGCTAGTAGTCAATATCTGGGTGCACCTCTCTTTTAGGGGACTTTCATTAAGTGAAACATAGTAGAAATATCAAAGATTGATATTAGAAGGTCTTTATAGAAGTTGTGTGTAACTTTTCAATATTCATAATTAAATCTTGTATAAATTACTCAAGCTAATTGAATTACTCATTATGGTGGATCATACGATGTGCAATGTCAACCACTCTTTTGGGGATTTACTTTGTAGACTTGGTGGTTTTCTAGAATTTACATGTAATGCACTTAACCAAGATGTGTAGTGGTTCATCTTGGATATCTTCAATTGGGATTATTATGGACCCTCATACATATACATCTATAACGTATTCAAGGATAGGAGGTATTCTTGACTTGTATGGGGCAAGAGAATTGCCCCACATAGACATGCCCAAAGCTCTATCCATTACTTTGGTGTTGATGAGAATAGTGGTATTTGGGCTGATGTAAATGTTACCCTCATTGTAGTGATCAAGAAGTATCTGAATAATCTTCCTCAAAATACTGAAAGTAGGAATCAAAAGTAAGTGCTTGTTGTTTGTGTTTTGAAAACAATGTGGGGATGCAAGAACAAGTGGTTATATAGCCTCTACTAGATCTATTCAAAAAAAACTATTCTACACCTTCAAGGTAATCAAATGGATCTAGATCAATATATTTAATCTACCAAAGTGTAATATTGATGTCGATTGCTTCCTTCTAAGCATATATCAAATTTTTAATGAGCTACGAATAATCTATGGTATCTAAATGTTAAAACTTAGAAACTTTTTACTTTCTACATTGGATAAGTTAGCTCAGTTCTAGAACCTTAACTTGTAAAATGGTTGCAAAAATTAAATGTAGACTCAATTTACAACCTTGTGCCTTTATATATTTTATGTATGTTAGTTTTTGCATGAATTCCATATTGATCTATTCCTTCGATATCAATTTAAATGTTGATGTGGCAAATATTATCCAATCTGGAAATAAAGGTGGTTAATTATTAACACATGTGTTGAGATATGTCATTATATTCTTTATTGTGCATACTAGGGTACATACTGATGATGTTGACCATCCATTGATTTGGTGAATATTAGATCAGTTGAACTTAGGCTTTGGTATTAACTACTTGGGATGACCATTATATGGCTAAGATTATTAGCATATTAATATTACCTTAGGATATTTTCTAAGGTATATTTTTGTTATAGTGGTTTTAACCACTTAGGTAAGTAGGTTCCATGGGCATAGCTATTTTACATTGCCTGTTGTTTTTGGTTCCACCCACCTCTATATTTTTTAAGTGTTTATTTTGTGCCTATATGTATTGTTTGGTACATTGGTAAGATAATCAATATCATTTCATTCTCTTTGTTAGTTCTAATATGGTAATCAGATGTTGTGATTGTAAGAGAGGAAGGACTCATCAGGGAGGAGTGTGAAGTGCCTGGTGGAGTACCATGAGAGGGGGGGAAAATCATTTTTCCCTATGATCAGCTAGAAATCTAGATTATAAGAGAAAAGGTAGAGAAGGTCTATAAACTCTATGGTAGAGATAAAGGACACAAGAGAGGTTAACAAGCCCAAAAAAAATTTCCTTCTCTCCCATACAAGTCGTACATCATATGGCACCTGAAATAAAACCAAAAATTCATTTGGTGTCTATTTCTCCTATTTAGCAACTCTATAAATTTATATTGGTTAGGAAAAGATAGTAGCATCTGACGAAATTAAATTTAGATGAGAATTGGCTCTAAAATCAGTCGATGAATGTTGTAGGTTGGAAATTTATACAGATTCATTTTGATTGGTTAAAAATTATTATGAATTTTTTATATTAAATTTTTTATCCACCAATCACAAATTAGCTGAATTTGTTTTTTAATTTAAATTGGAAAAATCAATTTATTTGTTCAAACTTTAGAAATTGATTTTTACCAAAGGTTTTACCTAGAGGAACACATTTAATTATGTTGGGAGATAACTGTAAATCCAAATCAATTGAAAATTTTACCATTCTCTGGGTTTTTTATCTAGATGTTGATGAAGAAGAAATTTTTGAAATTGGAGTTGTATATCTCCCATTTTAATTATTTTTGTCCATTTTTTAGTGTTTTTAAAGATATAAATTTGAAATTTTCCCAAACGGTGTTGAGTCGTTTGCTTAAAACTAGAATTATTAACTAGTTTGTGATTTGAATCAGTGGGTAAGATGAATTTTATGTAAATTAATTATATGTTTTCTATTATTTGCATTTTTTATAAAAACTAGGTCAAAATGGCTAGTTTACAACACCTCTTGTTGCTAGATTCACAAAAATTAATAGGCAAAAATTTTAGTTTGTGGAGTCACAAGGTTTTGATTATATGTGAATATCAGAATCTTGATCAAATAGTGCTCAATATAGAGTAAAGGCCTATCACAAGTACTAATGACTATGATAAACATCATCATGAGGCTCTTATGTTGTTAAAACTATCAGTAGTAGATAATTTAATCTTAGAGATCAAAAATATGACCAGTGCATCAGCTTTGTGGACTAATCTTACTTCTTAATATTAGGGTTATAAATCTATTAATATATTATATTTGAAGAATTTGTTATTTTACACTAAGATACAACAAGATGGCTCTATTTCTAAGTTTTTATTGCATATCAAGGGCATTAGTGATCAATTGAAGGCTATGTAAAAGCTTGTTGATGAGCAAGATTTGATTGCTTTGGTTATGCAAAATCTTTCACCTTAATTTGAGTCATTTTTGAAGTTTTTGTACATGATTTTTGAGACATTGACTTTGGACTTTGAAAATTTATCCACATTGTTATTGTAGAAGGAAAGATGGTAGGAGCAAATAGTGTTGTCTACATCTACTTTTATAGAGAGTACATTCTTCATCAAGGGAAAGGGTAAGTAGTTAGGTAAAAATACTAGTTCTCCTTCAAAACCTTCATAAGTAAGTGGTTCTAATAAGAAATATAAGTGGAAATACTTTTAATGTAAGTAACCTTGTCATCTTAAGAAAGATTGCAGGAAAAGACAATAAGATATGGCTAACCCCAAAAAGAAATCTCATTATGAAAATATATCTAAAGGTAAAAGGTGAGGAAACATCTCCTAATTTTGATTTCATGGATTCTAGTAGAAATTATTTAGTGTATATAGCTTGGTACTTTGTTTTAGGGGCATCTCACCATTATACATGCCATAAGGATGGGTATGTGGATTTTGTTGAAAATGACAATAGTAATGAATCTATATCTTTGGGAGATGGTAGAACTCATTTTGTGAAGGGATATGGTAATGTTCATATCAGTTTTAATGGTTTAGTTTGGTATATATTTAATAATGTTAGGTATGTATGTGATATGAACAAAAAACTTCTTTCAATTAGTGAGATCACTTTAAAATTTGATTTTGTTGTAGAATTTAAAAAACAAAAATATTTAGTCACTACCAAAGATAACAAGATTATTGATGTTGGGATTGATGAGAAAGGCTTGTATAAGCTTTAAAATCTATAGAGTGCAAAGGAAAGTTCATTTATAGTGAAAAATAACACAAGTTCACTATGGCAAGAAAGGTATGGGCATTTGAATTTCCAGTATTTGAATACATTGAGCAAGAATAAGATATTTAAGGGGTTCCTCTTATTCAAGATAGTCACCATGTATGGATTGAATGTTAGTTGGGGAAGTAAGTTAAACATTCATTTGATGTTGTTAAAGCTTCAAGAGCTAAGGGAGTATTAGATCTACTACATGCAAATTTGTATGGTCCAATACAGAGACCTACCCCTTATGGAGCCCATTATTCTTTGTTGTTTGTCGATGATTTCTCTAGGAAAAAGTGGGTATAATTTATAGTGAATAAATATGATTATTTTTCTAACTTTATTACTTGGAAAGCTATGGTTGAAAAGTAGACAAGATGATCAGTGAAATCTCTTAAAATGGATAATAGGGGTGATTTCATCTCAAAATAGTTCAAGGAGTTTTGTACCACTAAAGGCGTATATAGATATTACACTAACCCTTACACTCTATAAGAAAATAGAGTTGTGGAAAGGCAAAATAGGATGGTGATGGACATGGATCACTATATGGTCCAAAGAAGAAATGTCCCATATAGATATTGGGAAAATGTGACTAGACCATATATTTCTAGATATAATTGCTTTCTTTCACTTCTATTAATATCAATAATGACACCTGAATTCTTATGTACATGGGTGTCACACACTATACTTCTAATCATCATTCCAAAATCTAGTGAAGAGATCATCTAACCTAAAACACACACACACACACACAAAAAAAATATATAAATGGGAAATCTTAATCTACTCGATGTTACTCATCACCTTCTCTTTTCATAAAAAGAGATAAATTAAGACTATTGGCGGTAAGGCTTAATCATATAACCATTCACTCACCTTGGAAGAATAGTTCCCTAAAAATCTCATAAAATAATGGTTCCTCACCATGATATTTCATGTATAATGTAAGGCCCTTTCCATTTGATCTTTAATTTACCTAGAATTACTCTAAAGAGCCTATCATATAACAAAATTGGTTGATCTTTATGGAATTCCTTATGTCACAGGTTCCTATTGTGCCATGCTTTCTGACTCTAGTTATGAACTTCCTATGTTTAAGATTATCTGTATTGATACTCATCCATCTAATTCAATCCAAAAATCTTATTTTTGAGAGACTCATAATCCCCTAGTCTTATAACCATTATAATTCATAGACTGGGTACCAAATATTCCATAGGCATTACTACTTCAAGCCCATAGACCAGCTAAAATGGAGTAAGCCCTACAGCTCTCTTATAGTGTGTTTGATAAGCCTAAATATTTATAGGAATGTGATGTTACCAATCATCCCTCTTGACATCATAGATCTTTGTCAAAATCTTTCCCAACACTTTATTAGAAGTTTCAACTACATAGTACTTTTATGATGAGAAATTATGAATTTTTCAGTAAGAGATTTAATAGTATTGTTCAAGAAGTGTGTCCCTCGATCACTAACAATCTTGATGGGGCATCCAAACTGTGTGATAATACTCTCGTAAAATAACTTTTTTGCATCCTTCACCCCATAGTTGGGTGTGACAACAACTTCAACCCATTTGGTAAAGTAATATATCAAAATCATAATATACTAAGATTTGTTGTGTTTACTCAAGGAATTAATAGGTCCTACAAAATTGATGCCCCATTATTTAAAAGGTTGTTTGGCTAACAAATGTTTCAAAGGCATTTCATCATTTTGTTATGGCTTAGCCATTCATTAACATACATCATAATATTACACTACTCTATGTGCATTCTAAAAAATATTTAGCCACCATAATCCATTTTGTAATAGTTTCCATGCAGTAGCTTCTCTAAAAAAATGGCCTCCTACTATTCCTTGATGTGCTTCTTGTAAGAACTATAGATGTTCATGTTCTAGAACTACCCTATGTAGTACTTTATCCTTCCCCAAATGATACAAGAGCCCATTTATAATAGTATATGGAAAAGCTATGGTGACAAACTATTTCTTTTCTCTTTCTTGGTAGTACATAAAGAATACCCCTTATTCTAAGAAATTAGCAATTGCTTCAAAATTCTCAGATATCATAGAAACTCAAAACAGATGGGCATCAGGAGAATATTTTTGGATTTTTTATAGCTATTTCCCATTCATGATGTGACTGAGATGATCTGGCCCAAAATTTTCTCTTACTAGCTTAATGTTGATGTAAAATTATAATTCTTGAAAGAACATCAGCCATCTTGAAATTCATCCTCTAAACATAGGCTTATTGACTAGGTAACATAGAGTTTGATGATCTATGAAAAATTCAAATGGTATTGTAAGAAGATAATATCTAAATTTTTGTAGTATGAATAGTATATCTAGTACTTACCTTTCAATTATTGTGTAATTATTTTCTATTCCAAATAAATTTTGGCTTGTAAAATATATGTGGTGGTCCAGTCTACCATCTCCTAAATACACAAGCACAAAATTGAATTTGATACCAAAAGCATCAATGTACACATAATAGGTATTACTTCAATCTAGAAAGACTAGAATAGGCACAGTGATTAATCTCTACTTTGGTTATATGAAATTTGCTTGACTCTCAGAGGTCCAGACAAACTTTGTACCTTTTCTTAGTAAATACTCTAATGGGGAAGAAATGGTTGCATATCCCTTAATTAACTTCTAATAGTAACCTATGTGGCCAAGAAAGGATCACACTTACATTGAGATATTTGGTGGGGGTATACTAACAATGACTACAATTTTGGCCTAGTCCACCAAAATCCCTTCACTACATACCACATGACCTAGCAGGACACCAAAAGGTATAAAAAATAATCACTTTTTCAAATTTAGGGTAATACATAGATCTCAATAGCATTATATCATGAGGTGTATCTTGGAAAAGTGATCTTTAAACAAAGATAAGACTACCCGATCATCTAGATATACTTCCAAGAAGTTATGAATGAAATCCTTAAAGGCAGTCACCATTACTCTAAAAAAAATTGCAAGTGCATTATTGAGGCCAAAAGGCATTACCTTATATGCAAAATATCCCCATTCCATGGAAAAGCTTATTTTATATTTGTCTTCTTCTAAAATGGGTATTTGATGATACCCACTGAACCCATCTATGAAGGAGTAAAATGTATGACCTACGATAGATTCCAAAACTTCATCTATGAAGGGAATTGGAAATGGATTATTCACACATGCATCATTAAAAATTCAATAGTCACCACATACTCTGATCTCCCCTATTTTCTTAGTATGCACTACCATAGGACTAACCCAATCTACATTCTCTATAGGATAGATTATACCTGCTTCTTTCATTCTATCTAGTTCAGCCTTCACTTTCAACTTCATGTTTGGATTTAACTTATATGGCCTTTTATTTATGGTTCATGTGTACTCTTTGAGCTTGATACGCATTTAACATAGGGAAGGATCTAATCCTCTGACTTCTAAAAAAAAATTTGAAAAACACATCTTCATAATCTCATAGGAGTTGCATAGCTTCTACAACTTCAGATTCAATCCAATAATCACCTATATGTGCCAATTTAGGAATCTCATCACTTTCAATATTTTACAAATGATTTTTAATATGTTGTTGATAAATCTTGTGATTTTACTCAACAATATATTCTCGTATCATTCTTTGCCCTTCCTACTCTATATTCTGTATGTTTCATAGTTTTTCTTTTTTAGTGGGTCCTATAATTGGATCCTTTAATGGTTCTACTACCCATTTAGGTTCAAATAAATTAGTTAGATCAATATCACCATCAGTATCTAAATATTCATTTTCCTCCTCTTCATCCTTTATTTGATAACATGGTTACATAATAGATTGTTCTTCCATCTTGGTAGCTTTATATCTTTGTAGTGTTGTATTCAAATCACAGGCTCTATTATAGTTCTTAAATCTTGTATTCACCCATAGCATAAGAAATGTTTGATTTTGAGCAGTGCATTATAAACCATAGGATTCTCATCTTCAAATACAAAAATTTGTATGAAGTTAATTTATACCTGCACCTAGTATTTTCTCTCCCTCTTATGTTATTGATGCATATACCAAGTTGATGGTAAAAGGGAAAGTGTGTAATGAAATATATTAATCTAGTACTCAGGTTCCACACGTTATTTATTCCAAACCTCAACACATTTGTGGATATGTATTTTAGAACACTCACCTTCCTAAAAGTAAGCCAAATTATTTTTGATTACCTGTGGTAGTTAAAATCTGTTAATCATAAGTTTGTACACATCATCCCAATCGATCTGATCATTTTTATGAATTATCCACCATGTTTCTACATATCCATTGAAAGCATAATTCAAGGCACTAACCTATTAAATTATCATAGGAATAGAATGAATTTATTAATATCTTCATTTGCATAGTATGAAGGAAGTTATATTTCATTGGCAAAGACCATTCTCATAGGTTAGATTTCATGATCACCACAAGTACAGTTGAGTAAATGTTTATTTGAGCCTTCTCTTACATATGAATTTATTTCCCAAGGCAAGGTGCCTTCTCTAGTTGAGTTTATATAATCCTGCATATGATTATCTACTTGATAGACAAAATCTTTTTCTGAGTGAGTAGGTGATTTAGCAAACATGGACTTACAATCTTATATGACAAACTAAGGTACCAATCACTGATTAATTACTAGTTAAGGATTCCGTTATTTATATGTCTTCAATTATTTAGTGAGTAAAGACTACACATGAGGTTTATTATGCCCATATAATAAATTTCACTCAGCTATGTGTAAAGATTTTAGGTTCTCCTCAGAGTTTACCTTCATCTAACTAATTTCATGTACAATATAAGGAGACTCTAGTTTAGTCAAAATGATGTAGGGTTTTTGCACCTTATTTATAGTAATGACTATAATCTTATCTCCTTGAGGTGCTTCTAATTGATTTTGCATAATATATATAGTCATCTAACCATTATATGCCCATTTATTATTAATCATCATAGGATAATGATTTTTTATTATATTCATATCAATGACTTCAAATTCACCTTGTAAGATCAGTTCTATGACTTTTATCTCAATGTCTTCTAATTGGTCAATAAGTTTAACTCTGCCATAGTCTGCTAAACTCAAAATCACTGGGTTGTAATTGAGAACTGGTCATCCAATCACCTCCCATGTAGACCTAGGAATCATGATAATTATGCTACCAAAATCAACTATAGCATTTAAAATTTCATATCCTACAACTTCAATGTCAATTCATGCATCTACATCCCATGGCTTCTTTTTTTTACATACCAAACAAGTTTTTTTGTCTTTTGTTGCCCTCACTATGCACATTCCAATAAATTATGTAGTAGATTTGTAATGTTCTAAGAAATATATTCATTGTGTAGTGTACTTATTAGCTTTATTAAATCTATCAACATATTAATAACTCCATCCTATCACATAATGCACACAATCTGACGATATATTTGGGCATCTACTGCTATAGCATATCCTTGATTAGTGGCTTGGTGTTGAATATTCTTTAACATCTACATAGTTTTATACATCAACCCCTTTTCTAAAGATGGTTCTAGGTATTTGTCTTATTTCAATTTTTGGATTCCCTATTCTTGAGGCATTTTGAGAGGAGGCAATCCTCTCTTTGCCTGCTGGTGTCTCGTAATGATGTTTATAATTACATCCTCCTTAGGCTGTGCATTCACCATGTTAACATTTTTGATGGCCTTTTATTTTATTTTCTAAAATAGGATAGTATTTTGTCTCATATTTCTCATATACCCTATAATATGCATAATAAGACTGTATTTGGGGATCCAAAGGACAATTGCAGTACACATGATTATACTCTCCAAATAAGTGACATTGCAAAGGATGGCATTGATAATTATTTCTTCTACCACCTTGATAACCCCCTTTGTATCTACCCCTATATCCTCCTATATTTGACTGATATCCTCCTCTATAACCTCTTTGTCATTGTATTGTATTCTAGTTCTAATGCTTATGGGTATTATCTCCAATCCCATATAATTATTACACAACTGGTAGAGTCCAACTATTTTGTTTTTATTATGTCATTTTCATATTTCAAGGTGCTAAGTACTAGTATTATGGTGATGGTGGTGTCCAACTTGGTGAAGGAGGATCCCATCTAGCTAGATTTGAGGCCAGTACTGAGGTGATCTATGATTCCATTATAGTCATGTTTGGTTTGCACAACACTTATCAACATCTAGGCTTGGAATCATCTACTTCATCAAGGACACTTGTTATGTAGTGATGGTGAATACATTCTTTGTAATATATTCTTTGAGATCTTTCAAATCCCTCCAATTATTTTCATCATGATTATGTGATTTACAAAAAATACAATACAAACTCTGTGGGTTTTTTAAATACTATTGTAGGATATGGCACTATATTCTTGCATGCCCCACTATTTTATAGATTTCATAGAACTTTGTCTTAATCTTAAGATAATAGTTCCTATGATGTCCTTCTTTCCCACACTTCATGCACCATAGATTTATCTTAGGCTTATCTGCTTCCTGATATTATTCCATCCTTTTCTTGAAATCTTTTAATGTATTTTCAATCTTAAAACCCACTATAGGAGCTTCCCTATAATCTTCAATTTTCTCTACCTAGGTATTAATAGCTCTAGTATATGCCTTAATATTAAATTGAGTATACGTTATAGCAAACCTAATCCTAGAATGTAGTCTTTTGACAAATCACGTAGCTTTATCTTCTAGGGCAAACTCCACCTTATTCATAACATTTGATAACCTATTATCATAATTGTAGATTGATTCTTCTGACTTTTGCCTAATTTCTTTTAGGTCTTGAATAGGCTAATTTGTACATTTATTTATTTTAAATTATGTAATAAGCCACTCCTTAACATGTTATATATTTTCCCAAGAGATATCTCTGTAGTATATAAACTCAAGTGTTCTTTCATTTAGTGCCCTAATTAGTTTGCACTTCTTTATAGCCTCATTGGTAATACCCTTAGCTTGTCATTTCATCGCACATGTTAGTAATTATTTCTTAGGGTCCATAGACCCATCATATGGTACCAAGTTTATAAATGTTCCTAAATTACCCATACTATAAAGTGGTGTCAAGGGGATAAGTTTTGCAGCTATTATAGTGGGAGGTTGTGTTTTATGAGATCATGTCTATGCACTAAGAATATTTACTTGCATACTTATAGAGTTTATCTATACACTCTACTTTTATGTATTTCATGTTTTTCTCTACTCAGTTTCAATGAACCCTATGGCCTTCAAGGCCTTATGAATTGAGGCTATTTCAAATTTTTTACCCCATAAATGCACTTGCTCTAAACATGGACCTTTCCAACTACTACCTATTTATCCTTTTGGTTGAAAACTTTTACTGGAATATAACAAATTAGGTTGTGGAGATGTGTACTCTTCCAGTGAATGATTATTTCCTACTTCTCTTTTCATGTTTGAACCTACAATTTCTCTATGACTTTATCCTACTTATTTTATTAATACTTCATGTCCTTTTGGTAATACCTATTCTTGTAGATGCTCACTACATCTATCAACTAACTGATCTACCTCTACACTATTCTCATCTTCATCTTCAAATATCTCTTCTTCCTCTTGCTCTTCATCACTTCTTTCTTTATGTAAGAATTTATTTTCTTCTTTCTTCATTATATTTTATTTACCTCTTTCTTAGAATTCATCACTTCTTCCTACTCTTTATTCAGCTATTTTACTAATATTCTTAACTCTACTTGTAACTACCTGGGTAGTTTTCTATTTACTCTATCTATTCTATTGTCATAGCTCACATTTTAAATCCATAATCTTCTTCTGACTCTTATTCCCTCATTTATCCATTATGTATTTATGTCTAAGCCTTATCTAGTCATCTATTCATCATTAACTATCATGTTGTACACACCCCCATATGCTAGAAGTAACTACTCCATATTAGCTAGAGTAGGTACCATGGCCTTATCCACAACCAACATCATCACTAGGATAGGTAGTCATTACAAAAATTTCCCTCAAATTCATTTGATGAATAATTCCTTTACAACTTTGAAATCTATGTATCCTTGCACTAAAAAATCTGTGTGTGTGTGTGTGTGTGTGTGTGTGTGTGTGTGTGTGTGTGTGTGTGTGTGTGTGTGTGTGTGTGTGTGTGTGTGTGTGTGTGTGTGTGTGTGTGTGTGTGTGTGTTTACTATGGGAGTAACCCAATGACTTATTATTCTTGTCCAGTCAGTTTCTAATCTATGCAGTTGGTATATCTTTTATTCAATCTAGATTATAGTTTCTTCCATCCTTGGTCTAAAGCAATAATATTCCAACTGTGCTAACTAGTTAGCTAGCAATTCAGGTAACTCACACCAGAATATTTTATATATTTCTCCATAAATATGCTCTCAAATGATTTCCTCAACTATGAGACCAGTCCTTCTTGATTATTCTTCTATGAAATTACATATCCTTTGGCCTAACCATATCTCTCTACTCTAGTAACCATCTTGGCATAATTTCCTCCAAAAAGAATTTCCATGCTCACCACACCATTGTTAGCAGAGGTTCTTGAAGCATCATAACATGCTAAGGATGAGGATAGTTATGAGATGCTTCATGTGCATAAAATAGTTTATCATAAAAATACAATAAATTAGACAATAAAAATGTAAGATACATTAATTATTATTTTTTATTGAGCAAATTAAAAACAACTAGTATTGTATAAACTAAAATAATGTATTTAGAATAGTTCAAATAGAAAGTAACCAAGACATTACACATGAGATCACATGCAAGGAATATAAAAACAAATCATATAGGTAACCATAACCAAATAATCTCTATTTATCTCTTCTAAAAGTGTAACCTTCTTCTTACAAATAAAAGTATATATAGACATTCCCAATCTATGACAATTCATCTTCTTCTTATACTTGTCACCAAAAGAGGAGTCCATATTCTAGATTATTAAAACTCATGAAGATAAGACAAAATAGGCTATACAATGACAAAATGAGTTCATAATTCATGAATATTATACAAATATACTGTACACCTTTATAATCCACATTCTTCTATGAACAATCAAATTTAACCTATTCCTCCTCATCCATGATTTGATTTCAAGGTTGTATCATAAGTTGTTCCCTATGTTTCTTTTCCTTATATTTTTTGAGAGTTTAATTCATTTTTTTGGTTGTTTCCTCTTATGAAGTAGATTCTATTATACTACTAATATCTTCTATTCGACCATGACACAAGAGTATCTTAAACATTTATAAAGCTTGGTGTACTACTAATATTTCATCATCAAAAACAAAGGTCTAAATAAAATATTGTTACACTTGTAACCCATTATTTGTCTCTTTTTTTCACCCTTTATGCATGTACCATGTTATTGGAAGCATTGCCTATATATACCTAAAAACATGAACCTAATATTTGGGTTCTATACATTATTTAGACCACATACATACACACATATGAATGTACATCTCCAGACATCATCCTTATTGTAAAAATGGCCAATGTTTGTAAATGGTAGATAGTATTTGAAATCAATATCACAATAATCTATAATCCTCATCCCATTGTAGTTGGTTTGTTATATGTGTTTCCCACCTAATCATAGCAGTTCCCTTCAGTGC
Organism: Torreya grandis; assembly: GCA_037957365.1. Taxonomy (NCBI): domain Eukaryota; kingdom Viridiplantae; phylum Streptophyta; class Pinopsida; order Cupressales; family Taxaceae; genus Torreya; species Torreya grandis. Next base: position 914,152 of record JARHVA010002186.1, read on the forward strand.
ACTCACCCTCTAGTATATATTTGGTATGTATTTTTCCATCTTGAAGATGAATGGATCCAATTTGTTAGTTGTAAAATATTGAATTGGTTGACACTCTATAGCAAAAACCATGTGTATTAGACACACCTCATGAGATCCTATTACTCAATTTAACATATGGGTGTTTGAATTACCATTTATTTAAGATGTCATTTCCTAAGGTAAAATTCCTTCTTTCATTGGCTCAGTATAGTCCATACTTGTGACACCTACTTTATATAATAAATCCACTTTATACTTAGTTATAGATCACACATATGGTGACTTACATTATTCTATTTATAATTATGGAACTATTGCCTTTGTTATCAAACTTATAGAAAAGAGCCATTCATTTTGTTGTGGTTGTGGTTGAGGCTCCATTTCTTGATGGAAATTTGATATTCTCCAACTTGCATCACATTTGGCTTGGAATCAGTGCCCACTTTAAACCAACTATTATCCCTATAAGAAAAGGGTGAATTAAACTCTTTAAGTATAATGCAGGGATTTCTCTCATATTTATTTAGAGTAATAATTATACTTTTATCCACTTGGTCAACCTCTAGCTAATTGTGCATTATATTAATGGTCATCTAACCATCATAAGCCCTTTTATTACCAATAAACGTAGGGTATTACTTTTTATAAATATTCATATCAATTATTTTAAAATATCCTCATAGGCTCAGGTCTACAACTTTGATCTCCACATCCTCCAATTGACTGATAATTTCTACCCTCTCATAATCTGAGGCTTAGTGTTATTTGGTTATAGTTGAGCACTAGTAATCTAATAACATCCCATGTAAATTAAGGGATTATATTGACTATCTTCCAAATCAAATAAAAAATTTGGTATTTCATACCTTATCAACTCAATATCTTTCTAAGAGTTAATATCCTAGGGCTTTTTAATTTTCACATACCTACTAATTTTTTAGTGTGATGTTAATCCCTTTATGTGCACTCCAATAAGTTATGAAAAAAAATTGTTATATTTTATGATGTCTTCATTTGGTAAAGTAATTAGGAGTTTGAGAAGATTAGTCAAGGCAATAACTAATCCATTCTATCTCATGATTCACATAATTTGACCTTACATTTGTGCATCAATGGTTATAGTATCACCTTATGATATAACCTAATGTTGAATGTTTTATGAAACCTATGTTTTTTGGTATATCAAACCCATTTTTATCATAATTTGTAGTTAGTTATCTTATTATACCTTTATAATTCTTTGTTCCTGAAACATATCTAAAGGAGGTAATCCCTACTCTAGATGATCTTGTCACGTAACTGCTTTTATAAATGCATGATCCTTAGGGTATGAATTAATCAAATTCACATTTCTTACTAGATTTTCTCTCATTTGATTTTCTAATGCTGGACAATCCTCAGTGTGGTGTTATTATGAATGTCTACAATAAACACAATGCATTTGCCTCTAAGGATTAGTGGGGCAATTACACACAAAGTGGTTATACTCCCCACATATATATCAGACAATTAGTTGATGTGATTATCATTCACCTTAGCTCTAATTACCACCCTAGTATCCACATTGGTAACCTACTCTATATCCATCTTATTTTTTTTGGTAACCCCATCCTAATTGTTGTGTCACTTATATCCTCCTTACCTCTAAGGAGAACCCCAACCCTATTATTATTTTCCATCGTATCCCTATATATTATTTGAGGAAAATATGGATTCAACCCTTTTTTTTTAGAGGCAATATAGAGTTCCATGGCTATTGGTACTATGGACATGGGAGAGTTTATCTTACTTGGTATTGAAGAGACTGGGGATATTGTGGTGTACAACCTATGAGAGATTTTCATTCATACTGAGTTGAGGTTGGCACCCATCGAGGAATATTTTGTCACAGAATTCATGTCTAAATCTAGGCTTGGTATTCCTAGCTTCATAGAGGGAACTTATTATGCTATGACTAAAAACACATTCTTGGTTATGTCTTCTTTCAATTCTTGGAATTTTTATAAATTATTGTCATCATCAATATGTGACTTGCAAAAGTTATAATATAGAGTCTGAGGTTGTTGAATTTATTGTTGTAAAAATGACATTTTTTATTCACCTACCTTAATACACAGTAGATTTCATAGAATTCTATCTTAACTTCTAGGTAGTCATTTCTATGGTGCTCCTCTTTTCCACATTCCATGCACCAGAGGCCTAGCTTGGGCTTGTTACTTTAATTAACTCCTCCATCTTTCACAACAGAGTGCTGATATTTGCATCTATCTTTGTAGTAGGTTATGGCCTTTCTCCATAATCCTTTATTTTTTTTATATAGAGTGTATTTGCATGAGCATCCACCTTATTTTCAAATTATATCTGAATAATGTCAAACATAATTTGAGGTTACATGCCTTTTAATAACCATGTAGACTTATCATTATCATAGAATAAAAATTCTACCCTATTCATCACATCATAAATTTTGTGATCATAATCATACACTAATTTGAATATGCTTTAAATCTTAGATCATTTGACTCATACACTTATTGACTTTGAATTCAGCTATCAACTAGTTTTTAACATTGCTAAATTTAAATTTCATGGCATCTCTTTTATATATTAACTCTATAGCTCATCCTATTAAAGCTCTTATGAGCTCAAACTTTTTCACATCATATATAGTTTCATTTTTTAATCTACAATTTCATCTCATAAGTTAGAAAATAATGCTCAAATTTGGTAGACTTGTCATATGGTATTAATGTGACAAAAAAATCTTAGATTCAGAGTCATGTTTGTAATGGTAAAACTTGAAAGCAGTGGTGGTGGTGGTGGAATTGACTTGGGTAATGTCCTAAGATTTAGTAAAACCTAAAATCCTTCCTCAATAAGTTTATTCCTATCCAAAACTTTATTGGCATCTACAATATACTTCCTAAACTTATCTATAAAATATTTAAACTATGTTCTATCTCTATTAATGTTTACATTTTTTATTCTTTTTGATGATAAATTTGGCATAGGAGATGTGTACCCTTGAATTGAACTATCCATATATGTGACTTATTCTACACTAGAACTTGAACCTAATTTAATCATGTGACCTAGCATAATTTCTTCAAAATATTGCTCCTTCTCTTATCCAAACAATATCCTCCCTTCTAGTTGTGATCTAAAACTATGATCTTCACCATGAGGACCAAGACCAAGTGTGCGGGAGATAATTGATTTTGGTTGTGTAAAGTGAATGTATATGGATGTATTCAAGTAGAAAAATCAAAACACATTCAATGGATCAAAATTCTTATTTGTAGAAAAGTAACTTCTATTCAATAATGAATAATAGGGAAATGGTACAATGTGTTATAGTGCATGTATATAGAGTAGATGTGTAGAATAAGCTATCTAAGTTTTGACTGTGTGTGTAAGGAATATAATGTGTTATATTTCATGTGTCAAATAATAGATACATAAATCATGTTATATGTGTTATGAATATGTATTACATCAACCTAAATATGGCATCGACCCTTTGGCCAGATGCATATGTTACATATTTAACATACATGATTTTAAGGGTAATCACAAATAATTATTTTAGGGTACTATGAATGTAGAGTTGACACATATCACCCTCGTTATATGCTGATGGAAAATTTTCTAATTGGGTGATGACCATTGATTTGATCATGTGATGCCTTGATATTCACTAATGGTCATGATGCCAAGAATCCCAACTGACAGCAAATAAATATCAATGTTGAGATTCATAGTTGGTATTTGGCCACTAATTGAAGCACATGGTCATGGTAAGATGACACATAGTTATGTTGAAGTAGGGCTTGGTAGACAAGGCTAGTCTATAAATGGGTGTCAGTAATATGTGTAGGACTATGAGTTATGGAGTGTGTAGTGAGATGTGTAGGTTGTGATCTAAGGTGATCATTACACGTAAGTCTAAGAGTAAGTTCAAGACATGTGCATGGAATTATGAGTAAGTTTAGTGTAAAGGAGTGCACAATATTATGTGAGAGGTGTGAGATCTATATAAAATAAAAACTATGGAGTGTTTTTGGCTATGTAGAGGTTGCACATGGATCATTTGCTCTTTATTAAAGACTAATGGTCTATATTGCATCAATGTGTATCTAAGGAAATTATACTCAATATTTCTAAAAAGTGTACCACTTAGCTTGATCATCATATTGTCTAACCTTGAACACTCATAAAAGTTGATGTGTGTCAGAACATGTGCATTTTTTTCACTTTGATGATTATCCCTTCTCTATAAGGAACAAATGTTTGAGATCCAAATTAAAAGGATGTTGTGTCACTATTGGGTCAAAAAGTGGTGGAGTGTAAGGATTAAGAAGTTACATATTGAATATTGGGTACATGCCCAAGTATAGAGGCATATTAATAATGAAGGAATTCTTACCAACTATGTATATAATGGTGTAAAGACCATAGTATAGAGGCTTGATCTATCGATGTGGACATTTGAACCATTCTTTCTAAAGCTACAACCAAACTTTATCACCAACTCACAATAATTGAGGTGTGTAATGAGCATCATTGTGCTCCTTGTATTTACTTGTGTGTGAAGGTGATTCTATGAAACCTATTGATGGATAGAGTGGATGTGTCACAGAGACTTCTTAGCTTTGTTTGATTTTTATTCTTGTGTGTGAAACTCAATATTGACTGGTGCATGGTAGGAGATGTCTAGAGTATCCAAAGGTTGAAACCCAAGACATTTATAGAATGGATTGTGACCCATAGAGATGTGAAAGGCTCTATTTAGGCATGTTGAATGTACAAGATATTGTCATCCCAAGTGTGAGCATGTGTGCAATTGTATATTCATAGAAGATGAAAAAGTGTGTGATTAACCACTTCAGTTTGCCCATTTGTCTATGGTTGAAAAGTTATTGTCTAATACATCTACATACCCATCAAGCCCCATAATGTTTTTCAAAAGTGACTAAAAAAGTATGGATCTTGATCAAAGATGATGGATGTTGGGAGCCCAAAATGAACCTAAACATGGTTGAAGAAGGCTTTCATGGTGCCAATTATATCAATTTCTTTCTTATTAGTGACCATGATATCCATCTTGGAAAACCTATCCATAATAACTAACATAATGGCATACTAGCATCTCAGTGCATACAACCCAATCATGAAATCCATGTTGATAGATTCCCATGGTCTAGATGGAATTGGAAGAGGTATGTAAAAATAGCTTCTTATTCATGGGCTTGGTAATGAAATAAGGAATGCAAGCCTTGATATGGCATTCCACATATATATGCATGTATGTCTAGAATAAGTGTGATTACAATGTAGCTAGAGTCTTTAACACACTAAAGCATCCTGAGGTCTTGGTATAGTGTACCTCCCAGATGAGCCATTTGTGAGGTGCACCACAAAGAACACAAAGATGTATGAACTTGTAGAGAAGTTAGTTAGATAATTAAAACTCCTAAACTTGTTTACCTTACACTAGGCTGGTGTAAGTCACTTTGAAGTCCTGATTAGCTAAGTAAAGGGATACCCAATCTAAAAATATGTGGCAACACATGTCCATCACCATGATGAGTGCATGAATTAGTTGTCTACTATGTCAATCTATTACCTTGTTGTCCTTCACTTTCTTGTGCTTGATCATGATATATAACTGCTACATGTAAGTTATCCATTTCATGTGATATATTTTTTCTACTTTGATCTATGTCTAAAAGAACTAAATTGGATTATGATATGAATGAACAAAGGTATCCTTTCTAAAAATGTAGTGGTGTCATTACTTAATTACTTAAACAATAGCATATAATTCTTTCTCGTAGGTGGAGTAACTTTTTACTATGTTGCTTAATGTCTCTGAGTGGTATGCAACCAAATGTTAATGTTGCATGAGCACTACACCAATAACATAACCAAATTAATTAATGTGAATTTTACAGGAATGTGTAATGTCAGGTAATGTGAGAATGGACTTTAAATAAATGCATTGCTTGAGTGCCTCAAAAATGCATTGTTGTATATGATTCCAATCAAACTTGGCTTCTTCATGGGTTATCTAGATGAGAGCCCAAGAGATGTGTGAAAAACTAAGGACAAACCTATGGTAGAAGTTAGCAAGTCCAAAAAAACTCCTCAATTATGTGATATTATATAGAGTAGGCCAGTCTTGGATCACTTTGATATTCTCTTGATCTACATAGATTCTCATGTGATTAATGATGTAGCCCACGTACTGAATCTATATAGTGTTGAATATACATGTTACTAAGTTATCCCATAACTTATGTTGATGCAAGATGTTTAAGATTCATAATATGTGCTCCAAACACTCCTCCCAAGTCTTGTTAAAGATGATAATGTCATTTAAGTATATAATTACTAAGGATTTGATAAAATTATTGAGTAGATCATCCAAGTGCATAAAATTAGTTGGTGCATTGGTTAGGCTGAAAGGCATGACCAACTATTCATATAATCCTTCCTATGTATTGACTATTATCTTTCATATATATTTAGGATGGCATAAGACCTAATATTAACCTAACTTAGAGATGATCTCCGTGAAGTATTGTGCACCTTAGAGTTAGTGTAGAAGGTCATCAATATGTAGTAGTGGGTGTTGATTCTTTGTCATTATTTTATTGAGTGTGCAATAGTATATGTAAATTCACTAGGACCCATACTTCTTGGGTGCTTGGACTATCAAAATCATACAAGGTGATGACCTAGGCTTGATCTTTCCATGATCAAGGAGCTCTTATATTTGGGATAGATTTCATCATTCTCCCAAACTTATCAATGATACAGGGGATATTCAGAAGAGGGGATCCAAGAACCAAATTGATGTGATATTTTAGTATATAGTGTATTAGAAGGCCTTCATGCTCTATGAAGACTTCATTACAATGCTCTAGTAATTTTTTTAGATAATGCTATGACATTGTGTGAGTGGTGTATACTACTAGAGTGTGTTTTGTCTTCTATGTAGGTGTGTCAGGGAAAGCTATGAGAAAGATAAGATTCTAATCATGTGAGATAAGTTTATGGCATTACTTGGTAGAGATGAAGGTGACTTTGGTCATGGGCACTAAATCAAAGAGATTATAGAATCAGTCTTGCACATGAATAGTCCAATGCTATGGATTAGATAGATATGTAACTAACTGGTTGTACAAATATGGTCTCCCTAGTAAAATGTCATATAAATTTAGAGGTATGATGTCATAAATGATATTATCCTCCATAGGCTTTCATTTATACTAAAAAGTGCATTATCACCAAACCTATATATCTTTCCCTTACTACCACCACCCCATAGAATATGGTTTGGGATGTACAATAGTGGCTAGACCAAGGCATTGAGATATGTATTGTGCAATCATGTTTTTATAACTACCACTTTATATGATGACGTGAAGAGGCTGACCCTTCACCCAAAACTTGGTGTGAAAGATAATTTTGTGTTCCTCAAAGATTTAGATCATAGTGGTGCTAGTACATAGATAAAATTCATTTATATTAGTGTTGTCCATTGATATGGGTCATGAAATAGACTGTGTATAAGTAAGTATTTTTGCATAAGACATTCATAATCATTGTGGGTATATGAGTGATGACAATGACACCACTTATCACCATACTTCATCTTACCTTTATCTAAAGTAGAAAACATAGAAGCCTTCAAGTATTGAGTGGTCTTTTGAGGTTGTTCACCTTTGTGAGAAGTGGTGTTTTTGTACATAAGGTTATGATGTGGAGTTGTGTGAGGGTTGGCCCTTACACACTATGTTGGATGAAGAGGTGGAACATCGCTTCATATTTGACTTGGCTTTGATCTTGGTGATGTTATGATATGCTCACCCCAAAGTGTTATAAGTTAATAACTTCATATTTGCATGGATATAAGGTGAGAGTATATTGGTGTACTTTAACTCCTTATTTTGTTCACTCAAGTTATTTTATAGGCATGTAGAATAGTCATGAAATGTGTTGGTGTAATCTTCCACTAACTAATCCTCATGTTAACGTAGTTGTTTAAACTTTGTGTATTCATATTCAAAGTTTTATAAAGGTTAAGATTCTTCCTTCAACTCATAAACAAAATTATTCCATGATTTGATTAGAATGCACTCTTATGCATGGTGTGGACTGAAGGTCTCCAAAAAATGAACAACTAGAATGGACATCTTCAATACTACAAAGGTGATATTTTTAGCATCATTGAAGTATTTGACTTAGAAGTATTCCTCAATTTATCAAATCTAGGCATCCAATACATTGGCATCAATATTGTCTTTGAATAGAGGGACATTGACATTTACTTGTACTTTGAAGGGCATTTATTTTTGAAATTGTTATTAAGCATACTTTGGAGATGGATGGAAAGGCATCAAGTTGAGTTACATAATTATTTCATATAACTGACCAAAAATTTTAGTGTTATGCCTCAAGTTTGTCAATGATGATCTTTTAAACTTATGGGGCTACCTTAGGTTATTTTTGGGTTTTAGATATCTTACTTTTGTTATGGCATTCTCTTAGAATTTTTTATATAGAACTAACTATTAGACCTTCTCTATTGAGTTTCACTCATGTGTTTAGAAGCATAGAAAGGAATAAGAACATAGCTCTAATACTAATGATCCATACCATGAGGCCTAGGACCAAGTGTGTGGAGACAATTAAGTTTGGTTGGGTAGAGTGAATGCATATGGATGTATTCAAATAGAACAATAAAAACACATTTAATAGAGTGGAAGTATTATTTATAGAAATACAAATTCTATTCAATAACAAAAATAGGGAAATGGTATCATGTGTTACAGTGTGTGTATATAGATATATGTGTAGAGTAAGCTATCTATGATATGATTGTGTGTGAAAAGAATATAATTTTCTATAATTCATGTGTTATAGAATAGATATGTAGAGCATGTTATATGTGTTACAACTATGTATTTCATCGACCCAACCATGGCATCCATCCTTTAGTCAGATGCATATGTTACATATTTATCATGCATGATTCTAAGGTAAGTCATAAATAACTAATGTAGAGTATAACTAAGGCAGAGTTAACATGTCAAAATTACCTTGGGGCCCAAGACCAAGTGTGTGGGGGACAACTAAGTTTATTTATGCAAAGTGAATGCATATGTATGTATTCAAATAGAACAATCAAAACACATTAAATGAAACATAAGTCTTATTTATAAAAATGTAACTTTTATTCAATAACAAAGAATAGGGAAATAGTACAATGTTCTAAAGTGTGTGTGTATAGATTAGATACATGAAGTAAGATATTTGTGTCATGACTATGTGTATAAATAATATAGTGTGTTACAATTTGTATGTTATAAAATACATACACAAAACATGTTATCTATGTTACAAATATGTATTATATCAACTTGAATATGGCATCCACCCTTTGGTTAAATGCATATGTTACATCTTTAACATGCATGATTACAAGGGTAATCAAAAAAAATTATTTTAGATTACAATGAAGGTGGAGTTGACATGTCTCACCCTCCTTGCATGTCAATGGTGGAGTTTCTAACTAGGTGATGACCATTTATTTAGTCACATGATTCTTGGTTATTCACTAATGGTCATGATCCTAAGAATCCAAGTTGATAGCTAATGATAATCAATCTTGAGAGTCCCAATTGGACTTGGGCCACTAGTCGAGGCATGCAGTCAGGGCAAGCTGACACATGATTATGTTGAAGTGGGGCCTAGTGGATTAGGGTAGTCTTTGAATAGGTTTCAATAATGCATGCATGCCTATGAGTTATAGAGTGCACAGTGAGATGTGTATGCTATCATCTGAGGTGATATTAATGTGTAATTTTATGAGGTGAGACTTGTGTGTGGAAGTATGATCAAGATTCATGCAAAAGAGTGTGTAGGATTATATAAGAGGTGAAAGCTTTGTGAAAATTAAAAAATGAGGAGTGTGTTCATCTTATAGAGGCTTTTAATAGATCAAACTACCTTCTAACAAATCTACTCACTCGTCTTCTACCTTTTCACTTTATTTAGACACTATTTTTGAATTATATGGAACCTCAGTCTTGTACACTTGGAAAATATAGACCTTGGTTATTCTTTTTAGTTCTAGACCTTTTCTCACTATTGAAAGGATCATATTTGATATATATCTAAGCTCATTACTTATCTCTTAGTTTTATTAATGTTATTTTTATGACCCATGCCTTTTATCATGCTCAGAATGTTATAAACTTATTTATCATCTATTTATATAATTTATGGACACGTACCTAATTTCCTACTTCCCAAACACTTATGTCCTAGTTAAACACTTATGTCAATGCAAGTTTCCTATTCCAACACAAGTGTCTAGTGCCCTAAAGTTGTCAAATTTTCAAATGAAATGTATCTGTGTGGTCAACCTAAGTGCTTTAATGCAAGATATTTCTTGAAAAGATTGGTAAAAATACATGATCAACCCTCATTCATTCCTCACCTAGAAACTTCCTACCTCTCACAAGGTAAAGTACCAAAATCATTCAATCAAGCATTCAAGTGATAAAAGCTTCCCTATTTTCTCATATTCCATATCAGTCATAGGGATAACATAAATACATGTTTTAAGTACTAAAGGAGCATGCCATGAGTTCTATCTAGCAAGTTACAAGCCAAGTCACTATTGTACTTATTTTCCACATATTTTACCCTTGTGCATACATAATCTAACACATTAGGGGATAATTATATCAGTCTAAGGCCTTATTCAAATTAGTGGCTATATAGCTATCACCCACTGATAGAGGGGCCTTTGGGGTTATCTCGACACCACACGCCCACTAACCCATTTTTTCTAAGGTCGCTATGAAGATGAAGAGCTAGGGTTTTGATGATTTAATAAGAGTGATATTCCATGAGCTAGAACTAAATGCACCAAAGTGAAGGCAACATAGAACCTAAAACATTATAGGTAGTTTCATCTAGATCTAGTAGGTATTTTATATTGGACACATGCATCCAAGTCAAACTTAAGCATTAAAGTAATCATCCTAGGTTAATGTAATTATCCAAGGTCATAGAGGATAAATTTCAAGAATCTGATGACTGATCCAAAATATTGATCTAGTCTATTTCCAATTTGTTCCACATCAGACCTATATGCACACTATAATCTAGCTAAGTGCCATTATTTTCCATTTATTACAATAGTAATCATTGGTTAAATTTACTGCTTTTAACATATCTCAGTATTTAAATTTAAAATTTGTTTTATCTAAGTCTTTAATTAATTATCCTAATATAGATTTGTTTATTACCCTTGTGCTTATTCATTTCTATATTCTTAACCTTAACCCAACTTTTAAATTTAGGGTTAAAAATTTAGTGAACCTGATTTGTGTGAATGCAAATTTTTCGTATTCTTAAGGTTTTCACTCAGATAGGGTTTCAAATTATTATAATTTTGTAGTTCTTACTTACATTATTTTGTATGTAACCTATTTGTATCCCTAGATTGGGTGGTATACCTATAAAACACATTGAGATTCCTCTTCTACCACCTAATATGTCTAGAACCAATGAGGGACCTAATCCTATAGATTATGATAATACCAATGTTGAGAATCAATAACATACTAATGAGGTTCTCATAGAAGAAGATTATGATAATGAAAACCATGAATCTAATGAAAATAATGAACATCTCAATTCAAAAATGTAGCCATTAGAGTACGGGGGATAAAGCTACACTAGTGGATAAGGCCATAGTGTGGCCCTATCCAACCTAGGACAGACTTGTCCCAAAAGGATAAAGACTATTAGAAAAGGTCCTGAAAGGAGCCTGTAAGTTGAATAGGGATGAATAAGATTTAAATAGGGATGTTTATATGATATTTTTTGTGTTTTTAAGATAATAAAGGATCTTTTATAAATTGTGAGTTAGCAAAATCACAAATGGACCAAGTAAGGTAAATAGGTCAATATTAAACATTATCAAGAACTTAATTATTAGTTTTATGTATCTACACTAAGATTTTCCTCTATAATTCCTAGCTCACCTTCTAATTTTTTATTTTTGGCAATAAATTTTGAGGATTACTCCTTGAAGTGGAAAATATTTTGAAATGTGTTCCATTATTCTTTATTAAAATGTATATCCACAAATGAGGTAGGAAATTATATGTAAATTTCCATATAAAAAACATCAAATTTGGTTTTAATCCTATTTTTTTCATTAAAAAATAATTTCAATATGCTCAGTTATAAGTTGGATTCATTTTCTCAACTTTCAACCTTATTTTAAAGGTCTACAATAGAGGTTAAAATCCCTTTCTTGAATTGGTTAGGACCTTCTAATGGAGAGGAGTTTGGATTGACCTTGTGGCTATAAGAGAGATGAAATTTAAATTAATAGTCCTTATCATTATTAATAATCTCAATAATTTTGTCATGGTCAAGCTTGAAAGAGTATACTCTCAATCTAAACCTAATTTTAGCTTGGTTAGGCTTCAAGTTATTGAGAGATTTAGACTTTAAATTCAAATCAAAGACATGGAGTTCCTCAATCCTTACCTTATTCCACTTATGTGACTTAAACCCCACCTCATCCTAACCTTGTTTATGGTTATGGACTGAAGGAATTTCAATTATAATAGACCTCAAGCCCTGTTGAGTCTTGCTCTATACTAGGAAGGAAGGGGAGTTAAAATTCCCCTCATCTAATTTATCCAACCCCTCAAAAACATTTGACATGAGGACTATCTTGACAATATAAATCTTGGGGAGGGCCTCTTAGAATAAAAAATGGATAAGGGCCTGGTGGTTGGGGATTTTGTCCTTTCCAAGTTGAATATCTATTAAAAAAAATTTCAAGAGACATGAGAAAGAATAATAATAATACTTACTAATATCCTATGCTTGAAGTATTTTAATAGGGAGAAATGGTAGGAGTATAGTATTTTTTACTAGCCTTCCAAAGTAATATAATTCATGACTTTCAAGCTAACTTTTCCCCAAGGGTCTAGTAAATAAACTCTTAGAATATCATCCTAGAATTTGTGAATTTAATATATTTATAAAACATAATTTTATTTATTCATTATTTCTACTTGTATCCTTTAAAATATCAATGACTTCTATAGACATAAATGTGTCTCTTTCTATGTTAACTCCATTTTACTTTTAAAGACACACCTCTAGCAAAAACCCTTCTTATTTTTCATGCCTTAGTAAAGTATGCAGATAACCTTGGATCATGTCTTTAATTTTTTCCATGTAATTAGTTAACCCTCATTTCTTTATAATATTCTATATTGTATTGATTCTCTTTACTCCTTCATAGGGTGAAGGTTCCATTATGGCTCTATCACCTCCCATGAGCTCAAGACTTGAAAGGAACTAGAAATCATTCTAGATCATTGAGATTTCCTCATGTAGAGATAGCATGGTTGAATAGGGGGAATGAATTTGAATTAGAAAGGGATGACACTTATGTACACATGAAGGGATTGAACAAAATAAACAAAAATCCATCAGAGTGTGAAAAATAATTGTCAATAATAAGCCAAATTCACATTACATGGTGTGAATTCCATCATGTCTAATTACAACCAAAATTATTTATGTCATAAATGATCTAAAGCATAAAACATGCATAAGTCAGTAGATTCCTTGAGAAGATGATCATGATGACCAAATGATACTGGGGATTTTTACAAATCAACTTGGAAAACTCAACCTCAAAAAAGAACCTTGCCAAAAACATAATGAATACAAGGTTAATCAAAGGTGAGTTGATAAACACTAAGGCCATGATCTTATTTAATAACTTCCTCATTGATTATAAAGGTTATGGATTGAGGTAGATCATTTGGATAACCCCATTTTACAAAGATCAAATTAGAGATACCTAAATTAAAAAATCAATCAACACTCCTATTTCCTTTAATATAAATATGACAAAATTAAACCTCTTAAACTCTATGTAAAAGACTCAAAGCATTAAACACCAAGTTTCTAATTATCCATCTCAAGGGGTTTAGCCTTCAAGGAAAATTTACAATATCAAGAGAATCCCTTTTGACTATGAGGTATTTCTCATTCATTTCCATGGTGAGTTGAACCCCCCACAAGTTAACTTTAGCTTTAGAAAAATGGTTAGATTTAACCCCAAGAGGCATGTGTAAGCCATTAATAACTTTCCATTACAATCTTTAATTACACTTTCCCTTTAGAGGTGCCATCAAAGTTTAATTTTACCCATGAGGGGGACCAGAACCATCTAAAAAAACTCATGTCAACCTTTTTATTATCTTTATTTACTTCCTTTGAGATGTCTAAATGCTACTTAAGGGTTAATATTTGTTCATTTTCCTTCAAATTTTCCATTTTTTCACATTTCAAAGCAAGAGTTTTTTATTTTATAACAACTATTATCTTTAATCCCACTTTATTAACCTTACTTTACAAAGCTCTAATTGGAGACACCTAAATTAACAAATAAATCAACACTCCTAGTGTCTTCCATGTAGATATGATAAAAGGAAACCTCTTTAAAGTAATGTAAAAGACTCAAAACATCAAACACCAAGTTTTTGATTATCCAAATCAAGGGGGTTAGCCTTCAAGGATAATTTATAGTATCAGGAGACCCATTCGACTATGAGGTATTTCAAATTAATTTCCATGGAAAGTTAAATCCCTCACAAGTTAACTTTAGCTTTAGAAAAATGGTTAGATTTAACCCCAAGAGGCCTGCATATGCCATCAAGAACTTTTTGTCACAAACTTTAATCACTCTTCCACCAACCATACTAGGATTCCCTTTAGAGGTGACATCAAAGTTTAGTTTTACCCATGAGGGGGGCTAGAACCATCTGATAGAACTCATGTAAACCTTTTTAATAGCTTTATTTCCTTCCTTTGAGATGTCTAAATCCCACTTAAGGGATAATATCTATTTCTCTTCCTTCACATTTTCCATTTTTTCACCTTTCAAATCAAGATTTTTTTATAACAACCATTATCTTTAATCACACTCTAGTAACATAAATTTTCTTATTCTAAAAGATCCTAGAGTTTATTTCCTTCCAAACACCCCAAAACATGTGAGGTATAGCCAACTTCCAAATTTTTCTTAGGATAAAGCTTGGGACTGAGGAATTTTATTAAATGATGAGATCAAAGATTTGATTCAACCTAACCTAAGTAACTTCAAATTCAAAAATAATTAAATTAATAAATATACATACAAAGGGGTAATGAATAAAGAGGTGGTGGACTTATTCAACATCTCTGTCACAAGGTAAAACATGTTAGAAATCATAAGCCCTCTCTTAATTAAATTATCTTGAGTGAAGGTCTTATTTTGGGTTGTCAACTATTAGAAAAGGTTAACTTTAGGTTATGATCTCTTTGTCACAAATGATATCCCAAGGAAAACTATCTTGGTCAAAATCCAACTTGAGGAAGTACCCTGATTTAACTCTACATAATCCATCAGGTGAGGGTGACCAAACCAATTCATCATCTCTAGGAAATTAGTAGATACTGATGTGCTTGATTCATTCACTAAGGGATATCAAACTATCAATATCTTCAATATTATTTGAGGTAAACATAATTTTTTTCCAACCTTTCCCAAAAGCATTCTCTTCTAAGTAGTTTATGACTTTATCACCCATTTCCCTTTTAATTTATATACTTAATCTACCTCAGGGATCAATAGTTAATAATGCATAGTTAGATAGTTAGGATCATCCTAAAACTAAAATATATTTCCCATTCCAATATTCCACTTGCAGCCATTATGTAGCAAACCCTTGTTATTTACTAGTTTATTCCATAACTCAGAACCTTGTAGTCTTGAAATCATAGTTAAGAAACTATCATCCTCCGAACTATCTATATATTTAGTTTTGATAATATATGTCCACAAGTTATCTTCATTCATAATTCTCCATCGTATTTTGGATAAGAGGGATTTATTCATTACTATTACTCTTTTTAGTCTAAGACTACCATAGTGTTTAAGAAGATAAACCTTGTCCCAAGCCACAAAGGGAGCCATGCTTTTATCTTTCATTCCTAATCAGAGGAATATTTTGATAATCTATTCAATTTTATCAATGATGTTTTTAATAATATTAAAAAGGGACATAAGATAAATTGTAAGGTTTTGAAGAGAACTCTTAAGTAATTGTAGTTTACCAACTTGACTAAGGAGACACCCCTTCCATCCAACCAACTTGTGTTGAATTTTATCAAGAAGAGGGTTCCAACTATTCCTAACTATTCTTCCTTTGAAGAGAGACATACTAATATAGGTTAAAATAATCACTTTAGATTGACAACCAATAATGCTACAAATTTTATGTTGCCTCAAAGTCAGAGTGTTGGTAAATAAAGTTGAACTTTTTTTCAAGTTGACACATTGGCCAAAACATTTAGCATAATCATTTAGGATTTTTTATATTTATTTGGCTTCTTTGATCAAAGCTTCTTAAAAAATAATGATGTTTTCCAAAAATTGTTGACATGATACCAAACTAATTGATGAAGCCATTTTCACTCCCTTCAATTTATCTTCATTGAGATCCTTTTAGAAACTCCTTCATGTTATTTCAGTCACAAGAATGAAGAGGTAAGGAGATAGGGGATCTCCTTGCCTACGACCTATTTCCACCATAAAAAAATAGTAAAAGAGTCATTAATAAAAACTAATAATATATGTATGGAGATATAAGAAAGGGCCAATTTTATAAATTTGAGGTGAAAACCAAAACTTTCATAATTTTGTCAAGGAAGTACCACAAAATTATTTTTAGCCTTAATATCCTTACATTCGAAGGCACTCATGAGATTGAGCGTCTCATACAAGGAAATTAGGGGACAACGCATGTGATAAATATATTCCCTCATTAATTTTATGACTAATGTTGGTTTAGTCCAAGAATCAATTAATTTAATCTCATTTTACTCATAGAGAAGTAGTTATTACCACTAAGGGCTCAATATATGTGTGGTTTGACTTAGAAGTTATTTTCAGCCAGAGAAAACCCTTAATATTGCAATTACACTAAACTTTATTGATTTTTTAAAATAGGGGAAAGCATTTTGCTTCCAACAAATAAACAAAAAAAATGGAGATCAAGGTAAGGTATAAAAGGGGGTTTCTAATTCAAAGGATGCTAATTCTTGAGAACTTAAGTATTCTAAGTCACATTTATACCACCATGTGCCTAGTTTAGCATTTGTACAAACTTTAGCCACTGAGTGGGGAAAATTCAAATAGACACTAATATGAATATTTCACTTTAAAGTTCTCCATAAGATGTAAAAACTCAAAATATTTGTAGTAAAGTCACATAAATCTTTTGAAACACTTTATAACTAAAAATACAAAAAGCATAAGTTATTAACAAAAGACTAAAAAGAACATACAAGGGTTTAGACTAGAAAATGCACAATCTAACTAAAATATTCATCTCTATAACTTAAGCACATAATCACTCCTTGAACATAAACTCTCACTTAGAAATTATAAATAATGGACCACATTCCATGATTAGAGAACTAAAAGAGTTATCAAAACTCTTCAGCCAAGATCTCTCCAATGGCTCATTTACTATAGTCATTGATGCTTCAGCATATACTTATAAAAAACCAATTGAAAAAAAATCAATTGTTATATAGAAAAAGAGATATATAAAATATTATAAAGCATTGTATATTACAAAGTAGAGCACCTTATTATATAGGCAAGGCAAAATAATATGTAAGCTAAACTAGGCATTGTGGGATAAATCACCACATAGGACAAAACTAGGTCAAGACTAATACCTAGATACAACCTAGAAAAAATGAGTAATAAGATACTCAAACACACCCCCTCATCAAGTAAATATAGGGGATTAAAATAGAGGATATAGTGTGAAGTCTTGTGTCCCTGTGGATGCCAATCCATCTTGTCAAAGTACATGGATGTCAAGTTATTTTAACTACCAAATTGAAGTAAGAATGGTGTTGAATATAAGGATCACTGAACACAAACATTACACTCCAAAGTACTAGGTAGAATGATGAACCCAAGGAAATGTTACTTTAACACCCTCCAAAATGATTATGAGAAGTGAGCACAAATATTGGTGGGGATGCCACACTGGTGTCACTGGTAGGGATACCACATTAGTGTCACTATAAGAATCACTAAAAATCCAGTCAAGTAATAGTCTTCATATGGGTTTTGGAAAACAAATTACCTAAATAAGATACCCATTTACAAAGCAAAAATCCAAAAAACACTCAAAAAAAGTGCAACATACATATAACTCCCATAAAGTGGAGAAAAAAGAGAAAACCCATAGGAAAAATTTCCCCCCCCCAAAAGAGAGAAAAGAAGAAGATAGATCAAAATTCCCCCCAAAGATGATGCTAAAGAATTCCACACTCCAAGTACTTGCACCATGAATGAACTCAATATTTATGAGTGGTCTGAATCCACTACTCAATCACAAAAACAACTAATAATGGGCTTCACCTGAATAGCTTCAATTAAAAAGAATATTAGTGGTGATGAAAGTACAAAAGAGTATTGTATGTGTAAGGATTGTTTAATACCAAGATTCAAAATGTACATCACACCCATCCATACTACTAAATTTATGGAGTACTACTTTGATACCAAGGAAGAGTTATCAAAATTATTTAGCTAGAATCTCTCCAATGGCTCATTACTATAGCCATTAATGCTTCAGCATACACTCAAAAGGAGAAAACAAATTATAAACAAAATAATTGTTATACACATAATGAGATATGAAAATGATATGTAAAATATTACAAATTCATTGTAAATCATGTATATTATAAATAAGATCACTTACTTATATAGACAAGGCAAAATAATATACAGTTTAAACTAGGTAATGTGGGATAAACCCCCATATAGGATAAACCTAGTACACATGAGTAATAATATACTCTAACACCCCCCTCCAAGTGAAACTAGGGTATAATAGTAGATGATGTAGTTCGAAGTCATGTGTCCCTATAGATGTCAATCCATCATGCCAAAATACATGGATGTTAAGTCATAACCACAAAGTTGAATTAGGAATGGTGTTACATATGAGGATCACTAAATATAAACATTGTGCTCTAAAGTACTAGGTAGAATGATGAACCTAAGGAAGTATATCTTGAACACCATCCAACAAGATAGTGAGAAGTGAGCACAAAGATTAGTGGGGCTACCACACTAGTGTCATTATAAGAATTACCAAGAAGGCCATGGAGTTAATTACCAATCCTCATATGGGTTCTAACAAACAAAGTTCTTGAATAAGATACCTATGTATAAAGGAGTAATCCAAAAAACACTCAAAAGTGAAAAATATAGATATAAACTCTCAAATAAAATGGCTCTAGTGGTGATGAAAGAGATAAACAACTTAAGAAATGAAAATGTGCCAAAAATAAAGCACACAAATGCATGAAGGTAGAAAAGGTTGAATTAGAAAACCCCACCATGGTACTTTATAGATCAGTGCAAGTAAAATATATCCCATATAAAAAAACACCAAATGGAAACAAGGAAAACAATAGGCTTCACCAAAATAGCTCAAAATGAGGAGACTATCAACCTATCAAATAAGCCATCAAGATATGTGCTCAAAAAATAAGGGAGTGAAGAGGTGTCTCCATATAAGAAGGCAAGGTGTTAAAAAGGGGACCTTGAAAAGACATGGCATAACTACCAGTGTGTCAAAGTAATAATACATGTCATGGGATGAGGGAAGAGTGTGACAAATGGAAAATAGAACCATAATGTATTCAAACATATCAAAAAATGATCAACATCCAAAATAAAAATGTGCAAAACACATGCAAAAGGACATTAGACACAATCAAAAATGTATCTAAGATAGTGCATGCATAGTGTACAATATAGGGCCCATAGTATAGGAAACCCCATAGTAATGATAATTCACACTCAATAATAGGATGTTAGACTCAGCCAAAAATGCATCCATGAGTGAAACAAATGATGATAATATAATCCAAAAGAAGCAATAAATAAGTTTGTGTTTCCTATGAGGGGATCTAACTCCTACTAAACTGGACCTCACCTTCGATCTCTGACAAATGAAAGAGATAAGGTATGTGCAAAACAATGAATATTCCCTCAACAAATTCTTAAAACATAGAAAATGCATCACCACTAAAATGTCACCACATGACAATAAGTACAATGCATTACAACCAATGTGAAGAGACCCCCTAGAATGTGTCACTTTATATTTTAGTGGTTTTTATAATATAAATAGGACCAATGCATGGGAAATGAAAAAAATATGAACTTTTGAAAAAGATAGTGCTCAATTTTGAGGTATCGATCAAAAGTTATTAAGTAATCAATTTCCCATAAATGAGACCTATTTAATAAAATTTTCACTAAAAGTTTAAAAAAAAGTATTATGACTAAGTTGAACCTAGCCTTTCAACCACTCGTTGGAACTAGCATGGAACCAGTAATCTTTTCAAACCAACTAAAGTCAAAAACCTTGCCCCTATACACCCTTGTAAGCACTGAAGTGACAAATAGATTTACTTTAAGAAGTAAATACATAGCCAAAAAAACTAATGAACAAAAATAAATCTATTATAATTTAAATTAAAATAGGCTTTCATTGTTTTATGACTCGTTAGCTTTTAGGAATTCTTAACACCCAAAAAAAAATTAGGTTCATTTAGTGTCAACTTTTCATTGTTAAAGTTGAAGCTGAAGGTGGGAAATTATAGCATATTTTTCTTTGAGGAGTTATTACAATTATTTATTGTTGGACTCCAAGGCCTCAATATACATCTAAATATTATGAATCTTGAATTTCATGGCCTCATCAATAACCTCAAAAATACCATGGGCCACTCTCACAATATGCCAAAGAGTAAGAATAGCTAGAAGCCCTATAGCCTCTACATCTAAGAATACTTCAAAGTAGAGAGTAGTGGAGAACACTATAATATTCAATATATAGGAGAGATTCCTAAAGAAGGAGGCCCCAAATACCACAAGAAGTCCCCCCTTTTTAAGAAGGAGCAAACACAATACAAATATCCCAACCCAGTATAGAAACTCTAGTGACTCATTCCTCTCGAATTGGTCAACACAGTGATAGGATTCTACAAGTGCCATGAATATTTTTAAATCATGAGATTATTTTGTGAAACATATTTATAATTTCTATCATAGTATCTAGATTGATAAAGAAGATAATCAAAGTGCCCACATGAATAGGCATTGATTCTAAAATTTCTCATAGTCTAATTCTCCAACAAGCTCATCCTCTTACCTTTTCTTGTTTCCACTAGTGACTTTAAAATGACATGTGATGTGAGTGATGAATTAAATATACTATATCCAACAATAATGGTCTTCCAAATCCAAACCATATCATTTTTGGGTACCATAACCTCAACTTAAATGAAAGATCCCTAGATAAATTCAATCATAAGCAATGAAATCTCCTAGACAACAGTGAGTACATAAAGGAGGTGAGGCAAGTGCAAGAGGTAGATCCCCTAATTAAACTAAATCTAGACCATTACACTTTGTATACATCCCCACAATCACTAGACCCATAAATCAAAGTGATCTACATGGGCACGCACTCCATCGAGTGAAAGATCAATTCTATGAACGATCTTTATAATAATAGAGATCACAAAGTGGGTTGCTTGCATAGTAATCAGACCAAAAAAAGACAATAATTGGTGCTGAATACATGATATAATGGTAGATAAGATCCATGGAGAGATAATAAACTAATGTAGTTACATAAAATCCATCTAACTCATATACTCTGGTTTGAAAACCATGATCTCCTTCTCAATGCCAAAACATTAGCTTTATAACAATTGAATCTACTTGGTAATAATCAACCACATTCCACAAAATAGATGAATGACTCACAAAAAATGCTTAAAATCCATGAATAGAGGCAAAAAAGGGATTGTATAGCCACTTGGCCACTCTATGGCTTTGAGAGTGGTACAGATCTAGAAAAATATTCCAACCTATTGATGTGATCTCAATGCAAGATCAACACAAATTTTATGATTTTCAAAGAAACAAAAATGCAAATCCAATGCTTCAACATGAAATAATAATACACAAACCAAATTTCCATATGGTTAGATAAAGACTAGAACTAATCAATATGTATGTATTGCTAATAATCTAATATGCTAGATCTAATCAAATAATGAGATCTAATTTTGTGAGTTGAGAAAGTAATGATAGATCCATAATGGAAAAAAATATACAAGCTATGTAATGGTTGTTGGAGGTTTTCTCTAATACCATGAATTTCTTTTCAAAACTATTCAACTAAGATCTCTCCAATGGCTCATTACTACATCCATTGATGATTAAACATATACTCAGAAGAAACCAATCGAAAACAAAATCAATTGTTATATAGAAAAAGAGATGCAAAATGTTACAAAGTATTATATGTTACAAAGTAGAGAACTTTATTATATATGCAATTCAAAATAATATATTGGTGAAACTAGGCAATGTGAGATAAATCACAACATAAGACAAAACTAGGTAAAGGACAAAACTAGGTAAAGACTAATACCTAGATAACACCTAGCAAGCATGAGCATTATGATACTTTAATAAGAACTAGGTTAAAACAAATAAAAGTGTTCTATTAAATTTTTAAAAAAGTTTCATTACATAAATTACCAACCATATTTTATAATATATAAAGGATGGGGTTCACCTCCAAGTAGTACAAGATTCCCATCCTTGGCCATGATGGCCACTCAAGGTTGTTACAACTACCAAGATTTAAAAAGAATCAAAAGACTCCCCACTCTCCCAAAGTATTCCCTAGGGGTCCCACTCAGTTGATCCACTAATGATTTTGAGAAGATCTACCTCCCATATGCTTGGGTTGTACCTCTTTCACTACTAGTGTGGTTGCCACTAAGTCAAACTCTTAGTCTAGATTGGCCAGGTTCATAGGTGGCTTCTAAAAGATCATCTTTTCCTAGGTCAATAGTCATTTATGTACTTAGAATGGATCCTCTAGAGACACTTTCACTTCTAAGACTTGGTTGATGTTGGTCATAGATTGAGTTGTGAGTTATAAAACCACCTTAGATCTAGCTCTATTGGCCTTCACCACTTTTATCTTCATGACCTGGTCAAAGTGGCCCAAGAAAACTTCATACTCACTTGTATCCATTAAGATGCCATAAACTTGGAATATCATAGTGATGATGAGATCATTAAAGTAGGTCAACATCCTTTCCCTACTCTCTTCCAAAATATCTACAACCATTTGCTAAGTTTGTTAGATTATAGGGTCTCCTCCTTGGACCAATTTTTATGTATCTTCCTCATGTCCCCTAAGGTTATATCAAATTCCCATTACACTTTTGGATCTTGATACATAATCATCTCAATTTCTTGTGATATTATGGCTACTCTTATGGTATAAGGGGGTGTTAGTGGGCTAGTAGAGATGGAGGTGATAGGTAGAGGCATAGGTGGAGGAGTAATTGATGAAGTGGAGGGAATGAAGGATGAGATCAATAGAGGATGAGGAATCATGGGGGTATAATGAATCAAGATGAAAGGGTAAGCCCATGGGAACATATGGCCCTGCCACTAGCTCTAGGTCAAATTGACCTATGGTATACTGACACTAGGGAGAGAGGCATTCAGTAGGAAGGAGGAAATGGGATAATTAAATCCAAATCCTTGGGCACATAAGACAATGGAAAATGAGGCTTGGGAATGATATGAATAGAAATATGGTATTAAATATTAGGATTTACCTTTTGCTTCTTCTTTAGCCTCTTACTTTGGATCAACTTGTTTTGTTGTGGTGGAAGGAGTTGTAGTGGAAGAGGTGGTAGGGTTTAACTAAGGAGATTGTTGAGTGATTTTAGGTACTATTGATGTTACCAAGGCCAATTGATCTATGCACACAGGTTCACTTATTATTGGGATGAAACTAGAACTATTGAAGAAAGATCACTTTGAAATGGTTGAAACTATAGAAGAACTAGCAAAGGTGTTGTTGACATCTTTACAAGTTTGGGTAGAGGTAAATTAGGATGTTAGGATATTATGCATAGCTAAAGCCAAAGGAACTTTGGTTAATTATAGAGGGGTGAAATAGTAAATAGGGGAGCCACCACCTAAGTTTTCCATTATAGGAATGATAAAATAGGGGATGCTCCACTAGGTTGTTTGGGAATGGTGGGAACAAGGGAAAGAATCTTTGGGGAATCCTATCATTGGTGACATTAGGGTTCACCTCTAGGTTACTACTAATATCAAATTGAAGTGCCTGTATAGTCATTGGTTAATAAACTAAAACCATGAGAGGTGTGATCATAGGAATCCAAGAAGGGAGGTTAGTAATATGTTTGTCCAAGCAAGAAAACTCAAATAAACACACTAACACTTACACTCCAAGCCTATGCCTTAGGGGTGAGATTAGTAAAAAAATAAAAAATAAAGCACAACTAAACTTCAAAATAAAACAAATCCTTTAACTTACTTAAGAAATATAAATGTATTATTGAGTGGCTTTCTCAATTTGTGCATCAAAGAGTCTTTGGAAAATGAAGCTTGTTGGTTCCTTCTCTCCTTGACACCATTGGCTTTGATATGTCTTGATGTAGTTTGGCTCAATATTTTATCATTATAATATTGCTTGAAACAAAATACCTTATGTCTCTCTCCAAATTTGCATTATAACTTTGGCTTATGAGATCTTAAAAATAAAGAGTTAACATTTTATTTATAGAAAATGGATTTAACTCGCACCCAAGGTGAGTTAGGGTAGAGTTAAGACTTGGAATGGGTTCAAACCTAACCTAGGTGAGTCAAATATCACCCCAATAGAGTTAATAATTGTCAATTAATCATGATTTGTAATTAATAGGCATGGGCCTCCAAAATGAGATATTTTAGGATATTTTCAAAGAGCTTAACAACTCATAAAGGTAATGATGATAGGCTAGGATATTTGAATTTTTGAAATTTATTTTTATAATGTATTAATTGCACATGGATAATTCAACTAAGCTTTTAATTTTGTTTAGATTGTTAATTAATTATGATTAGACATTCATCATTTCCAAGATTTGATATTTGTTCATGTGCCCCACTTAATAGGTCCATAGGCCAAATTGACTTTTGTGATGTCATAAAGTGATCAAAAATGAATCTATGAGAGATTTTTATTACATACAATATGATACCCAAATTAGGGATGCCTCAACATGATTCTGAGCCTTGATGAATGATGCACAAACAAATTTAGGATGTTTATTGATTCTTAGGATTAATTTTCAATGTTTGGTATGAATTAGTCTGAAGTTTGATCAAAACCCAGTTGTGGTCAGTTTTAGGTGTTTACAGTTTGCCCTTGTTTGGGAAGGTGTTACAAGTTATAGGCATAATAAAATCTTATTAAAGAATGAAAAGATAAATTAGCTTATGACTTCAATGATAATGGATAAAATATAGATGTTCCCTCAAGGGAGTCATTGGAAAAGGGGTCAATGATCAGTCCTTTAAAATAAGGAAATGATAGGACCAAAAGGATAAAATGGGTGGAAGAGATTGTTTCCCCACAGGATATTGTAATTAGTGACATGCTGAGGATAAAAGAAGAATGAAATTAACTTATGGGTAAGATTAATCTAATCGAAAAAATGCTTGAATGTATTTATTTAAAAAGTACTTATTTTCCCAAAAGTGGTTATAACTAGTAACAAAGGTTGAGACATTGATTTGCCCAAAGGTGGTTATAATCAGTGGCATAGGCATATGCCCTAATTAGGGTTGATGAGTCAAAATAATGATTTTCCCACAAGCAATTATAATAATTAAGATGACCTAGAATAAAAAATGATTATTGATTTTGCCCCAGTAGGGTTGATTGGCAAACATAACTCAAGGATATAACCTATTAAATAGATTAAAGATGATCAGGTGCAAACATAGATGGTCTAATGATTGAATAATACATAAACAACTAGGCATACAAGGATGCATAAAGTGATGAAAAATATGAATAGAAGAGTAAGAATTGATCAATGAAAATGATTTGATTGTACCTACCAATGCAGAGATGCTCATCCTTATTAGCATTGATATAACTAGAATGGTTAATGGGTTGTTTTGATCAAGGAGGGTGGGAAGATTTACCAAGGTTACCATGGAGAAAATTTTGTGGTTACATTGCTTATAAGACTTCCTAATCTAATTTTTACTATAGCACGTGATGTTATACCTCATGATATAACACCATGAGAACTTTGTCAAAATATGCATAAGGATTGACTCCTAATCCAATAAATGATTGAAGATAATGTACCAATGTTAAAAACCATGATGATAATGTTGGCGTATGAATATGGATGGACTCAAAAATAATACACAAGGAATCACCCAATGAACACATATAGACTTAGTCGAGGTAGAATACTAAAAGCAAACAAATAGGCAAGCAAATAAATAAATAACTAAGTAAACAAACACATAAAAAGCCTAAAATTAAAATTAAAATAAAACATCCTAATAATGGATTTGCCACAGTAGGGTGGACTGAGGATGACTAACTAGGCTTAGACAGGATAAATGTTTTTGGATTTTGAAAAATTTGAATACCTTTGGAATTTTGAGATATCTTAACTCATTAGAGATTGACAAGATACCACTCATAAAATGGTGAGAGCATTGGCTTAGGTTACTCACAAAATGATGAGAGCATATGGAAAAGAGGGATTGAGCTGACCTCAATGTGAATTGAGTGCATCCTACATAGTCCCATTAGGACCTCAAGTCATAGTAGTTTTACTCACACCAAAGATGGGGAAAATTGACTAGGTCACAAGTTCTAAAAATTAAGGCAAATGAAAATAGTAATGGTAAGATGATGATTCAATGCATGATAAAAGGTGTTGTTCCTAATTTTTCCATAAGTGGTTATAATTAGGAAATAATGGCATAGGTTAGGGATACTAATTTGCTCATAAGAGGTTATAATTAGTAACACAAGGTGGAATACTAATTTTCCCATAGGAAATTATAATTGATAGCACATGTCAAACATGAATAAAAGATAACTTACCAAATTGACTATCACACTACTTTCATAGATTATCATTTTAACACATAATTGTAAAACTATTGAAATTGGATCAGAATCCCCTCATGCAAGGTGTAAGAAGAACCAAAGGAACCAAGATCAAAAAGGGTTGGGTAGGATGGCTAAAAATAGGCTTTGGTCAAAATTAAAGATATGATAAAATGACATATGGTATGGCATAAATAATATGACAATGTGGCAATTGGATATAATAGTAATAGGGTTTTCCCCAAGTGATAAGGTGAGGTAATTGGGAGGGTAAAAAATAATGGCAAGAGGAATGGAAAAATGAAAATGACAAGGTAAATATTTTTGGCTAGATAAAATGGCAAATGGAAAGGTAAATTTTTTTGGCCAAGGTAAATGGAAAATAGAAAAGGCAAGGTCAATGATTCTGGCCAAGAATGGTTTTTGGCAAATTATTTTTGGTCAAGGTGGATGTTTATAGCCAAGTTTAATGTTTTATTATTCCTATTAATGTGGAGATACACATCTTGATCAACATATGATACAACTATAATAATTAATCATGTAAATTGCTAGCCCACATCTCTTCTCAATAGCTACTCTATCAAGAACCTATTATAGATTTGTATGCCAATAAGGTTGTTGTGATATTTATTGGTTATTGATGTTATTTCCTCCAAACTTTGAGACAATGTATCTTTGTAGCCTCTACAAAGGAAAATGCAGCCAGGGATGGTAAATATAGGTAAATAATGGATGATAGGTTTGATCTGACAAATGTAATGGTGGATGATAATGGAATGTATAGTAATCAGGCAATAAATGAAGATTGGGATTTTTAGGCACACATAATGTTGTTGATTCCAAATTTGACATAATTCTAGTTGTGGTAGGGCTTAAGACTTCTATATATGCTCTTGATAAGACCACCGAATTTTTTTGTTGTTTGGGCTTAAGAGTAGCTGCCATCTAAATATGTTGTAGAGTGTAATTTGTATTGATGTCATCTTTGATAATGTCTTCATCAAGAAGTGAAGAAATATTGTGCTCATTTATTGGCACTTCAATGAGGTTTTCACCAATGAAGTTTATCTTAATTGTCCCATATCACCTCAAAAAAAATTCACTAAAGAACATTGACTTTCAACTTTGATTGTCTTCTAGCACCTTGGAAAATTTTTCACTAGAAGATGTTGAGTTTGGACTTTGATTTCCCCTTAGCACCATCAAAAAGATTTCACTAGGAGATTGTTCTTATTCTGAATGAATGTGGTCTTGGGCCCCCTAATATTTGGTAACTAATATGTCAACATGGATGAAGTTCAACAAAGTGTGATTCAGTCGGTCCCAATCAACACTTGTGGGAGGTGGAAGATTAATAAAATGGCTAGGTTGGTTGGTGGTAATGGTATGTGTAATGGTAATGGAATAAAAAGAGGTACCACAATCCTCATAGAAAATACTAGGATAAATTTTGTCCAAGATGAATTAATAATCCTCAAAATTTGTATAAGGATCATAAATGTATTCAAATTGATCTGCAAAGCATGTGTAACCAATATTGTAACAACCATAAACATATTTTGATTCTAAATCTGAGTCTGACTCAAGGGAATCTAAATTCTATGTTGAGGCTACCATTGATTCTACTTCTAATGATAAATTTGATGTCAATTCAAGAATAGAACCTAACTTCAATGTTGATTATTCATCTATTGTGGATGTTGTTAGAATGATGTCTTTTTGAATGTTTGGTATGGGAAAAGTAACAGCCTATGATGGCATAATGGGTTCTACAGAGACTAGTTTGTCAAAGTGAGACTCCTTAACAAGTGGGAAAATGTCAAGAGATAATTCCATAGAGACTAGCTTGTCAAGGGGAGTCTCTTTAAAAATATGATAATGGTCGAGATAATGATTTGTTGAAAGGTGTTTATAATCATTAAGAAGTGACTCAACAAAGAATGGCTTGTGAGAGTGAGATTCCTTGATAATGGGTAAAGGATAAAAATGTTATTCATCATAGGTGGACTTCTCACAAATAGGTGTTTCAACAAAAAAAATTATAGCTTGGGTGGTTTCCTTGGCCTTAGTTTACAATCAGTTCTAAAATACTAGTTTTGAATATATCTTGGTCTTCAAATGATTGGCTCAGTTGGAGATGTACTAATTGGCTCAGTTGGGGACAAATAATTGGCAAGGGTTTTCTAAAGTAGGGAATAAATGGAAATAGATGAGGAATGGCTAGTGGTTGGATAATGGTAGGCTTAACAAAGGTTATTTTATGCCCTATGACAGTAACTGTGACACATCGAGTTGTGATTGGATAACTTGGTTAGGATAATAAGCTACCATACATGGAATGGATGGGAATGGTAATGGTATGGCACTGTGAAGCTTGGTTTCTCATACAATCCAAAGGATGAGGTCTTGGAATGGTAATGGTAGGGCATCGTGAAGCTTGGTTACTCATAAAAGCCAAAGGATAAGGTCTTATAATGGTAATGGTAGGGTGTTACGAAGCTTGATTGCTCGTACAAGCCAAAGGATGAGGTTCAGGAATGGTAATGGTAGGGAATTACAAATCTTGGTTATTTTTACAAGCCAAAGGATGAGGTCATGGAATAGAAATGGTAATCCTTGGATACTATGAAACTTGGTGTCTTGTATAATAGGAAGGAGGGTTAATGGTATATGTGTTAGAGTAGACACTATAAGCAGTAAGAGGGCAAATATCATATGTCAACCACCTCGAAAAAGGTGTCACAAAATATTGCACTTGGATTTTTTCCCTAGATTGAGGATTATAAGGAGGATAAGGATCCATCTCACAAACTACTTCTTCACCATAGAGGTCTCGAACAAAGTCAATTTGTGAAACCATTCTATCATAACTCGTATTTTACATGTCTCCATTACAAACATATAGAGACATATCCACATCTCTAATGAATGTTCTATAAAAGTCCTAGAGTTCTACAAACTCTAAAAAATAATTCCTAAAGGAAAAATGGTTTGAACTTCATTTAACTTAGTATAATGGTGGAGCTATATCTCCAAAAATTTCTATGCTAAAACTTGGTCTAAAACAATCTAACATCAAATGTAACACACAAATGGTTAAGTGGTTGAATAAAAATTGGGATTCTAAACTCTAGGGATAAAGTGTTCCAAAAAAATCTAATCTAAAAAATAAAATTTGCTAGATCTATTGGCCAAATATGACACAAAAGATAGGCTCAAAATATTCATGTGCTAGGAATTTTGGAAAAATAAGCATAAAATCTAGACTTTAAAAACAAGGTGATATGTAATCTAACAAATTTGAAATACTTTGGCATAGACTAGGCATTCAACTTTAGACATAAACTCAGTCAATTGGCATAAGGCATGAAAGAAAAGGCATGTGAAGAGATAGGATATTTCTCCTAAATAAAGTCACAAATAATAATGAAACTAAGCTTATTTAAACAAACAAGCTAGACAAAATTAAACAACATAATAGTACTAGGCATAGATCCAAAAGGCACAAGTGGATTAGTTTTGAAATTTAAAACTTAGACACAAGGAAAACAAGTCTATGAAATGATTCAAGTAGTGTAATGATGTTATCATTTTATAAATATGTAATTTATGTTTTATTTCAAGACTCAAAGGTAAAAAGGCTCGAAATGAATTGGATAGCATAGTGTTACACTTTTCAATCAAATGACACACACACAAAGATTTGTCAAAAGACTAAGACAAAGGTATGTGATAAAAAGTGGCTAGCATAATGCCTCCTCAAATGATGGAGTAATGTATAAATAAAACTCATTTTGATGTGGCATAATAAATAAAATAAATAGTTTAGACTTAAAAACCATGTAACAAAGGATAAAATGACATAAACACCTAAGTGTAGCATCCTAAATCCTAAAACTAACAAGGTTACATAGTACTATCAAATTTCATCGGTATACATGCTCTTGAGAGGATTTTAATTGTTAATCCAAAAATAAAAGTGCATGAATAAGTAGGGTTTTTTGCACCCCCTTTCTATCAAGAGATTGTATATTGGCATGGAACTTCAAGCTATTTGTCTTACATCAATAGTATGTTTGTAACAAGTGGGGTTATTTAAAAAAATTGTGCATTTCTAGATGGTCCCAAGTGTGGCTAACATAAGGGATGATCACATCATTTAGATCCATGTCAACCAACTTGTTTTAAAAATTTATTGTCCTTCTTGAAACCACTACATCCATCACTTGCTCAATGTAATGTGATATTTTAGTTACCCCTACAGTCTGAGGTAATATCTTACTAATGGAGTTTGCTTAACTACTCAAGAAAACATCCTAGTAATTAAACCTTAATTTGTATACCCCAATGTGGATTGGGGTTGAAATGATGTTGGGAGATGAACTCCTAGGTCAACACTTCCCTAGAGAACCTGTGAGGAGGCTATGAACTCCCACTCACAAGCCAAATGGCATGAAAATAAATGACAAGTGAAAAAAATTTAAGGCCACATTTTAGATCACCCAAACCATATATATTTGAGGATATCCTTAACAACATTATTTTCATGCCTTGAGACAAGGCATAAATGCAAAGAAAGAACATTTTTGGTCACTCAAGTTCCCTAAAGGGGATGGGGGGAGAGCATACACGCATCAATCATTTTAAAAAAATAAATAACTTTGAAAGAAAAAGCATAAAATAAAACAATCTTAAGAGTATGTAATATAAGTTTGAGTGTTTATTTTAATGCACCAAAGAAAAATGTTTATGAAATTTGGCCCCTTAGCCTTAGTTTAAAACTTGTAAAAGCTTTCATAAACATCTAAGCATAAAAACAACTAGATTCCTTTTAGGCACCAAATGAAATGTTTCAAGACTTTAACACTTCCAAATTTGAGTCATTTTCTAACTTAGGGCCTAAAAAAGGGTTTTTGTTTGCTTTGAAGCACTTTCATGAATGAAAAAAACACTTGTTAAATGTTGCTCTTGATTTTTCTCTATTTTTTTATAGAGATCAATGTCGATCCACATAAGGATAAATGTTGATCTATATAAATCGATATCAGTCGATAGGGATTGACATCAATTCTTTATTACCTAGAAAAAATAAAGGAAAATAGAACACACTTTCTCACAAAAAGATGGTTAGCAAGATGAGCATAAAACCAACAAATCATACTAAGTCCTATAACAAAACATTCAGTCAAATGATATTCAAGTTGTTAGGATATAAAAAAAAACTATAAATCTCAATAACAAGTTGTCAAACACATTTCCTCTATGACCTATTCTACACACAGGGGTCAATGCTATCCCTGGGTGGATTGACATTGATTCTATAAGGATCGACATTAGTTCCATTAGGATCGACATCGATCTCTATGTAAAACGGTGTGGGATTAAAAATAGAATATGAGAAAAACAAAGCAAAAACTAAAAAAATTAATATTATCAAACACTCAATAGAAAAATTAGGAGCATCATTTTCATCTCCTTGCTTATATATTATGCTTCAAGTCTCACTAGGTGTGCCATTTATTATCATAAGAATCCAAGAAAGGAGGTTAATAATATGTTATTCCAAGCAAAAAAAATCAAATAAACACACTTAACACTTACACTCCAAGCGTAGGTCTTAGGGGTGAGATTAGTAATGAAATCACAACTAAATTGCAAAATACAACAAATCTTTTACCTTCTTTGGGAGCTCTAAATGTATTTTTGAATGGCTTGTTTGACTTGTTCATCAAAGAGTCTTTGGAAAATGAAGCTTGTTGGATCCTTCTCTCCTTAACACCATAGGATTTGATATGTCTTGATGTAGCTTGGCTCAAAATTTTGGAATTATAACATTACTTACAATAAAACATATTTATGTCTCTCTCCAAATTTGCATTATAACTTTGGCTTATGAGAGTTTAAAATTCAAGAGACATGGCATTGTATTTATAGAAAATGGATTTAACTCTCACCTAAGGTGAGTTAGGGAAGAGTTAAGACTTAGAATGGGTTCAAACCTAACCTAGGTGAGTCAAATATGACCCCAGTAGAGTTAATAATTATCAATTAATCATGATTTGCAATGAATAGGCATGGGTCTCTAAAATGAGATATTTTAGGATATTTTCAAAGAGATTGATAACTCATAAAGGCAATAATGATAGGCTAAGATATTTGAATTTTTTAATTTATTTTTTTATAATTTCATTAATTTCACATGGATAATTCAACTAGGCTTTTAATTTTTTTATCTTGTTAATTAATTCTGATTAACCATTTATCATTTCCAAGATTTGATATCTATTCATGTGCCCCACTTAATAGGTCCATAGAACAAATTGACTATTGTGATGTTGCAAAGTAATCAAAGATGAATCTATGAGAAATTTTTATTGAATATAATAGGATACCCTAATTAGGGATGCCTCAACATGATTTTGAGCCTTGATGAATGATGCATAAGAAAATTTAGGATGTTTAGTGATTCCTAAGATTAATTTTTAATGTTTGGTAGGAATCAGTCTAAAGTCCAATAAAAATCCAATTGTAGTTAGTTTTAGGTGTCTAAAATAGGTGGTGAAGGTGGAACAAGTGGTCAAGGAGGATAATCTCATGGAATATAAGCTCAAGTAGGAGAAGGGTTTAGGACTCCTTGTAATATCCTTCTTGAAATTTGAGGAGTTACCTGAACGTCCTCTTAGACCTGTGTTGATGTAGAGGAGGCATGGCCACCTTGGGTAGATGGCCTAGGTTGAACTTGATTTCCATTTAGGTGGAATTAATATTCCTCATTTGGTTGGTGGCCTAATTAATTTTGAGTTGAGATTGATACCTACTCACATGGGTGCTAATTATGTCTTGGGGGTCCTAATATCTATGTTTTTCCCTACATAAGGCATAGAAATCTCTATCAACAACCATCTTCTATAATATGGGTAGACTCAGGTACAAATGATGCTTAATGGTGATGGGGAATGTTGGGAAAGCCTTATGTTGGTGACTAAAGCAATGACCAAATATGCCCTTAACCAATTGATAGGTAATCTCTTGCTCTATCAATTAATCCAGAACTTGGTAAGCTAGGTGATGGGAACCTTTGAGGGTACCAGCCACTCATATGATGGTGTCATAATTATCATACCATTAACAACTATGGGAGTGAGAACTACCTTATTTCATTAGAGATACAAGGCATGGCTAACTTGTTGATGGCCATATAGACCACTAGATAGAAGGACTCATAAATCTCCTAGATGTGGTTTCAATAATGGTGGCCATATAATTCAAATAAAACTACATAGACCACTACACCTCTGAGAACTAATGGTGGAAAGGTGTAAGGATTAAATATAATTGTGGCACACATTATGCCCACCAATTAATTCATCATATAAAAAATACTTCCACCTTGAGCATCTAACACTACTTTAACAAGGTTAAAATTGATTATGCCCCCAAGGTATGGGATCTGATCACCCTTAAGGATTATATGCAATAAAGGCACCATAAGAGATTAACATGCACACAGTCATTCACCCTAAACAATTGATCCAATAAGATCATCCATACATGAATCCCTTCCTTGAAGGTATGGACCATGTAGTGGTCTATATCTACCTTGTTAACCCATTTGGTATTTGGGTTTTATACCATGTCCTTCAAGACATCATAAATTTTATACATGTTGGTCCACACATCAACTATAATAGTGTCATAGGAGACTATGTATTTAGGGAGGTTTTAGTAGGATTTGAATGCACTCCCTAAAACATTTGTGATCTTATGTTGAGAACCCACACAACACACAAGATCATGAACATCATCCTATACTTGTTTGGTAGTGAGTAAAATATTACTAAAAAGGTATGTGCAGGGGGAAAATTTTGGCTTAGTTTATGCTCTATGTAATCCATACTTCTTGTATACCCTGAGGGCATATTAGAACTCAGCCTCATCCTCATTATCACTTGATGTTGACTTTGGTATATTTTTAATTGCTTTGAATATGTCATTGTAATGTTTGAAGCAAGTTAATCCGTCAGGAAAGGTAGTATCCCTAATATAGGTTTAACCTTGTGGCCAAAGGATGATTCAGTGATGGCAAAAGAGGGACAAATCTCTGAGGCAATGAATTTTGAGCAAGGAGAGTGTGGGAGGCACAAGAATGAGCAAAAAATGAGGAGGCAAATTATAGGAAGATGGGAGCAATAAAGATAAAATAATTTTCCATTGGGAACTTATAGGGATCCTTAAATATATCTTACATTGATAGTGCTTGGTATCTCACCCCACATGAATTTGAATTTGATTTGGTGGTTTGATATTTTCATTTATTTCTTGATTTAGAATTAAACTCAGAGATTTTGAATATATGTTGCCTACTCAATTTAGAGCCTATGAAAGGATTTTTGGAATCATCCAATCAAGGCCTAATTTCCCATTTATTTAATGTAGAGAGTGTGGTAGGCACCCAACTATATTTCCCGTATGTCATCCTAGGTAGCCTTTAGCTTGAGGTATGTGTTCATTGCTAATTGGCCCTATCTATAAAGGATACCACCTAAGCAGGGTCTGTTACTTCACTTTTACATTCTTGGGAGTAGGAATTACTAATTGGAGGAGTGAAATGACACATGAAATCCTATTATTAGCCCTTTAAATCTTATTATACCTTCTTTTGATCATCTCAAGGTGTCTTAAGCCACTTTTTCTAGTTTATATGGAGGGGCCATGTGGCATGGTCTAGTAGGTTGGGCTCTCCTTCACTATAATATCTTTGGCATGTCCAAGAGACTAAAAACTCTAATATTGGGGTCCACATGGTGCTTCTTCATTCAATCGATCTCTCTCAGGCTATGACATTTCTAACAAGTCTAGGAGACTGACATGCCTAACAACGGGGCCATGCAACACTTTCTTACTTGGATTATTTCTCCCAAGTTCTAACATCTCGAATAGGTTTGAGAGACTAGCATGTCTAACATTGAGGAAATTTGATAGGTTTATCTCTCACATCTCTAATAGCCTAGGCCATGTGGTGCTTCCCTATTTAATTGGGATCTCTTGAGCTTTGACATATATGATAGGTCTAGGAGATTGACATGTCTGTCAATGGGTCCATATGGTGCCTTCTCACTCAATCATTCCTTTTGTATAAATTCATAAAAAAAACCAAGTAAAAAAAATGAAATCCACATAATTAATTTAAATGCTCACCTGTCTACCAATGAAGCTTTATGAGATGTCAGGTAGGACTCAAGGAGGCTGAGACTTTGGGAGACTAAGATTCTAAGAATTTCAATACAAGTCCAACTATGCAAAAAATAGATAGCACAACAACATAAAATACTCTAAGTATGAAAGCATTGTTTTCTTCCTAGAACACAACAAGGACTTGACTATGATTGAATCCACAAGGCCATAGGGGTTTTAAACAAAGACATAAATTATTATTAAAAGTAAGTTAGGCACCAAGAAAATTGGGAAAAAACATAAATTCAAGGACTTTTTTACAAAAATGTTGTTTAAAGAGGAACTAAAAATCCTAGCACTTCAAATTGACTATCTTAAGAGGGGTCCCCCACTTCTTCGAAGAAGGGGGTGTGTTGTCTACAAAAAATGGTGAATTTATAGGGAAAACATTACCCCAACATTTATAACATAGACTACAATAATCTACTATTTAACATAGAGATAAGTAAGCCAAACTCTGTCTGATATACTTTCATTATGAAAATTGCTCAAGTTTGTTTCAACAAGTAACATATTAGGCTATAATTTCTTCCAAGATTATTTTGTGCATTAATGATTAGATGGATTACTTCAGTAAGCTTAGGTATATATGGGACATCAAAAGGTTTTTTAAGGGGTGGGAATTTTATAAAATCTTGGTTGAGGAAGGAAGGCTCAAGCATTGCTCTATTATTAGCCAAATGTTCATATCCCTGATAGAGATGCTTTTGGTCTCACTTCAAGGTTTGCTTCATTGCCAGCCAAGTTGGAAAGCCTGTGATGGAGGTTGCCAAAATCACCCTTTATGAGGAAATAACTTAAAATAAATATATTTTGACACTCAACTTATTTTGATCTAATTTTTGATGTTTGATCCATGAGGGTTGGAGACCAATATAGCCAAGGTGTATGGTAACTTCATTAGGCTTACAATATCTAGATGACCTTTCACTTATTTAGAAATTTTATTGTACCTTTGTTATTTTCATTTGGATTGATTGTGATGAATTTGGAAAGGGTAGAACTTTTCTCAGTTCACTTGCTCAATGTTGAAAAATTAGCTTTTAGTTTCTCAGTGCCTCTTGGAGAAATACCTTTCTTATCATTGCATTCAATATTAGGGGTTTGCATTCTATTTCCTAATCCTAGTATCAGTTTTCACTATTTGTTCATCCATTAGATTAGTCACCACTCTCTCTAATCTTGGTATTTTTCTATGAATCATGGGGCATAAGTCTTTCATTCTAAAGAGGGAGATTGAGGACTAAAGAAACTATTTCAAGGTAGATAAAATGAGCATAGGGCACAAGAATACATAAAATAAAGATTAAAATAAAATAACAGAAGTAAACACATGATATAAGTAAACTAACCTAAGTCTAAACTAATATATATACACATTGCCACCCTTATAGTCTTTATTTTCAAATTACATTAGAAGGGATAACTAAGAAATAATTCTTCAATATCTATCTATTCATAGGTAGTGGGAGGTTGTTGCCTTCAAGGTCTTGGAGGTAGAAAGCATTCTCCCCAAGTAGCTCAGTTATTTGGTATGGGCCAATCTAGAGTGGATGAAACTTGGAATGCTAACCCTTATTTTCATGGGCTTTATCCCATAATAGTAAAAGGCCTAAAATCCTAAAGGATTTGACCTTGGCCTTATTATCAAACCAATGCTTGATAGTGCTCAGATGCTTGTTGAAATTTAGTAAGGCTTCATCTCAGTCTTCTTCTAACTAGATAATGTCTAAGAGCGTTAAATTCACTTTATAATTAGGATTCATCTAATACTACATAAATTTTTAGGTAGGCAACCTGAGTGTGATTGGAATAATTGGATATAATCCATAGACTAGTATAAATTGGGAGATTTTGAGTGCATCCTTATGCTTAATGTGATCAGCCCACAAAGCAAATTTTAACAATAAATGTCATTCCTAGGGGTTCTTCTCTATATACTTCTTAATGGTGTTGATTAGGTTTTTATTATTTGATTCTACCAATCCATCCTCTTTTGGTTAGTAATTGGATGATAACCCCAAAATGATCCCATTTTCATATGCCCATTCAGTTAACTCTACTTATTGAAATGTAGGGCTATTATCACACACTAATGAGACATGGGTCCCATACCGAGTGGTCACATTATTTTCTAGGAACTTGAACACCTCATTAGCAGTGATTTTATTTTTCACCATTGATTTCATGAATCTTATGTAATAATCCATGCATGTAAGAATAAACTTATGGCATGTTGAGGAGTTGGGCTTGATTACCCCCATGAAATCTAGTCCCCACTAAGCAAATGGTGTCATTATTATAAATGGATACAATGACATTGTGACATGGATTTATATTTTGGAAAATGTCTGAAAGTGATGGCATGTTTTAACATTTGCATGGACATCTTTGAATAGTGTTAACCAATAATAACCTACCCACATTATTTTTTATGTTGTCACATTTTCTACAGGATGACCAATACCTAATTTCTCATGGAATTTTTCCATTACTTCTTTGGCTTCAACTTCTGACATGCATCTAAGATAGACACCTTCATGATTATTTTTGAAGAGAACCTATTTTTTCAACATGTATTATATGGCCTTTAGTCTAAGGGCTCTCTTTTGTGTTTTATTGAGTCTAGGAGGTGGGTTCCCATAGAGCAAATAATGGACAATTAGGGTATACAAATATTATTACAATACTATATCCTATTCTAAATAGTGTACAATGATCCTTGTATTAATATCAGTTATTCATTAGGTAATACCTTTCCATTTAACCATCTTAGTAGGTGTATTTCTAGGTCATATTCTTGTAGCTTGGTTACCCATATGCCTTTATGCTTGCCTAGATCATTATGACCCAACATTTTCTTGATGGCTAGGTCTAACATGATTGTATGCACTTTATTCCTAAGATTGTAGTGCCTAAATATTTTCACAACCTTGACCATCACATAGGCATGCTTTTCCAAAGTGGAGTATCCCAATTCTTCATTCTTTAGATTCGTTTTCATAAAATTAGTAAGGTGCTCTTCTCCATCCAATATTTGTGTGAGACAAGCAACAATAGTGTGTTTGAAGGTAAAAAGGTAAATGTATAAAACCTTAGCATAGTCTTGACTACAACATGGGTGCTTACATGATGGCATCTTTTATGTCTTAAAATGTTTTCTTTAACTTAGCATGCCACTCCATGTTAGCATCTTATTTCAACATAACGTTAAGGGGCTTTACAATTTCAAAAAACCCAAAAATGAACTTGTGAATGAAATTGATTTTTCCAAATAAGGATTTAAACTCTTTTTTGCTATTAGGTTGAGGTCATTTAAAAATTACATTAGCCATTTCTGGATCGTTAACAATGCCTTTCTTTGTGATGATATGGCCAAGAAGCTTACCTTCGATGACACCAAACATGATCTTTTTAGGGTTCAAGGAAATGCCATAACTTCTACATCTTTCAAAGACCTTATATAAATGGTAGGTATGCATTTACCAATTATACCTTCAAATTAAAAAATTATTGCTCTTTAAAAATTTACTTTGGTATTGATCAATCTAAATAGTATTCATTTCTATGACAATGTTCCCCACTTCATGGTAAATGTGGTTTTGGATCAGTCATCAAAATTCATTAAAACCTAATTATATATCAAGAAACTATCCAAAAATAACATCGTTTGGGATCCATTTAACCATTTGGATCACTTCATCAAGGGATGAAAATGGGTAGTTGTCCTTATCTAAAACTTAGTTCAGGTTTCAAAAGTATATGCACAACCTAATCTCACCATTCTTCTTCAAAATAGGCACTACATTTATCACCCAAGTGAAATGGATAACTAAGAAGATTATTCTAGTCGATAGGTGCTTGTGAAGCTCTTTATGTATCGAAGGTTTAAGGATTAGATTCATGGGTCTTTGTTTCTACCAAAATGGTCTTTAGTCTAGGTTAAGGGGGATGGTATGAGTGATTACCCTGAGGTTAAATATTTTGAGGTCCTGATAAGTCCAAGAAATAATATCTTTCTAACTAAACAATAACTTTTGAAGTTATTCAATCTCTTTGTTGGTCTAGTCAAGACATATGTTGATAGTTTGGGGTCTTTCCAAGGACCTTAGGTTAATAGTTTGACACTCTTGACCTATAAATTTGGGTTTATTAACTTGGGTACAAGGCTACATGTGTCAAATTCCTTCATCAAATAAATCATTCCTTTTAGGATTCAATTTCCTTGGATATTGAGGATTTTATCCTTGTTGACTTCAACCTCAAAACTATTAATTTCCTTTTCATCTATAATTTAGGATTCAAACACCTCAACACTGTTAAGGAATTGGATGATGTGTCAATTATCTTCAAAGACTTGAAATTTCATGATGTTATCAGGAACAAAGGGGAAAAGGACCAATTCAATAGTGAATTCTTGCATCTTAGTGTCATCTAGGGGAGTCAAGCTCATGACTAAGCATGTTAATGAATCAGCAACCAAATTTTCTTCTATGAGGATGGGGACAACATTGAACATGTAAAACATTTCTATTAGGTCCCATGCCCTATGTTTATATTTATCAAGGTACAATAGTTTATACTAAAGTTTAATCTTAACTTGGTTTACAACCAACTCTGAGTCACTAAACACCCTAACCTCTTTAGCTTTTTACTTTAATGTAAATTGTACCCTGAAGATTAATGCTTCATTCTACGTTAAGTTGTTAGTACAGGGGA
Organism: Torreya grandis; assembly: GCA_037957365.1. Lineage (NCBI taxonomy): Eukaryota > Viridiplantae > Streptophyta > Pinopsida > Cupressales > Taxaceae > Torreya > Torreya grandis. The sequence goes on from JARHVA010002186.1 coordinate 955,314, forward strand.
CTTACAACCTATATGAATCTAGTTATATATTTCTTTGTGGGTTTATTAGTAGAACACCTAATCCACTACCTTGTTTAGAATGGGCCCCATTAACATATAGGGACCACAATCCTGAGAATTTAAGTTCATTATCAGCTTTATCTCTAGTAGGTTTCATGTTCAATGTATAAATCCCTAAGTTAGAGGATACTAGGTTAAATTTTTCATTAACTTCCTTATACTCAATTATCATATATTTCATCTAAGGTTCCCTATCAACTATTATTTGATCAGTTACGCCTCTTAAAGGCAACCACATATGGGAGAAATCCATAACCATATACCCATTCAAGGATTTTGACCAATCCTGACTGAGTAGGCTTCAAGAATTTCCACAACTTGAATGTCCATGATTTGTTGGATCTAAGGTTCTAACTCTAGTTGAATATGTACATTTATAAGTTATCTAACTACCTTAACCTTAGATTTGTTGAGTTAGACTATGACTTTTTCTGATTTGATGGGGACCAAACCTAATTTTTCATAGATTTTGAAAGTATCACATTGGTCAAAGCTCCTGAGTCTACCAAACAATTATGTAGATTCTTCCCAAATAGTCTAATAATTAAAATAAAAGGAGGGACATTAGTATTATTTTTTTGAATAAGCACGTTAGTTTTAACATTCTTTTGCTTTGTTTGGGTTGGCTTAGTTGGATTTTCGATCAAGGATTTCAGTAAAAGATCACATTTCTTAGTGATTTGAGCAAGGTTATGAACAGTTATATCTACTTTAATATTCTTCATGTCCTCTACTATATTGTATCACACCTTTCTTTGAACTAGTTGAGACTCCACTGGGACATTTAGTTCATGAGGTTTTGGAGGTGGTGGATCATTCCTAACATTATGATTTGGTAGGTTTGTACCATTATTAGGTGTAAACATGGTGAGGGGTTGTTGAGTCACCCTATTCCTAAGGGCGTAGTAACTCCTTTGGATTTGTTGAAAGGTTTATACCTTGATAACACTCTCCTTAGGTTTATTTCCTCATAGCTAGGAAACTCCATGGTTTCTAATACCATGGTAGTACTATGGGCCCTACCCACATTGGATGATTATGGTTGGTTTAGAACCCCCTTTTATTCTTCTATTTCTATTTGGAAGATGTCAAAGGTGATACATAACTCTATAAAGTCAAAATATCTATGTTGGGATGTGTTATACACATGACACCAATTTGGAAGGCCTATCTCATAAATTTTAATTTTAGGTAGCTTATTTAGTGAAAGCTCTAGATAATTTTGGGGATGATTATAGTTTATGTTTTACCTTTGATATATAAAGTTATTATTCAAACTTTTATCACTATATTTGCCCATCTACCTTTGCAGGTAAGGAAATTATTACTTTGGTTTTGTACCATTCATTGCATGGCATCTAATTCATTTTTCATTGACTCCTAGGGGATGGCTTGAATATTGTAAGTAGACACCAATGTGTTTTGGTGTTATATATAGGGAACTATTTTATTGTTCATTGGGTCAAGAAAACCCAAGTGTTGATTAGGGGTAACATGTTTTAAAGGGAGATGGTTAGTTATAGGTAGTGGTTGAGATAGGTAAGTTGTGATTTGCATTAGGAATGAGGTTCAAGGCTAGCATGTTTGGTAGAGTATTAGGAATGGGAGACATCATTTGACCTTGAGGGTTTAGTTGTTTGTCAACCTTTATGCCTCTACATAAGCCATGGGTAGGTCTATTATGAGGGGGTCTCATCTTAAGAACATGGCCATCTAGAGGTTCAAGGAATTATTGTACATTTCAAGGGTTAGTTGGTCATTTGGTTGATAGAGCATGGTGACTCAGCTATACATTTTTTGAAACCTAGTGGTGAAATTTATAGTGGGCTCATTTAGTTTCCTCTTGATGTAGGAAAACTTTTGATAGAGAATGCTAGGGTCAATAACTTGCTTGAACTAATCAATAAAGGTGTTGTTAAATTGTTCCCACCCTACAATGGAGTTCTCAGGGAGATTAAAGAACCAATCATAGGCTAAATCCATCAAATTAAATAAAAATAACCTACAAGCTACATCTTAATGCTCTGTATTTAGAAGCTTTAAGGAAGTTTTATAATATGTTACATGTTCTTCAACATTTCTTCCTAAACCAAGAGTGTAACTGGGAAGATACCTTTTTTGGTTTTTGGGGAGGTCATGGACAACTCCAAGAACATTGATAGTCAACCCGATTAACCTGGGTCCTAGGGAAACCATTGGAGGTGGTCTATTTGGGGGAGATTGAGAAGATGAGTTAGTTCTTAACAATTATGGGCCTAGGTATATTTCCACCAAACTAGAATTGCCTATAGAATTTTACAAGTGAAATGATCAATCTACCTCGACAAGACCTAGATCTAGTGATTTGGGGAATAGGCTCAAGATTTTTCATTGAAAAACCAGTGGGTTAAAACTTATTTACCATGAATTTCAAGTTGTAGCTATTATTTAATTGATAAAATAATCTTGGATTCTTACTGATAGTTACTTTTATGCCCTCCTAGCTCTAGCTATTATCAGGCCCGAGATCCTTACATCTGAAGGCACTCATGAGATTGAGTGTCTCAAAAAGGAAATGATGGGGGTCATCAATCCTCTTCATTTAATAATAATATCAATCTAGGGCTAGTGTCCAAAGTTTTTATGTAAAATGAAAAAAATAGTTTTGGCAAATGGTTCCTTATATCACACTCCACACTTTGCAAGAATTAAAAATCACACTTGCAAAATTTAAATCATATTTTTAGAAATAAAATCACACTTATAAAAATTAAATCACATTTCAAAAAATTAAAGTACACTTACAAAAAATAAATTATTGAATTAAAAATAAATGACAAATAAATAAAACACCTACAGGTTTACACAAACTATAAAAAAAAAATTTACTATATAAAAGAAATAAAATAATAATTTACAATAGAATGATAATTTATAGAACAAATAAATAAATAACAATACATTGATCCATCTTCCTTGGAATGAGTGTCCAGCTCATTCCTTAGAAGAGGATTTATTCAAAACACAAGTTTTAGATGGACCACTCAGAATAATGGAAAGAGAAATCGTATTGATTGATTATTCTAGTATGGAAGGTTACATTTATAATTTCATGCTTCCAACCAACACCTTATTTGGAAGTAAAAATTAAGATACTCTATCCTATCTCAATATCCACAAAATATGGAGAGATATTTATTTTAATGAAATATACTATAGAATAATCTTGATCTCCACCAAATATGGAAAGAGTTATTATTTGAAATCACATAAACCTATATTTGAATATAATCTATAATGGAAAGTATATACATATAAACCTATATATAGAAATAATTTAAATGAAAATCATCATTCATGATATTTGTAACATTAAAATACATTTGAAAACACTTTCTAGACATGTCTATAGCAGTTTTATTGAAATCTATAGCAATTCTATTGAAATTCATAACAACATGTTGAAAATTGTAGTTGGTTGATGTAATATGTAACTAGTATATAGTTGGTCTAATATAATTCATAGCTGATCTATAGCAATCCTATTGTAATATATAGTTGTTGTAGCAAGCCTATTGTAGTCCATAGCTACTATAGTAAGCTTTTTGTAATCTGTCACTATTGTAGTAAGCTTGTAGGATTTTATGATGTAATCTATAGCTATTGTAGCAAGCTTGTAGATTTGTAACTTGACCAAAATGTGGAATATTTATTGAATAAGACTTTGATACTACTAAAACATTATACTTGAATGGTTACTCTTCATAATTTGAATCATTCTTAGCTTAGTATGAATTGTATATGCATTCATTGACATTTTTTTCCAATAATCATTAGTAATAGCTAACAAATAGATAACAAAGAATTTTAAAGACATAACCATGATATATACTTACTATTTTATTCTAAATAAACTATAAGTTCATAAACTACATTTAGATCCTCTTCTTATGCAATAAAAAGGATGTTATTTTTTGGATATAATGAGCTATTTTATGGGATCATCATCTCCTCCACACCAAATCTCATGCATGTCCTCATGCAAGCCACTATTTAAAACATCATGGTACATATGCATGGGTTAAACATAGCTTCGTACTCTAAATAGGTTGCCCAAATTGATTTCATTGGTACAAGTGGAAGTAAATTTATCTTTTAAAATCTCAAATAAAAGTGGTCAATGAAAATGGATAATTAAGGATAGGTTCTTATGTAGAGATTTTTCCCTACTATCATCATATTCTTTTTAATCTTTTTGACATAGGTTCTTGTGTGAAATACTCATATTAATCTCTTCATATTTTCTTCTTTCCTTCTTCCCCTACCCCCCCCCCCCTCCCACATTTATTTTTTTTAAATGGGGTGAGAGCATGTTCTTGTGTTGAGAATTTCTTGTTGTGTCTACACATTTATTTTAACCACAAAGCAACTTTTGACAAAAAAAATTGTTCCTTTCAAAAATATGTACCATGATCAGGATAAAACTATTTTTATATGTTTAGATAATCTCAATTCTTATATCTTCAAATCTATTCTCCTCCCCCACACCTAAGTTCATGCATGCCAAATGAATGAAGTGGGATAAGATTACACATATCAAATGGAAGGTTGTCCATTTCTCAAAACAAAGCTATTTATAAAAGTGGATCTTCATGTAATAAAAAACCTTACAAGTAAATTTAAACATAAAATAGTAAATTAAAACACATTGGCATATCTCCAGTCTTCGTTGCTTCTTTCATGGTAGCCAAAGTGAAAAAGATTGGGAAAAGTGTTGAGAAAAGTATAGTCCTATTATGCTGAAAATAAGAGCACATAAGTAAGCAACCAAGCAAAAAAATTGCATCAACCATTCCATTGGATAAATTATATTCTTTTTGATTTTATATTTTTACCCTTGACTAGCTAATAAACTAGTTTTTTAATCAAGACTCTTTATTCTAGCACTTGATCCATCAGCAAGCTGGTTTTCAAACCAAAACTGCCAACAACGCTCAAAGGTTTTCATTATTGGTTTTTTTATTTTATTTTTTATTTTTTTTATAAATCAAAAACTAATGACATATAAAATTTTAGTCATAGACTCTATGCATATTCATACTACTTACAAATGTGGCATGTAATTATATTTATGTTTACATTCTTCAGTATTGATCTATGTAAGGATGACCAATAACTAGTGATAGATACTTGTTGATTCTGTCAACCATCAACTATTTGTTAAAAGGATTGGCAAAAAAAATTATCTATAGAATTACTCCTTGAAATAAAAGTATCCTATAAAAACTAGAAACAAAAAAAACCTTTCCAACCAAGCATAATATCAACAATGTCAAAGAAATATAAATGCCAACAATAGACCATTAAAATGAACATTTGAATCTATATGGAAGAATGAATTGTAATCTACGTAGGAATGATTGATGGTTCAAGAATTAACATTATTGATAATGGAATTTTATTGTGGAGAATAAGAACTTCTTAAGACAATTTATATTATTAAGTGGATATGGTTTTAGCTAATCCTTGAAGATGGATGGAAATGAGTGAAATGAAATGTCATCAATTTTTTTATCATGAACTATGCAAAAAATACTAACTATTATTTTTATAGAGGAGATAAATCTATATTGTTGAATTAGATGGAAATAAACATACCTTGATAACTGATTTTTGGATGTCCTTGGTTTCTTTGTTGCAAATAGACTTTGCATGCCTTCTCTTGCTTCTAAAAATTATATGTTCTTCATTAACGATTTGGCCTAAATTTGCATCATGTTGAGAAAGCTTCTTCACTATCTTCTTCTTTCATTGGGAAATCAAAATTGAGGATTTAGGGGTGACAGCCCCCAGTGGGGTTAAGGGGTAGCATTTACTATTTTTGTAACTACATATTTCCTTAGCGTTGAAGATTTATTAATGATTTCATGTTATTTGATATAGATTGATGAAATTATGTAATTTATATTAATTTTTAGCATCTACAACACTCATAAATTATTAAATACATGGTCTCATGTGACTATATGTAAATTTTATATTCTGGTTTGCAAGCTAGTTTATCTTGGGATACAAGTTTGATTATTTTTTAGACTGTCATCATTTTTTTTTACAACTTTTATCATCCATACAGATTTAATAGAAACATAGAAAATAAAATAAACTAATACTGAAATTGGATTAATTAAATTTTCTATGTATTTCAATTGATATTTTCTTTTAAACATTATGGCTACAGTTTAGAAAGAATTTTAAAAACAAAAATTTGGTATAAATTGAGTAGTTAATCAAAGACAAAATTAAAATTGAAATTTTTAAATCACCCAATTTAAGTGCATTGACGTGTACATGCTAAAAAAAATGTAGTAATAAAATCTATGATTATGTAAGACTCATAAATTTTGGAATATGGTTATTGACTCACAAAATCTAGAGTTATATCCTTATGAAACTAAAGTTATTGCATGGCGTGTTTCCACTTATAACATGATCTACCTTGCATGTATATTTTTAACTTATCCAATCTATCTGACTCACATGAAATTTGTCAAAAATAACTTTCTACGCATAGTGATATTACATGCAAGATTCTAGAAGGCTATATTTATGTATTCCTTCCATGAATCTCTTTGTCCATTGAATTGATTTGATTTGGTTATTGTTCATATGAATATTTCTAGGTCATGACATGAATTAGAAAAAAAAAATTGAAATAATTATCATGCATACAAGTTGGTCATCCATATGAAATCATTCTACATGCAGCATTTTACTAGATAAAATCACCAGGACTTTAGTGGAAGTGATAGTTCCTTTTCAGCATATCATACATCTTTTTTTTATTTTCAATTTCTTGATCAATCATTGATGAAAATAAATTATTTTTACCTAATAAATCAAATACCCCACATAATTATGGCTTAGGAGTCTTTTTTCAACAAGTACACAGATTGGATTCTAGACCATTTTATTTCAATAGATATCATCATCATAATTTTCTTTACCTTCAACACCATCTCTTTTTATACTTCATCCATCCTTTCATAAATTTTAGTCATTTTTAAATTTTGTTTACAATCAAAATTTTATATGTAATATTATCTTGTTGGAAACTATTTATGTTTTTCAATCAAATAGAAAATAGTAAAATATTGTTATTGTAGACATGTAGGTATGAGACAATTTAAAATAGTCAGAGACTAGTTTAGCAGTGATGTTCACCTGTTTCTTAGCAAAAATGTAACTTTTCTAGAATCATCCAAAAAGATATGTGATCCATTATAATCAATTCTAGAAAAGGTACAATTATATTTGTACAAGTTTCATACAACCACATATAATCAATCTAACTAATTCAAAATGTAGATCATTCCCTAAATATGCATAGTAGATATAGAAGTATTTATGTCAAATTTATTTGTTGTGAACAGATACAAAAATTTATGCATCAGACTTATTTCTCCATCTTATTGGTTGTCCCAAGATTTCATTTTCAACCTGCATCAATAATTATATCTTCCTTCATGATGTTAGAAGTTATTATTTCCTACACAACAATGTTAGTATTGGGGGTTTTATTTTTGTTTTTAAATCTAAAATTACAATTGAAGAAAAATAAATTTTAATGTATGTTGCATAAAATAAATCTTAAAAAAACCATTAAATTAGTATCTCCTATCACAAAATTTATAAAGAGATATTCCCTCTCACTGGGAATCTCTTTAACATATCATAAATCTCCTAATAACACCATGGTTCTCCATCAACGATGCCAAAAATTATGGGGGTCATCAATCTCCTTCATTTAATAATGTCAATCCAGGGCTGGTGTCTTAAGGTTGTATGCAAAAGGAGAAAGAGATCTTTGGAAAATAGTTCCTTATGTCACACTCTACACTTTGTAGAAATTAAAAATCATACTTGAAAAAATTAAATCATACTTGAAAAAATAAAATCACACTTTTAAAAAGAAAATCACACTTACAAAAAGTAAATCACACTTACATAAATTAAAGCACACTTACATAAAGTAAATTTTTGAATTAAAAATAAATGACAAATAAATAAAACACCTGTAGGTTCATATAAACTATAAAAAAAAGAAATGTTTACTGTAAAAATAAAATAAAATAATAATTTACTAGTAGAATGATAATTTATAAAACAAAGAAATAAATAACAATACATTGATCCATCTTCTTTGGAATGAGTAGCCAACTCATTCCTTGGAAGAGGATTTACTTAGAATACAAGTTTCAGATAGACTACTCAGAATAATGAACAGAAAAATTGTATTGATTGATTATTCAAGTGTGGAAGGTTATATTTATAATTCTATGCTTCCAACCAACACCTTATTTGGGAGTAACAATTAAGATACTCTATCATATCTCAATCTCCACAAAATATGGAGAGAGATATTTATTATAATAAAATATATTATAGAATAATCTTGATCTCTACCAAATATGGAGATAGTTATTATTTGAAATTACATAAACCTATATTTGAATACAATCTATAATAGAAAATCTATACATAGAAACTTATATATAGAAATAACATAAATGGAAAGCATTCTTCACAATAGCTAGAACATTTAGAAATACTTTCCAAACATGTTTATAGTAGTTTTGTTGAAGTTTGTAGCAATTTTGTTGAAATCTATAACAACCTACTGAAATCCATAGTAAATCTACTGAAATGCATAGCAAGCCTATTGAAATCCATAGTTGGATGATGTAATCTATAGCTAGTCTGATGTAATCCATAACTAATCTATAGATAGTTTGATGTAATCCATAGTTGGTCCATAGCAAGCTTGTTGTAATTTGTATCTACTATAACAAGCCTATTGTAATTTGTAGCTATTGTAGCAAGTATGTTGTAATCCACAGCTGATGTATCAAGTCTGAAGGAGATTATGTCGTAATCCATAGCTATTGTAACAAGCTTGTAGGAGTTTTTGACTTGACCAAAATATTGGATCTTTGTTGTATAAGACTTTGACACTACTCCAACATTATTCTTGAATGGTTACTCTTCATACTTTGAATCATTCTTAGCTTAGTATGAATTGTATATTCACTCATTGACATCTTTTTCTCCATAGTCATTAATAATAGATAACAATGAATTATAAAGACATAACCATGATATACACTTACCACTTTATTCTAAATAAACTATAAGTTTAGAAACTACATTTAGATCCACATTTTATGCAAGAAAAATGATGTTATTTTGTGGATATAATGAGTCATTTTATGGTCTTATCAGGAAATTAGGGGACAACTCATGGGATAAATATATCCCCTCATTAATTTTAAGACTAATGCTGGTTCAATCCAAAGATCGATCAATTTAACCTCATTTTATTAAAAGATCAATATTTCTTACCTTTGAGGGCTCAATATATGTGTGGTTACACTTAGATGTTATTACCAACTGGAGAAAACCCTTAATAGTGTAGGTATAACAAACTTTACTGATTTTATAAAATAAGGGAGAGTGTTTTACTTCCAACAAATAAATAAAAAAAGGAAAACAAGGTAAGGTAGAAAAGGGGGATTTCTGATTCAAAGGATGCCAAGTCACAATTATACCACCATGTACTTGGTTCAAAATTTGCACAAACTTTGTCCACTCAATTGGAAAGCTTCAAAGGGACACCAATATGAATATTTCACTTGTAGGTTCTCTACACAATGTAAACACTCAAAATATTTGTAGCAATGGGTACACATATCTTTTGAAACACTTTATAACTGAAATCACATCAAGCATAAGTTGTTCATAAAATTAAAAAGAGTATACAAGGGGTCAAACTACAAAATACACAATATAAATACCATATTCATCTATGTAACTTAATCACATATTCATTCCTCATACATAAACACTCACTTAGAATTTAGAAATAATGAACCACATTTCATGAGCAGAGAACTAGGTTAAAATAAATAAAAGTGTTCTATTGAAGTTTTAACAGAGTTTCATTACATAAATTACTAACCATTATAAAGGATTGTAGTTTATAATATATAGAGTATGGGTCTTGCCTCTAAGTAGCATGAGATTCCCATCTTTGGCCACGATGGCCATTTAAGGTTGTTATAACTACTAAGATTCAAAAAAAACACAAAAGACTCCCCACTCTCCCAAAAAGGCCTTGGGGGGTCACTCAATTGGTCTATTGATGACTTGGAGAAGATCTACCTTCTAATTACTTGAGTTATACCTCTTTGGCCTCCAACATAGTTGTCACCAATTCAAACTACATGTCCAGCTTGGCTAGGTTCATAAGTGGCTCCTAAAATATCATTTATAACTGGGTTAGTAGTCATTGATGTACTTAGAATGGATCTTCCAAGGACACTTTCACTTTTAAGGCCTGACTGATGCTGGCTATAGATTGAGTTGAGATTTATAAAACTACCTTAGGTCTATCTCTATTTTCCTTCACCACTTTTCTCTTCATGAGTTGGTTGAAATGACCCAGGTGAACTTCAAACTCACCTTTGTCTAGTAGGGTGCCATCTAGGTGGAATAACAAAATGATGTTGAGTTCCATGAAGTAGTTCAGCATTCTTTCCCTACTCTCTTCTAAAGGGTCTAAAACCATCTACACCAAGGCCAACCATTCTTCAATTGAGGTCCTCATAGTCCTAGCATAGTTCTAATAAAGGCTCAAGTCTGAGGTAGGCATGATTTTAAGCTATAGGAACATACCCTTGTGGAGAACCATGGCAAGATTCTTGTACTTGTTGTCCCAAGATAAATTCTTTATAATTATGCCTAGGCCCACTAGAGGTGTTCCTTGATTTGGTCTAGTGCTTCAACTACCTCACTAAGAGCTGGGAAGAGCTGTATGAGGGCCTCCTTAACCCTCCCAATCAATTCCATAAGGAAGGTATTCTTCACATGTAACTCAATCATCTGAACCTACTCTTATATGTCTTCCATGAGATTTTCTAACATATCATACATGGTCTAAAGCATAGAGACTGGATCCTCAACCACTCTATCTTTTCCTATAGATGTTCTTATTTTGGTGAGTGAGAAGAGGTTTTATTGAGTCTACTAGATTAAAGGGTCTCTTCATTAGATGAATTTTTATGTGAATATCTTCCTCATGTCCCCTAAGGTTCTATCAAACTCCCACTACACTTGTGGATCTCCATGCATAATCATCTTGGGTACTTATAACATCATTGTTACTCCTAGGGTAGAAGTGGGTATTGGTGGGGTGGTAGAGATGGAGGTGATAGGTGGAGGCCTAGGTGGAGGAGTAATGGATGAAGTAGAGGGAATGAAGGAGGAGGCATGGGGGCATACCGAGGTAGGATGAAATGGGAATCCCTTGGTAACATTTAGGCCTACCACAAGCTCTGGGTCAAATTGACTTGTAGGGCAATGACACTAGGGAGAGAGGCATTCAATAGGAAGGAATAAATTGGTTGATTAAATCCAAATCCCTGGGCACCTAGGATAATGGAAAAAAGAGGTTTGGTAATGATGTGGGGATTAATATAAGTTGAATATTAGGAGTTACCTTTTGCTTTTTCCTAGGCCTCTTTCTCAAATTAGTTTGCACTATTGTGGTGGAAGGAGTTGTAGTGGCAGAGGTGGTAAGGTCTGACTAAGGAGATTGTTGAGTAATTATAGGTGTTACTGATGTGATCGAGGGTAATTGAACTATGCACATAGGTTCACTTATTATTGGGGGTGAATTGATACCTATTTAAAAAGTAACACTTAGAGGTGGTTAAACCTATGGAAGAACCAAAAAAGGTGTTATCAAGATCCATATGGTTAGAATGGCTTGGGCAAAGGGAAATTGGGATGTTAGGATACTATGCATAACTAAAGCTAGTGTCACTTTGGAAAATCATGGAGGGGATGAAATAGGAAAGAGGGAAGGTACCGCATGAATGAGTCATTATAGGAATGGGAAATTAGGGGGGCTCCACTAGGTTGCTAGGGAATGGTGGTAGCATGGGAAGGGATCTCTAGGGAATCCTATAGCTAGTCACACTTGGGGATCACCTTTGGGTTATTTTTTAATATCAAAATGTAATGCTTATACAGTCATTGGTTTATAAACTAGACCCATGAGAGGTGGTAGAGATGGAATAGAGGGATAGGGAGGAGAAATGCATGGAGGATAAACTTGAAGAGGAGAAGGGGATAGGACTCCTTATAATATCCTCCTTAAAATTTTAAGAGGATTTACCTAAATTTCCTTTTGGGCCTATTTTGATGTAAATAAGTCAAGGCCACCTTAGGTGGATGGCTCAAACTGAACCTACCTTCCCTTCTTCTTTCTAGCCTCGAATTGGGCAAGCCCCTCATTGTCATCTATGAGGTTGAGGTAGACTTCATCTTCCTCTTTGAGTTGGTGGCCATAATTGATGTTTAACCAAGCTTGATACCTTCTCACATGGGCCTTGATGGTGATGTGGGGGTCCCAATCTCTATATTTTACCCTACCCAAGGCATAAAAATACCTACTTACAACCATCTTCTACAAAGGGTTAAAACTCTGGTACACATGATGCCTAATGGTTATGGGGAAGGTTAGGAAATCCTTCTAATGGTGACTAATGCAATGACCAAAGATACCCTCAACTATTTGATAGGTAATCTATTACTCTACCAATTGGTATAGAACTTTGTAAGGCAAGTGAAGGGGAGCTTTAAGGGTACCAGCAACTCAGATGATGGTGTCATTTATATAGTACTAGTAATCACCTATGGGATCAAGAGACTACCTTATTTTTCTATAGAGATGAAACATGACTACGTCATTAATGGCCATATAGACCACTATATAGAAGGACTCATAAATCCCTCAGATGTGGTTTTTGTGATGGTCACACTATAGTTTATAAAAACTATATGGACCATTGTGCCTCTGAGAACCCATGGTGGAAAGATAGAGGGCTTAAATAAAATAGTGGTGCACACTACATCCACCAAGTATCTCATCACATAAAAATTACCTCCACCCTAAGCATCATCACTACCTTGACAAGGTTTAAATTGATCATGATTTCAAGGTCTAGGACTTAATTACCCTTGAGGATTATATGCAGTAGGGGAACCCATAAGATATTAATGTACACACAGTCAATCACCTTAAATAGTTTTTCCAATAGGATCATCTATACATGAATCCCTTCTTTGAAGGTGTGGACCATGTAGGAGTTTATATTTACTTTGTTGACCTATTTAGCATCTAGAATTTTTGCTCAGTCCTTTAAGACATCATAAATTTAATATGTATTAGTCCACACATCAATTCTATTAGAATCATATGAGAATATGTATTTAGGGATGTTGTATTAGGCTTTGAATACACTACCTGATATATCTAGGATCTTATGTTAGGAGCCCATAGAACACATAAGATCATGAACACGGTCTTATACTCATTTAGCATTAACCAATAACTTACTGAATAGGTCTACAAAGGGGAAAACTTTGTCTAGGCTATGGTTTTGTGTAATTTTCACTTCTCGTATACCCTAAGGGCATCTTGGAATTTAGCCTCATCTTCATCATCACTTGATGTCAACTTTGACATAATTTCTATTACTTTGAATATGTCATTATAATGTTTTAAGTAAGTTAAGCCCTTAGGGAAGGTATTATACCTATATTTAGGTTTAGTCTTGGGGTTAGAGGATGAAAAAACCATAGAAAAAGAGGGATATAACTCTACAACAATGAATTCTAAGCAAGGAGAGTGTGGGGGCATAAAAATGAGGACAAAGTGAAGAGGCAAATTTTGTGACGATGGGAGTAATAAAGGTATTTTTCCATTGGGAACTTATAAGGAATATCTATTACATTGATAGCATTAGTGGTTCACCCCATGTGAATTCAAATTTGAGTTGGTGGATTGATATTTTCATTTATTTCCTCATTCAAAATTAAGCTCAAAGACTTTGAATTCATTTGCTATATTTGGAGACTATGAAAGCACATTTGGAATTGTCCAATTAGGGCCCAAATTCTCATTTGAATAATGTAGAGAGCATGGTAGGCACATGTTTGTATTTCCCCTATGAAATCCTAGGTAGCCTTTAGCTTGTGTCATGTGTCCATTGCCAATTGGCCCTACCTATAATGGATACCACCTTGATTTGGTCGAGTACTTCACTTTTACATGTTTAAGAGTAGGAATTATTAGGTGAAGGAGTGAAATGACATGTGGCATCCTGTGATTATCCATTTAAATATAATTGTACCTTTTTCTAATCATCTTGAGGTGTCTCAATCCATTTCTATTAGTTTGTATGAAGTGGCCATGTGGCATGGTTTAGTAGGTCTATCTCTCCTAAGATTTGATAGCTATGATGGGTCTAGGAGACTGATGGCTCTGATAGTAGGGTCCATGTGGAATTTCTTCATTTATTTGGGCTTTCCCAAGATTTAACATCTATGATAGGTTTGAGAGAATGACATGTCTAATAATGAGGCCACATCATGCTTTCTTACTTGGTCTAGCTCTCCCAAGATCTAACATTTCTAACAGTTCTAGGAAACTGACATTCCTAACACTAGGGCAACTTGATAGGTCAGGCTCTAACATAACTGATAGCTTAGGACACATAGCACTTCCCCATTTAGTTGAGCTATCTTGGGCTCTAACATCTTTGATAGGTCTGGGAGACTAACATATCTAATAATGGGGCCATGTAACACCTTCTCACTCAATCATTCCTTCTACATAAATTCATGAAAAAAGACCAAGTAAAAAAAAGGGAAGCTTACCAATGAGATGTGGGTTAGTAAAGTGACTTGGTTGTTATAAGCACCACCTAGGTTCAAATCTTAGTATCGTATTAGAGGTTGGTTATGGCTGATCATTGGTATTTTGGAGCCAATTATGGTTGTTGATAGTATTCTTGAGTTATTTATGTTCATTTTTTGGTATTTTCAAGCCTGTTGTGGTCATTATTAGTAATTTTGGTACTTATGATAGATGATCACTTGGGTATGTGGGCCCCTGATTGTGTCCCAAACTAGTTGAAGCTCTGGTCAAAAGCATATAAGGTAAGGATCCCATCAAAAATAATAACAATCCAAAAAAAAAAAGCCATGTAATTAATTCAAATGCTCACCTATCTACAAATGAAGTTTTATGAGATGCCAAGTAGGACTTTCGAAGACTGAGACTCTGAGAACTTCAATAGAAGTCCAAATCTATGAAAAATAGTTAGTACAACAATAAAATATTCTAATTATGAAAGTGTTTTATTCTTCTTAGGATGCAACAAGGACTCGATTGTGCTTGAATCCAAAAGGCCATATAGGTTTTAAAGAGAAACCCATATTGTCATTACAAGTAAGTTAGATGCTAGGCAAACTGGGGTAAAACATGAATTTGAGGATTTTCATAGAAAGATGTTGTTCAAAGAGGGACTAAAAATCTTGGCACTTTGAATTGAGAATTTTAAGAGGGTTCCCCCACTTATCTAAAGAAGGGGGTGTGTTTGCCCGATAGGCTTTGTTTATGTCTATCTTGAGAAACATGCCAAATCTATCATTTCTATCCAAAGAATGAATAGTCTCATTCACTATAATTATGTTGTTGGTGATTTACTTTCCTTGAAAAAAATCAGCTTAGTGGAAGTAGATGAGGTTCAAAAGGAGGGCCTAAATTCTCAAGGCTAAAATTATAGAAACAACCTTATAAAGAGTATAGCATAAAATAGTAGTTTTGAAGTCTTGAGCACCGATTGTTTTTTGGAATAAGAACTAAAAAGGTATTTTTATTCAACATCATCTAAAAATTCAAGTTGAATAATCTCCAAAAATTGTTTAAATAAAGTCAATAGGAACCCATCTATTGAGGATATTTGTCCCCTTCCATAGAGAACACCATAAACTTAACTTCTTCCATCAAAAGGTGAATAAGAAGAACCTTATTTTCCTCTTGAGAGATGATGTTTGGGAAGAGTCCTATAATGCATTCCTCTTTTTCCACATTAGGAAAAATTCTTGAAGATATAATGTTCTTATAAGATGGGATAAATTATTCTTTGATTAAATCAAAATCCAAACATAGGTAACCACCAGCTTTAACTATCTCTCTTATTTTGTTTGAATCTATGTGCCTGAAAGTAGACATGTGATTTTTTTGTGTATTCTTATCTCCTTCTTTCAACTAAAAATCTTTGGAATTTTTCCTCCTAGAGGTTTCTTCTTTATCCTCCAAAGAGTGGAAATCACTAATCAACACTTTTTCCTTTTGTAACAAGTCATTTCAATCCTTTAGATTGGACCTCTCCTAGAAGTAAGAATTCTCCGTAAATATTTATTTTCTAATTAAAAATATTACTATCCTTTAGTTTGGACCACATATTCTTGAACCTAAAATAAGTATTTTTTATTTGCTTTCCCATTTTCATATTACATATTAGTGGATTATGATCTGACCCTATTCGAGGAAGAGAAGACAAACAAAAGTTTTGCTTGAGAATCCAATCCATAGAGAAAAGGACTCTATCCAATATAAATTAAATGAGACTATCCCCAAACCTTCTATTAGACAAATTAAACTTAGATCCTTTTAGTTTTGTGTCATATAACCCACATTCAACAATAAAGTCATTAAGATACTCCATACTATCTAAAAGGTCTTGTGAACCTCCCTTTTTTTCCATTGGTGATAAGGGGGTATTGAATTCCCCCATTATAATGCATTTAAAATATTTATGTGTATTTTTAAAAGCCTTTAAATCATTCCATAATATTTTTCTCCCCATTTGAGAGTTTAGATCATAAATGTTAGACAAAATCCCAACTGAGTTGTCCATTTTATTGACAAAGGAATCACTAAATGGTGGTTTATTTTTAATAGTATTTCTCCTTTAGCAACCCGAGGATCCTAAAGCACATAAAAACTTCTTAAGGCACGCTCTGAGCTCACACTCAAGAAAATATATTTACTCCACCAATTTTGCTTAATATTATTCATGTTATTTTAAAACATCTTAGTTTATTAAAGTAAAAGAATAATAGGACTATGAGTTTTCTGAGATTTCTAATAATTATATGTTTGTTGGGGTTATTAATCCCTTTAATATTTTAATAAATGATCTTTAGTGCCAAGGTTTAGTTTATCCTAGAGACCCACTTAGCCAAAGTACTTTGGACTCAATTGGTTATGTCTTTGGTAGTTTATCTACTACAACTTCTTTGAGATTTGGTCTTCCCCTCTTTATATCTAACCCCTACATCAGTCATCTTTTTGGAATTTCTTGTTTATCTTATACTATATTTATAACTTATTGTAAGAGAGGTTTCTCAAGGCTTAGTGTACTAAGTTAAATAACATGGTATTACCTCCTTATAATCAATTCAAGAGTCATGCTTTGAGTTTGAAGTCCCTAAGGGCTCAACTGAGAGTGGACTATTTTAAATTTTCCTTTTTCTATTAATAAAATTAGAGGTCCTAAGAGGGGGGGAATGGATCTAACATATAACTCACCTTTAGTGTTAACTTTACCTCCTTTCATATCTTTAGGCATTAGTTGTTTCAATCTATTTACTCCTTGATTTGTGAGGAGTTTTCTAGGGTACAACCCTATCTCTTTTTTTATACCACTAAGACCATTAGGATAGTTCTTATCTTAATTTGGACTTGATCTAGACTCCATCCCTTCAACCAAATGGAGATTATCAAATTATTTGGGATCTAGGGGGAACTCTCCTTCTCTAGTTGAATAGTTAAAAAATATTCTACTCTTCCCTAAGATTGATATTTAACATTATTACATTCCTCTTTCCATCTCCATACCAATGTTTCTTTCTTGTTTTATTGATGAGTTTTAGTCTCATGTCCCAGTCTTCAACATGTATGAAAAACTAGAGGCAATACTTCATATTCTATGATTTTGAGCCAATCACCAAATTTAGATATGAGCTTTATGGAGGAAGTCAAATCCATGTCAAGGAAGCATTACCATAAAACCCAGAAAAATGAAACCTTTTTATTGACTTTGTTATTAGTTGAGAGTGATGACCTGAGCCTTTTTTTGTTATCCTTATATCACCTATTCTTCCTATTATTTTAGAGGGGCACTCGATAATCTAGCCCAAATGGGTATTTGATTGAAGTTTTATTTATTTGATCAAAACCCAATTTTCATTTCTTTAGGAAAAGATTGATTTTCCAAACCATGGTCCTCCAAACAAGGTGCTAGTGCAATACTCCTAGTTTGAGAAGGAGATTAAGAAGAAAACCTTCACCAAGTTAGAGTTATCAAATTATCCCTTTGGTATCTATTTCCTACTGACCCATTCTGTCTCAAACCTAGAAACTTTCTAACCTTTACATTTCTCATCCCAAATTAAGATCTTTTTGCATGTCCTAGTCTTCTACATGTATGAAAAACTAGAGGCAATGTTTCATATTCTATTTTTTGGAACCAATCACCAAATTTATATATGATCTTTATAGAGGAAGGCAAATCCATGTCAAATAAAGCTTTAACACAAAACCTAGTGAAAAATAACCCTTTTATCAACTTTTTAACTACATCAAGAGCGATGAACTAGCCCATAGTTTTTGTTATCCCTATCATCACCTATTATTCTTAGTATTGTAGAGGGAGACTATGTAATCTGACCCAAATGGGTATTTTATTGAAGTTTTCTTTATCTAATCAAAACCCAATTTCTAATTCTTTAAGAAAATATTGATTTACCCCATAAACCACGGTCATCCTAATGAGGTGCTAATGCAATCCTCCTAGTTTGAGAAGGATAATAGGAAAAAATAATTCACCAAGATGGAGATATCAAGTTGGCCCTTTTTTTTCATTCCTACTCACCCATTCTCCAACAACATCAATCTTTGGTCTTGAGCCTAGAAAATTTATAACTAATGTGTTTTCCATCTTAGAGTGAGATATTTCTACCACCTTATCAGACACTTTCAAACAATAACCCTCTTATTCAATAGTTGATCCAAAAAATGATGTTCCTCAAAGGCTTCATCAGATATCTTACCAACTAACCTCTCAACCCACATACTCAGGTCCTTTTTGAGGGGATCTTAGATTTTACGTAATTTTGATGGGTCCCCACATGGACCCATGTGCCCCACTCCCTTACTATTTATTTCTACATGGATATCTTTAGGATGTCATTGCTCATAACATGTTTCATAATTTTACCACCCTTGACCAAGTTCAAAACTTCCCCTTTCCTTTCTACATTCCACATTCTTTTTCCATTTCTATGCAAAGGATTATGCCTTTCTTATTTTATAACGGTTAATGAGACAAAGTGCAGTGGAAAATGTTAGAGATAAACTAGGTGTATTAAAGGGAGATTCCTCAATTTTTAGCCCATGGGACATGTTAGAAGCATGAGTACAATCATTATTAATTTTCTACTCTTGTTCTAGTGTATGATTTAGAGAATAATGCAAATAAAAAGTACGCTCTTCTATTTCAAAATTAGTGTGTTCATTTTCATCTTTATTATATTCTTTGTTATTGTACCAATAATCTTGATTTGTATAATTATAATCATGCCCATAATATTAATCATAATCATGAAAATCATATTCCTCATCTGCATAATTAGTATCATTAATTACACATGTTTGGATATTAGTCAATTCATTATCATAAACATAAGGTATGGAGTTGTTATATAATATGAAATCCACATGATGAGAGCTACTAGGGGTTTCTCATTGGTTCTCCATTTCAAATTTATTAGGATTTAAACATGTTATTGAGATATAAGTAAGGGCTAATCTAAATAGGTAAACAAGTATGGAGATATTAGGGTTTTTGAAATGGAAACCCTAGGTTGAAATTTGAAACCTTAGATGGATGAAACCTTAATAGAGATATAGGTTTTGACACAATTTGATCAGTGTACAAGTTCACCAATATTATTTATTCTAATTTGTTTCATTTTTAAACCATAATTTGATAAAAACTAGTAGAATAATGATTAATTTAGATTTGTATAATATACAAAAGTACTCCTAAAAATTGATCTAAACTATGATAAAATGCATAAGCTAAATACAACAATGAATGTATAACAAGAGATAATAAGGCTCTTAATATGTTTGTTAACCTATTCTAAGTTATGACTATCTAAATTGCAGATCTCTACACTATGAAAATACTTTGTGTTTGGTTCTTTCTCACTCATTGACTCGTAGTCACTTCCACTAGGTTGGGTCAGTATCAGTTGTCAATATTGATATGTAATGGTTGATACTAAGCCTACACATAGAGAGCTCTTATTTCTTGTGGGATGATGTACATGTGTTTATAATGTCTATTTTTTTCATTTAATTACCTTCTTAATTATGTGTATGCCCTTATTTTATCAAACCTTAGTTATGTATAAGTAATATGATATCAAATGGATATATTAGGTGAAAGGGTTAGGCTAGACTAAGCTTGGTCAATCTTCATTGACTGAACAAGCATTACATTACATTGACAATACTCTAAAGAAGGATAAAACGTGAATGTATTTCTCCCACTAATGTGTATGTGTATAATTATGGATGCAAGCGTAAATGTTCTTTCTCTTATTTGCCCTTAGTATATGCATGCATATTTAAATTAACCCGTGTAAACCTTATATTAAACTCTATTAATTCAGCAGGTGAAATATATAAATTTTTCTATCTCTTGATTATGAAAATTTCTTGTCCCAAAATACCTCATAGTGATTCTATATACATAGGAACCTCTAACATTGAATTAAGGACCTAGTGGCTCGCTAAAGCTAACCAAAAGACATTCAAACATGCCTAGAAAATGGTCATAAATTAAAATGTGCCCAAAAAAAATTAAAATGTGCATGGGTCACTTTTGTCATATTTGATCAATATTAACAGTCGATATTGACCATAATGGTAGAACTAACTCAAGGCATAAAAAGACTCTAAGATGCATGAAAGGCCCAAAGATTTGTAATATGGAGAATCAAGTGGAAGATGATAGGAAAAAAGTGTCACATGACCAAAGAGAATCACTAAGGCAATCAAAAGACAAAAATAAATGTGCCAAAAGTTACTTAATTTATAGTTTGAGATCCATACATGCAAATTTTCCTAAAGCATTACGAAATAAGGCCTATACCAAATATGGGTATCTAAAATTAATAACAATGATTTAAAATAAAAAAGTTAGGATGAAGTCCTAATAGTATGCAAACTTTACATGATTACATATTATATATAACATATTGAGTGCATAACTCTTTCTTTTAAGATGAGTGATTCACATAATTTGTCCTCATTTAGAAGGGTGGCATATAGTGGGCTTGTCTTATAGGTTTGGGCCATGATAGATAATTACTTCACATGATGAGATAGATTATGTCATTTAGATGGGACATATTGAGAAAATTGGGTCAGATTATGTGATTCAAATGGGTCAAATTGAGACATATGTGAGGCATATGATTATAAGTAATAGTAGGGATATTTTATATCATTTTGGTATAGATATATGGGTAATATTGAACAAGATTCACTAGATTTATTAGATTAAGCAGATTGAGTAATATTCTAAGACATTATGAAAAATAAATGATTGCATTTTATATCACTTTTAGGTATAGTTCAATTAGATTTGGGGCATGAATGTTGTTCATGTAGACATTTTTATATTGTGGATTGATGGGGAATAATGGTACTACATAGGCACTTTCAATATATATTTTTTCTATAACGATTGATACCTTACAAATGAACCTATTGTGGAGTTTCATTTTGGCATACAAACCTATTTATGGATTCCACCTTTACATACAATCATGATTTTGGTGTTCCAAAAAAAATTATGATATTCAAAGTAGTGCAGTTAAGGTCTTTGTAGTGCTTAGCTTTCGGTACTCTTCCTTCTCTAAAGATGGTTGAGGACTTACTATTCCTCAACTCAAGGTTTCAATAGTTTCATCTTCTTGCAAAATAATTACCCCATGACATTCTCTAAACAAGTTTAACAAGTGGCATAATGGTTCACATATCCTTAGATGTTTTTATTCATTGGATTTTCAATTTCACATGTTTATATATATATATATATATATATATATATATATATATATATATATATATTATATCATGGAGGGACATTGATTTTTAAATGTTTTCTTGTAGGATTTTCATAGAGCAAGTGGGACATATGGAACATATCTATCAACACCAAGTGCGGATAATCATAGGTAAAAAAATTATTCTTTTATCCTTTTAATCTAGCATTTTTAATACATTCTAAAAGGGGGCATTTGTAGTCACCTAAATTTGTTATTAGACACTTTTTCAACATCAAATTTGACACACTTTGACATACTTAAACATTTTGCATACATTTTATTCTTATATAAATTTCCCCTATCTGTCTACACATCTATTATCTTAGCCAACCTAATTTACCAGATACACATATTCAATATCACCCTAGTCTATGCACCAACCTTCTAGAATCCTAAATAAATTGTCACCATATCTCATATCACTAAGTTTCTCTCCTAGGATAATACTAGTAATAATTGGACAGTTGTAGTTTACCACGGGTGTATACCTTTGCCAATAGTGTATAGAAACACTTAATGTATATTTCTCAATCTATAAGTTTTCATTAGGCTAACATAGCTATGATTCATGGGTTAGTCATAATGAGAAATATCAAAGATTTAGCTATAAATACAAATCAATCATAAGGTTATACCCATCTTGGTAAGTCCTAAAAAACTTGAGAAATCAATTAGCACTCTCTCAAGACATTATCATAAAGGAATACATATTTGAATATCCTTCAAAAGTGCAACCCTAAAGCCAAGTATGAATTATAAATTTAGTTCAAAGTTTTATGGTGTCAAGCATCGAAAGCCAAACATTGGATTGAATTATAGAATGATCACAATGGTGAGTGTGTGTGCACACACACACATAAGTGGGATAAATATGTGCAGTTTGAGTCCTCTTTGAAGTATTGAATCACAAGCAATGTTTGGTCATTTAGAGGGGAGTGGTCAAGGTTAGCTAGCCTAGCATACTACCCCATTTTTAAGGGTCATCTTGTAACCTCAAAAGTGATATTAGGCTTAGGGTATTGTTAATGTAATTTCGTTACACATCTAAGAACCAGGAAGAAAATCCCTTACCAAGGATTAAATTTTCATGAAACATAATAACTAAAATAGCTTTGATTCCAACATGTGAGATATGTATCTAAAATTTTATTATGTTTTCCCAACACAATCTTTTTTTTCATATTTTGAATGTTTTTTTGTGAACTAGATAAATAAAAAATCAAATTAGACATTTTAACTAAAAATTTAAAAAAAGTGGAGACACGTGACTAAATGCCATCAAAAAACACACTTGTATAAGAAAATTTAGATTCTTTAACTAAGTGTAGCTAGATTTGATGTAGAAAAACATATTCAAGAATGATAGAAACAAAGAATATTTTATGGTTAAATATTTACTTGATCAAATTCATTGGTAGGATGATAGATGCAAAATACTCTATTTGAAATTAAGTGGTCCATATTTCACACAAAGCTTCATCATCACTTACAGAGATTATTGCACTTTAAAAATCCCAAAATTCCACCCAAGTGTCATTATTTCATCACTTTCACAATTATTATTAGTTCATTACTTATTCAACTATTATATTTATGATTTTTTACTAATATTACATTTATTTTAGATCTAAATTATATTTGTGTACTATTTTATGTTAGATAGATCCTATACCTCTTCTTTTATATTTATATTAGTGGTAGATATGAATTATGTTCTTGGACTATTTTATGTTAGACCTAGCCTATGTCTCTTCATTTATCTTTATCTTAGTGGTAAAAACCCATAGTGAAATAAAAATTTAATTTGGTGAACCCATTCATTCTTTGAATACCTACATATTCTATGGTTTTTTCTTTAGGGCATCATGGAAAATTTTTGATTTTTGAGATATGATTGCAAATTAGCATCATATTTTTCATGTTTTGATCGAACTCTAACTTATACTCACCTATTTATACTTTTGGATTACACTAATATTTAAATAATTGGTACATACACCTTGGTTTTTTGAAGACATATATATTTTGAGATTTGTCTAGGGTTTCATATATGATTTAGGTTATAATTAATTTTTTATGGTTTCATAAAAACCATCTCTTTAATTATGCATTGTTACTAGACTTCCATAAACTCAAATCATGATGACTCTATTTAGCCTTAGTTTTATTTACCTTAGTGACTCATGCTTAGGCATATGTTTATTATTTTATCTCATGGGTAGATTATATTTAAATGTATTATTTTCCAAAGCATGGGGAGAATTTTTATTTTACATATTCATAGGATTGTTTACATGGTTGTTATATCAATTTTTATCATTATTGTCATGTTTGTTTCATATAATTTTTCCTATAACATTAGATTATGAATTGAAACATGATAGATTTATTTTTAATAGATTATGTGATGATAACCTAGACCTTAATAGCTTTTATCCATCCTCCTCTCAGTGATCAGCATATTATTTTTGATTTTATGATGATTTTCTATGAGGTTAATTTCATAACAACTTATAAAGGTAGGTTAAAAATTATCAATATCCGTAATCCTCATTCTCAAGGTGGGGCTAACTAGAATATTCCTCCCTTAGCTTCTAATCTTCCCCCTCCATCTATTTACCCTGATTCTATTTTTACTCTAAATAGGAATAACTATAATTAATTATGTCTACGTATATATCCATGAAATAAAAATATTAAAATATATTTACAAGGATATGCTAAAAAAAATTATAAGTGAAACTAAAAAAACTATGATATGTAAACTAAATATAAAAGGTTAAGTAATGATCAAACTTGACTACTTTTCTATAATTATATACTTGTAGGATAATTGTGTAGTTTGTCTAGATTTTTATCCTAAAATCTAAGACTCAACAAAATTTATTGGGTATAAAACATATGGCATGGGTTTATCTTGGTTAGACTCAACCTATTTAGAATCATAATTATTGTGTTTGTATTTATGTCATTGATTTTGTCTTGCATAGGGTTTTTGAATGTGAATTTTCTTTCACTAGTGTACTATTTATTCAATTTATGTTGTTTTACCTTTGATTTAATATTTTTATAAGATAAATCTGTAAAATTGATGTTATTACTCTTTGGCCTAGGTTAAATCTACCAAAAATAGAGTTATAGAATTGGCAAACCACTGAAGTGGTGTTGAAAACTATGTATCATGCATATTTAGATTAAAACCTCCACATACTAATGTGAATGTGTAGATGGAATATTGAGTGATATGTTTGAGTCTCATCTTGTATATAAGTTATAAGGAAATTATATGCATGATAAAACCCTTCTCTTGCACAAGGGGAATGATGAAAGGCTGAGAAGAATAAATCCCATTGTAAGTGTGTAAGATATTACGTGTTGAATCTCAACTTGAAGTAGGAAAAAAAATATTTGATGCTTGGATATAATCTTGAATTTTTATATTTATATTTTTTTGTTTATATTATTTATACTCTCATATATTTAAATGGCTTGACATGACCTTGTATATAAATTCTAATTGAAGAGAAAAAAATTGCATGTTATCTAACTTTAGAAATTATAATGGGAGATATTAAAGGTTCAAAATCAATGACAATGGATAGAATATCCCATGAGACTTAAAGGGATAAAAAAGTGCAAGGTGAATATATGATTGATATGGACCCTTTTGAGTAAGGGTATGCCCTAGAGATTATAATGATTTATTTTTAGGTAGAGGATGATAATAGGTGATATAATGTCTAAGAATGCTAGAAAATACTCTATAATAAGTGTTATAATATTTTTTTTAGGTAAAAGGGATAAATGGGGACCTAAGTGGGGCTAGAATGCACCAATAAACATGTTAATATGGAAAAATTTTCTAAATATGATAACATTTTAATAAGATATTGGGAATAAGGTTTTTGTCTAAAATTTAAGTTTCTAAATAATGTCCATACTTTGGCATGGGTATAATAACATAAGTGAATACATGCATGTGGAAAAGTATACATGTCTTTTCCACATGTAATTAATTTTAAATACACACCTCCACTTATCTCGATAATAATTAAGGGTTTTTAGATGCACAATTGAGCTAAATGTCCATCAAAAAAGGATATTGAGGTACCTAAAATAAATGAAAATTTATAAAAGTAATTAATTCTCATAATAAATATTTGAAGTATGAAGTTTGAATTTTTTTAAAAATGAATTTTGAAAATAGCTCATGGGAATGAATACAATAAACACATGCACATTAAATAAAACATTGATGAAAAATAGTCAATAAAACTATGTAAAAATCATAATGAAGATATCAATGCCATATATATAATTCCTAGGTACTAGTACGAGATGTAGTAACAAATGTAATATATCTAAAATTTAATAAAAGATAATAAAGTAAATAAATCACCATGTGAATTATATTGAATGGAAATGCCTCTAATGTATGACATGCTATTGATAAAAATCCCCCTAAAGATGTGAGAAAATAATATGTAGCCTAGTATCATGTAACCTATGAATTGAAATAGAACCTAATTGAGAAATACCATGAAAAACACATGTTTAAACATGGATATGAAAACATATGACATAGATAAATATGTAACCATGTATAAATTAATGTTTTAAATTTAATATTTTGATTTATTTTTGAATTTTTAACCTGATATCCCACCCCTTTTTTTGAAAAATTGTATGATTCATGTATATACCAAGTATGATGAACATAACATGACAAGGTATAAAATGATCTATATATAATAACAACCTATCAATGTAATAATATAAGTCACATATTTAGAATAATCCAAAAACAAAATAGTAATGTATCATGATCACATGATATATATTAATATGTGGCAAAGTGAATAAGTAGATCCTAGATAAGGATGATGGTCTATATGGGGGAAGGTCATATTCCACCCAATGTATAATAATTTTTTATTAAGGGTAAAATGATTTTGAGTTAGAGCTATGAACCAGTTTGAGGATTTTTAAACCCCCTCCAACCTTGTAAAAAGGAGAAGAAATATATATAAATACTAGCTCACATGAAATACCTCTACTAGAGACACATACGATAACACAAAATAAAAAAGGGTCAAAGGCCCCTGAGGGGACCTAAATTATAAAAAAATTAAAACATTAGTAAAAAATACAATGCTTTGAACTAGAGCTTTGAATTAGAATGATAACAAGAAAAAACCTGACCCATCTCAAGGTAACTTTGGGCACACTAAGGGTTTTGACTAATTTAAAACTCAACCCCCAAACCAATGACTAAACAATAGATATTTCAAAAAATTGGAAAAAAAATGGAAGCCCACATTCACTAATTAGGACAATAAAATCACCCACTAAAATAAAAAAAAAATAGTTTAACCCTACCAGAATGGGCTTTTTGACCAATTATTGACTAGGTCCACTAACTAGTGGAAAAATAAACACATCAATAAAATTAAAAATTAGAGTCAAATTTAATGAGATGTATAAGGGTTTGTAAACTAGGTTGGTTTTTCCCAACCCCATCTAGGTTCAAATCTCACAGGGCATTTGTAGGTTAGATGTGGTCATTTGAGTTGGCTTAATGATTTCCATGGTTGGTGGTGGTTATTTGTGTTGATTTAGTGGTTATCTAGGACTGGGGCCCCTTGTGGTGCCCTAGATCCAGTTCATAGCTCTAGTCAAAAGTGATTATATATAAAATAAAATAAAAGTAAAAAATATTTAAACAAACAATATTTAAAACCAAATTGAAACAAACTCACCATATTATAATGAATTTTATCACCTTGATATATTCCTAAACTGATATCCATCATGATAAAATAAAACATAAAGATACAACATTTGGTTAAAAAATAGATAAAATCTCCCCTACCCACCTACTAAATGAGATAGGGATGACCGATTCAATAGCTTTCTTCTTAGGTCTCACACTTGACAAACTTGAAATCTCTCCATCTAGCTTGGAGTTAAAATTATCCTTATAATTTCATTCTATGTTGATCCAAGAATTATGTGATAATATAACTATCCTACCATGATCACACCAACAATTATGTTTTACCAAAATCTCACCTGGATGCATCCAAACATCAAATGAAATTCCTTGTTTACTTAACCTTAGGATTCCTCTTGATTAAATCAATAGGATAATATAAATCTATCAAGATCTATCAATCATAATATGACACATCATCATGTTTACATACTACAATCAAACCATGTTATTGTTTTACATTTGAATATAGATTCCACCTCCCAATAGATGGGATCAGATTAACACAAATTTTTGGATCTAAGCCAAACACATGCATTCATAATAGACCCCTAATACCAACACAAAACTCCATAGGACTATAAAAAAATTCCTTATTAAAACCAAGAGGTTATGGGTCAATAAATCTAATATAATCTTTCCAAAAAAGTGGTCAAATTTGAGAAAATAACTAAAAACATATTCAAACAAATGAGGGAGGGAAAAGAAGTGGACATGGGAGGAATAGAGAGTCAAATATAATTACCCAATATATTATGATTCAATCAATAGTATTAAATTATGTCATGGTAAAATCAAGATCTAGAATTTTAACAAATAATGTATAACCATAAGTTAAAGGAGTATAAGAGACTCTATAAACATGATATTTTAATAAGAAACATGTGTAGGTAAAATTCCCAATATAAAAATATGATATATGATATAAATTATGAGTACCATGCCCCCATTGGGAAAATATGTGATATAATAAATGACTAGTATCATGTCACCATTGAGAAAGTAAAAGTATGTAGAAGTTATCACTAATAAAAATGTTTGGGTATGATTCTTCTAAATGCATATATGTGTCATGATATTAATATGAAACATGTTTAACTATCAAGTGTGTCAATCCATAATATGAAAATATGTGAATATTTCTCATGGAATGAGATCTCTAATGATGTGGCAATACAATGTATGCATATAATTTGGTGCTTCCACAAGATAGTATCAATAACGGTCAAATGAAAAATGGTACACATTATGTCCCTATAGGCATAGAAAGGAAGAATAAGTTAATATTATTATCTTATATTTGTGTGTTATTATTTTTTCCTCAAGTGACCACATATAGATTTTAACAATGAAAGTGTATGTAATATGACCCAAAATTTATGTTAAGACATTAAGAAGTTAGTTATCTGAGTATTGCCTTTAGTAAAAATTTTGTATAATATTTCTTGAATAACTGATCTTTCATCAAGACACATGTAAATAGATGTATTTATTTTAATAAAATTTAGTGTTATTGTCATAAGTGCATATGCATTGATTAATTAATGATGTTGTTTCAAAACTAGTAATAAAATGTCAGCATGATTAATAAATGCCCCCAAAATCTAGAATATGTAACTCAAGGTGGGAAGCTTAAAATATTGGCCAATCATTTTGCATAGGGTGTTAGTCAACACCAATAGTTCCAATTATCAAATTATTAATTTTGAAAATATGAGGTTTGTTTGATTCCTTGATAGTTGATGTTTGGACCTCAAATTTGATTAATTATTTTTTC